>JAKWJD010001763.1:70085452-70685452 GCA_027705065.1 Solanum peruvianum | reverse complement strand
CAGCCCTCTTATGTGGTGGCGTGCATCCTCTAGCTCCAAACAGATTTCGCGCATGCGACCATCATTGTGACCAGAGTTCAAAGCCATTTCCGCTGTTAAATAATTGTTAAAAAAAGGGAAAATAATTAGTTATTAAAGTCAAACCTTTCTATACCACTTATCTCTATAAAACAACAATTAATTATAGATGATGTGTGTATATATTTATATATATAGATACCCTAGGATAACCCGCAACCACTACAACCTCTGCCCTTCGGGTGAGCACTTTGTGCGCACTTGGTAAACCCCCCCCCCCCCAAACTGTGCAATAGCCTGCAAACCACATAAGGGATGTAACTGCACTAGGAAAGCCCTATGCGACACGCTCGACTAAGTATGTATTGAGAGGGGATCGATCCCGGGTCATCCGTGTGGATAAACACCCTCCAAACCTACTGAGCCATCGCGAAGGACATATCTAAAGTTAATTAATCATTAGAAAAAACAGAAAAGATGTAGTTGTTACGCCTCTCTACAACGACTGTAAGAAGTAGCGACAGAGAGATTCAACTTCTATAGGAACAAACAATGTGAAGAAATATAAATAATTAAACTAACCTAATGAGGTGATGCTCAACTTTATGTAAAATGTGATGAAAATAAAATGTTAAGCACTTGGGTATTTATAGAGGTTTTGATTACCTTATTTCATATGAGTTATTAATTAAGCTACCAATTTTCAAGATCCAGAAGAAATGGAAAGAACTTAATTATTATTATCCTTTTTTTGAGAAGGTAACACTACCTAATATTATTATCTGTTAGTTTATTATATATATATATATATATATATATATATGGCCCCTCAAAGTTGTCAGCGAAATTCATTTAGATACTCGAACTCCAATTTGTTCTAATTGAGGTAGTGGCCCCTCAAAGTTGTCAGCGAAATTCATTTAGATACTCGAACTCCAATTTGTTCTAATTGAGGTCTCGCTGACAACTTTGAGGGGCCATATATACATATATATATACATATATATATATATATATGTATATATATAATAAACTAACAGATAATAATATTAGGTAGTGTTACCTTCTCAAAAAAAGGATAATAATAATTAAGTTCCTTCCATATATTGAAAATTGGTAGCTTAATTTATAACTTATATGAAATTTAGTAATCAATTGTTACCTTCTCAAAAAAAGGATAATAATAATTAAGTTCTTTCCATTTCTTCTGGATCTTGAAAATTGGTAGCTTAATTAATAACTCATATGAAATAAGGTAATCAAAACTCTATAAATAACCAAGTGCTTAACATTTTATTTTCATCACATTTTACATAAAGTTGAGCATCACCTCATTAGGTTAGTTTCATTATTTATATTTCTTCACATTATTTGTTCCTATAAAAGTTGAATCTTTCAGTTGTATTAGAGAGGTGTGACCAACTACATCTTTTCTGTTTTTCCTAGTGTGATTAATTAATTGTGGATATGTCCTTCGGGATGACTCAGTTGGTTTGGAGGGTGTTTATCCACACGGATGACCCGGGATCGATCCCCTCTCAATACCTACTTAGTCGAGCGTGTCGCATAGGGCTTTCCTAGTGCAGTTACATCCCTTATGTGGTTTGCAGGCTACTAAACAGTTTGGGGGGGGGGGTTTACCAAGTGCTCACCCGAAGGGCAGAGGTTGTAGTGGTTGCGGGTTATCCTAGGGTATCTATATATATGTATAGAAGGTAACACTACCTAATATTATTAATAGTTAGTTTATTATATATATATATATATATATATATGGCCCCTCAAAGTTGTCAGCGAAATTCATTTAGATACTCGAACTCCAATTTGTTCTAATTGAGGTACTAAATGGGTAATATATATATATATATATATATATATATATATATCTATATATATATATATATATATATATATATATGGCCCCTCAAAGTTGTTAGCGAAATTCATTTAGATACTTGAACTCTAATTTGTTCTAATTGAGGTACTAAATGGGTAAGTTTCATGGATGGTCATATAAATATCAGTCTTTTTCACTTAAGTCAGTGAACTATATTTTTTAATACAAAAATCACAATTTTTGCCCTTAGTAACCTAAAAATCATTTGCTGGAAAATCCAACTTCTGATGGGTGATCTTTTATGTACTTTTAAAAAAATAATAAATACAAATTCAATTAAAAAACCAATCTGACCCAACCTCTATCCGATGTGTACTAATCTCTTACTTTTTTTAATCGAATAATACAATATGCAAATGTTCTCTTAGGAAGCTCTACATTTCGTCCCTTTCTCTCACCAAGTTCTCCTTAGACTTGGGCGATGAAGCTATTACCATGAGGCTACTTGGGTGTCTTACGAGTTTCAAATGTTGTATGTATGCATTTGAGGTTTATGTTCCACGATTTATAAGATCAAAATCAAGCTTTGGTAGGTGAGTTACCAGGTATTCAAAATGGCTAGCTCTTTTTTACTTTTGGTGTCAAGTGTGATGACCCGCAATGTTATCATGCCATGTAGGTGCCACGTGGCATAAAGTTATCCATGTGGAAGCCTTGCATAGGAAGAAAGCTAGTCCACACTGGAAGGTTCTAGAGACTTGGAGAAATCCCTTGGAAGGCCTTAGGATTCCATGGATTTGCATTGGAAGTCCTTGGAATCTTCTAGTTGTGTAGAGTATTCTAGAAATAACACTTATATGTAAATGTGTAGAGACTTGCAATTTTTACTTGCATCTTAGCCCTTCGGTGTGTTGTATAAATAGAGAGACACTCATTTGTAACACAATTAAGCAAGAATCAGACAAATCTTCCAAGTCTTGAGCAATGCACAAACCCTCTTATGCAATTCTCTCATGTCTTTCCTAAATCCAACATTCCTTAGAGATCTAGTGTCAAAAAAGCGTACTTGAGCTTGCAAGATTCATTTTATGGCTCTAGCACTCCCGACATGAGACGTAAAAGCAAAGGAATGAGTTGTCGAGTGCCGCATGGTGTGCTAAGAGTCTAAGTCCGTGACAAAAAAGATGTATTTAGAAGATCAGGTTTCTATAAGTGTTGTCTCATAGAAAAAATCATTGTGAGAAAAAATGACAAAGGAAGAGGAGTACTATCAATGTGTTCGCTTTTGTAAGTAAGGATGATTCCTCGTTTTGAGTGGTGTTAATTTTATATCAATATACATACATGCTACTGTCCTTAAACATTCACAATAACCTTTTAGGATAGGATAACACCCGGGGGGGGGGAGGGGTATGAGCTAGAGATACATCGAGACGATAATAGGTAAAATGGAGAGTTTGATAAAAATAACTTGCATGAAGGACCACATTAGGTCATTGCCTTGCACCATGGATAAGTTGAAAGCATGAAAATCTCCATTTGTCATTTCATGTATGTTTCTTGCATTGGAGAATGGTTTCAGGGGAAATTCACTCCGAGAAGCAGTTTTATATTATGGGGAATTCTCCAAATCTCCTTATCTCTTTTCTGATAAAAGAAGAGGAAATTTTTTAGATTTTTCCCATAGGATAAAACTACTAAAACATCTTTCTGTAATTTTGGCATTCCGGGTGGTTGTTAAGTTGTTAACAATTTGGTTCTTCTTATTTAATCAAGGAAGCAAGGCAAGTTTATATGTGAATTAGCCTTCACTTAAATTTTGAAAACCACATAGGATATGACTGGTCGGAAAAAACCTTGAAGAGTTTGTTGTGGACACTTCCTGAACATGCTCAATTTCTGTGTTAATTTTAGGTCTTCCATTGACTCAACCAATTTGTTTTGCTATCCAGTTCCAAAAAAAGAGGGAAGGAGAGGGGGGGGGGAGATTGGTATGTTTATTTGATCTAATATTGTGTTTTTGAGTCAACAATGATGTTTAGGCAGTTGCATGTAACTTTAGATTAGAAGGCAACACATCTGTTCTGAATTTACTCTATTTATATATGTATATGTTATTCAGTCCTTCATTTAGCTGGAGGGTCTCCTAACAGGAACATCGCGTTGGGGAGAGTTTGGTGAAGGTGGACTTTTGTGGGGAGAATGTAATGCTAGACAGAAGGAATGGTTGGATGGCAATCCTATCGATGAGCTTTTGTTCAAGGTTTGGCCTCACATCGTTTTATTGCTTGTGATCCTCATTACTAAAGTTACATGCAAAGTAACAAAATTTTCAGGTAAAAGAGCTTTATGGTCTCAATGATGACATTCCATTCAGAAATGTCACTGTTGTTTCAGAAGATAGGCCCCGTCCTTTACACCTTGGAACTGCCACACAAATTGGTAATGATTATACTGTGTTTAATTCTGTTATATTCTGTAATTATGTGGTGTTGTCGCCCTAAGCTGAAACATCTGTTTCCTGGATTTGTTTCATTTAGGTGCTATTCCAACCGAAGGGATTCCATGTTTATTAAAGGTGTTGCTTCCTCCTCATTGCAGTGGTCTACCAGTCCTGTAAGTGAGCATTTTTTTACTGCAAACAATTGTCTGCCCTCACTGCATGGAGTTCTCTCTGTTTCTTTCTAGAACCCCAGCTCCTGTATACCAGCAGTAATTGTTTTGTACCTGTGCTGCTATAGTTTTTGCTCCACCTAGCTGCCATTTCAATAATCCTTGTCGTAGCACAGAATTATCTAAAGATTTGGATCACTGTTCTTTACAGCAGCATTATACTATTGACTGTATTTGTTTTCCAGATATTGAGCACCTGTAGCTCCTTAAGAACTCATATGGTCATTAGAAAAACAGTGTCGGTTAAGTAGATTTTGTACAAGCTATAAAAGAGCTGTCACCCCTAAGAAGCACAGACGAAAATGGGGCATTCCTTCTGATTTTGTTGCTTAATTTAAGACGTGGCTAATTTCACTCAGGCCTCATTATATCACTGTATTTCTCAACAACAACATACCTAGTGAAATTCGACAAGCGGGGTCTGCCCGTCTGGAGAGGGTAGTATGCACACAGGCCTTTCTCTGTATTTTCTATTTAGCATTTTCTTAGAAAAAAGTTTTCTTGTGGATATCTTCCTCTTCTTTCAGCAGTTATGACCTTCTGAATACTGATTTTTGTTTCAATGCTACTTTGAAGTGATTATATAATCTTCCTGATAGTTCACTTATTTCTTTATAACATTTATCTATTTGTCTATCTTGTATCATTTTTTTTTCTTATTTTTACATTTGATGTTGTTCTGGTATTTGTTGTGTCCGTGATTATCTCTATCAGGTATATTAGGGATCTTCTTTTAAATCCACCAGCCTATGAGATTTCTTCAGACATTCAAGGTGAGAAATATATTGTAGATGTTCATGCATCCCTCACTTGTTCATGATGACAATCATTTTACTAACTACATCACAGATTTGATCAACTTTAAGATCATATTGACAGCTTTAACTTTCTTGTTTTTGTCATATCATAGTGAGTGTAGTTTCATTATTTGGTTTCTTCCTTTTATTTTCGGTAAGGTAAATAATTTTATAAATAATGAGACAATCTCCTGTATACAAGTAGTATACCCACAAGTAGACAAGAGGGAGTTGCTCAGATGGTAAGCATCCTTCACTTCCAGCTATAAGGTTGTGAGTTCAAGTCACCAACAGAGCAAAAAGGTGGGAGCTCCAAGTGAGGGGTAGAAAAAAAAGGTATACCCAAAAGTAGAGATTTACATCAAGTATGAATTTCTAATGAATGACGCCCAATCTTCTGTACGAACTGAAACCTCATGTGTGCACCAAAAGATAACTAGGAATGAAAGTACTACCTCCATTCCTTAATAACTTAAGCTTTGAGCCCTTTTTCATTTTTCAAATTAACTTAAGTTTTCAATTTTCAAAACTATTTTTAAAATATTCTTCCAATTTTACCCTTTAAGTTAGTATTGGGATTAGTTATTATAATTAATGTGTAGTTATTTTTGACAATAATTAACAAGGGTAAAAATGGAAAAGTATGTTCAATTTATATCCTAACCTACTTTTCTTAAAGCTTGAGTTATTAAGTGTGTGTTGTAATTCTCTATCCCCTGGAAAGCTTTTGTATTTCTTTCCTTCAACAGGATCCACATGAGTGCTAGTAGGGAAACATTGCTGGCTCTTTGACTTGTCTTCGTCCTTTTATCTTTGTATTTGATTTCTACTGGCTGTCTATATCCTCCAAATGCATCTTTGTATTGGATTTCTACTGGCTATGTAAATCCTTCAAATGCACTCAATTGGTAACACGATGCTTCTCTTCTTGATGGAGATCTGCTCTATGATTCAATTGATAAATTTTGGTCTTTCTGGTTATTAATGGGCCTGTTACGAGCTCTATCACATCTAGGGCTGCAATCAGCTTGAGAGCGCTTGACTGCATTACCAGCAGTGGTCTGCTTGACAGAATTCTGCACCACGATTCAATTGATGAAGCACATCCTCCTGACTATTGATAGCCAATTATGAGGCATCACATTTTGTGTTGCATCCAAGCTAAGGCAGCTTGATTGCTGCTTAAGCTGGGTTGTCTCAAGTCAGTGCTTTCGGTTCAGCTCATTTAACTTTTGAGCATTAAATCGAGCTTACATACTTGGCTTTGGTGAGCCGATATCACCTATTAAGATTTCTATTAACATATATATGGTAAATAAGATATTTCTTTTTAATTTTTTTTGTTATTTTGGTCAAACAAAAACTGGATCATGGACATTGCATAGATATTCTCCTTACTGTTCTCTGTTAACGTCTCCTTCGTGCTCCCTACCACTCATTTTGAACCCCCTTCTCTCTATCTGTTTTTATCTGTTTCATCCCTTTCCCGTCACTGCCACAACCTATGCAAATATTACAACCCAAGCAATGACTATGACAACTGCCTTCTGTTCCACCTATAACCTATGACCTCCAGACTGCCTCTTCATTTCATCTCATCTCGTCTTTTTTTTTTTTTGATGACAAGGGAAACCCCCAGTTGCTACCCTTTGGGTGCGAACAGGGTAAAACCCCAGCTCCTATGCAATAGCTCGCAAACCACATAGAGAGGTAACCGCTTGCTTGGTGTGACGAGCTCGACCCAGAAGGCAAACCCTTGCTTTCGCTGACAAGGGGTTTCAAACTTGAGACCTCCAACATGGAAGTCCTAAGCTCAAACCACTGGGCCACACGGAAGGGTTCATCTCGTCTCTTTTTTAAACTACCAGGAAGCTCCGAGTTTAGGTCGTTTAGGACTGGTCTTTCTACAGCCCGAACCCTACCCTTTCTCTCACCTAAGTTGCGCGGACTCTTCACTTTTGATGCCTCACCCATGCCGGATTATCCAAAATACACTATTTTTGGCAAATCCGACACACACCTCTTGACATTTTTGAAGAGTCCGAGCAACATAGTCTCTCACACGTTGTTTAGGTGTAGATGATTGCAACACTTCAAATGATTCAGGCATTTGATCAGTAGTTCCTACTTTACTCACTCAAAGAATAATGTTCTTCTTTTCTCTTGCATTGGTGGACCTCGATTATGTGGTTTTCCAAGTACATTCTCTTAAAAGAAATTCTCAAAAAAATCTCAAAAATATGTTCTCTGTAAAGAGAGTTGTAATTAACTTTTGTTGTTTGTCATTATCATGAGTTGATTCCATAATAATTATATTGTTTTTGCCTTCTTATCTCGTCTCTCTCTCTTTGTCTCTCTCTTTATTTCAGACTTCCTGTGCAAATAGCACAATTGTAACAAACTTCAGATCTAGTAAGATTTTGGGATTGTGAAAAATCATTTCTCTTATAAAGAATTACTTCCTTTATAGGCAGAAAGTCACTGTGTACAAGTGGACCAAGTAGTTTACAGAAAGTGGAGAACCTACATGAAAACATGGTTCTCCCCAAAAGGATCCAATCATTTATGCTGATTAGGGCCTTATGTAGTGCACCGAAATTTAATGAACACAAAAAGTTTGTCCTAATATGCACAAAAGTTATTGAAGATCATATTTTGCTGAAATTGTTCACTTATTTAGTTATATATATTTGAAGCAAGCGTGTGGAGCATGTTTTTTGTCTGTTCTCTACTAACAAATATCTTTTGCTACTATTTTGGAAATAAAAGTTGATGTCAATAAGAAGCTCCACGCTGTCACTGCTAGTGAAGTTAAGATCAAGTTGTAAGCTTTGAGATTTGATTGAGTTAGATGTATCCTAAAGCGCAAGGGGTTGGTGGACTTTGAGACAAAATGAGATGTTGAGAAAATGACTAATTTTTCCTAATTGTGGCAATGCCCAATTAGTTCATTAGGGATATGTCATGTTGGCAAACTTACTTTAGGGTTGCAATCTTTTTAGTGTGTCGAGAGCTTTGTTTGAAGAAAGTGTAGAGAATCTCTAGTAACAAATAAATCCTTATCTGCAAAAGACAAAGCTTTTAAGTATTGGAACGAAATTCGTCACATTGAGCTGAATTGAAAGATTCACTGAGCTGACTCAATTAGTATGGGATTGGGTAGTTGCTACTGTTTTCTTTTGCCACGAGGAGGAGGAGGAGGAGGGGGGGGGGGGTGGCTGATTTTTTTGTGCCAAGCAATTTTTTGAAGTGTCATATATGGCTAATATGTCTTCCTTATTTCTTGTCTTCAGTGCTTATTACAAACACAATGAATTTTTCTTTACTAATATGTTTCATTTGTTTTTGCAGAGGCATGCAGACTTATGATGAGTGTCACATGTTCAATTCCTGATTTTACCTGTATTTCATCTGCAAAGGTTGCATTTCATTATTCAATTCATTGTCACTGCAAACCTTACCTATTCAGTTCATATGCTGTAACAATTTTTGCTTCTTAACTTTTTAAGTTGGGTTATGTTATTTTAGTATTATTTCTTGTCTGAAATAAGAGCCTACATTTTATTGCTGATGCCTAAAAACTCTGAGGCTGAGATTTCAATGACTGGTTGATTCTCTCTTTTGTGTACCAACATTATTTTGTCTGAACTCATCACATGGTTCCTGTCCGTATGTTCATCTTTGTTATTCAGGTAAGATTGATTTGTCTTGTCGAATTTTTATCTCTGGAAACATCACTCTCTTGTAGTGACACAAAACAGTGATCACTCTTTTGTAGTGACTGTTAACTCTTTGATAGGGCATATATTTTTCTGTAATAGCAGAGCTAACAGTCCTCAGTAATTTTTGCACCTTATGCATCTTATGCCTTTTTAATGTTAACACCTTACTTAAATAAAAGAAGAAGAAATCATAAACCAGATGATTGCTATGAATTTCTTTTATAAATTACGACTTTTGGGAGATATATTAAGTCCATCAGTTCTATCTACTATTCTGAACTTTGTCATCAGTTTAGCAGCATTGCTACTTCTGTCTACTATTCATTCTATAGATAATTGGTTCTGGCATTATGTCATGTGTTTTGAGTTTCAAACCTTGTGATAGGTAGGAAAACTTCAGTTATATAAAAGAAGACTTCTCTTCCTCAAGCTGCTTTCCCTTCCCAAACAATTCTTAGCTTTCTGTGCTTCAGTTTGTAAGCATTACTGCTGCGCTTTTTGTTATCTATTTACAGCTGGTCAAGCTGCTTGAGTTGAGGGAGGCAAATCACGTTGAGTTCTGCAAAATAAAGAGCATGGTCGAAGAGATACTGCAGTTGTATAGAAATTCAGAGCTTCGTGCTATTGTAGAGTTACTGATGGATCCTACTTGGGTGGCAACTGGGTTGAAAGTTGATTTTGATACACTAGTAAGTGATGTTGGGGTTTTTATTCCACTTCCAATTACGAAGACTTCCTGTACAGTTAAATATTCAGTGGTGCATAAAGAGCAAGTATCTCGTGCAGTCCAGTTTAGGATAAGTGGACAGGAATCATTCAGCTTTTTTCTTTTTTTTAATCTTTTTTTTCCTTTTTCTTTTCTTGAAAATGCATTTGCATTGTATGGGCTTGGAGATCAAAGATGACGGTGTGGAGCTACTTTAACCGTCTAGCAAGAATGTATCTTGTTAATTTAATGATTCCTGTATAAGTTTTTAAATTTCTTCTACATTGTAAAAGCATGGCTACATTTTATACCTGGCGTAAACCTTTTTTCTCATAACTGGTGCTCGATAGAATGTATAGGCATGAAGATCATCAAAAGAGTTGAGAAAATACTAAATTGTGATACTTCTTTAGATGGACATACTCTTTTATAGCTTATACATGGGCTAACAACAATTAGAGGCGTGTAATAATCGTTCAGTACACTAGAATTATTAACTTTGTTGATCATATTTGGTTTCCTGGTGGTAAGACACGTGCATATGCCTCTAGTTTTTTCTGCAATTCGTTCTTTCTTGTAGGGTTTATATTGATTTTAGTTTTCGCCTTTTTTAGTTTGATCGATGTGCCAGGTGCTCTTCGTATCTGCTCATCTATTGACTAATTTGACTTAGATTTGTTTTCGCCAATTTTTTCAAAAGGTGCTTTGATTGTAGATCTGATTAAGATTAACCCCTTGTTACTTCAGGTAAATGAATGTGGAAAGATTTCTTGTAGAATCAGTGAAATAATATCCGTACATGGTGAAAGTGATCAAAAGATTAGTTCCTATCCTATCATCCCAAATGATTTCTTTGAAGATATGGAGTTGTTGTGGAAAGGCCGTGTCAAGAGGATCCATTTGGAGGAAGCATATGCAGAAGTAGAAAAGGCTGCGGATGCTTTATCTTTAGCCGTGAGTCTCTTATCATCCCAAATAATAATTCCTATCGTATCACCCCAAATAATAATTCTAATAATTTACAAGTTGTGCATCTGGTTCTTTAGTACTCTTCTGGATAGCTAAAATATAAATTGCTTTTTCTATATAGTCATGTATAATGCTTTGGCTGGTTGACTAACCAGATTGAAATTCTGAGTCTGAAACAAATGATCTATAAAAATAATTTTTTGGAGAAGTAGTCATAATTGCTCCAGGCAAATAGATCTTGAATTATAGAATTTCGACCTGTACTTTATAGAAGTAACCATGCAAGTCAGTTCCAAGATTGGCAGCCAAATCGGAAAAAAAAATAAAGAAGAGACAAAAAATTCAAATTAATGAACTTAACAACCAATCTCCCAAATATTTAAGTGGTCTTCCATTCTGTTTCTAGATAACAGAAGATTTCCTACCTATTATTTCAAGAATAAAGGCCACGATGACCCCACTTGGAGGAACTAAAGGGGAGATTTTGTATGCCCGTGAGCATGGAGCTGTATGGTTTAAGGGAAAGAGATTTGTACCAACTGTTTGGGCTGGAACCGCTGGAGAAGAACAAATTAAGCAACTCAGACCTGCTCTAGATTCAAAGGGGAAGAAGGTTGGAGAAGAATGGTTCACTACAATGAGGGTGGAAGATGCAATAGCTAGGTTCTTTGCTTACATTGAAGCCAATTTCTGATTCTTACATGGAAATACTTTCTTTGGTAAAAAATTGTTTGGTTGTCTTTCGCAGGTATCACGAGGCAAGTGCTAAGGCAAAGTCAAGGGTCTTGGAATTGCTAAGGGGACTTTCTTCTGAATTACTATCTAAGATCAATATCCTTATCTTTGCATCTGTCTTGAATGTGATAGCGAAGTCATTATTTTCTCATGTGAGGTTAGTGACAGAAACCTACTGCTTATCTGAAAAACAGTTTCTTACCTTCCATAAGGGATTGCTTCTTTTTTTCCCGCCTTTGGTGGGTGGGTGGCACTTGCGCAATTTCTGGTTTGTTGACTCAAACTGCCTAAGAGTGTATTCATCTTTTACATTTAATCTGCTTCCATTCCTTGCATGTGTATTTGCAACTGGATCATGAATCTATATAATCTGGAAGGTTCCTTTTCAAAAATATGACATTGCACTGATGAACAACTTAATTGTTACTTCTCTACACCGAGAATCGTAGTGACTGTAATAAAACATAACAGAACTTTGTGACATCAAAGCTATTTCATCTATTGCATGATATGGACATAATGAGCTTGTACCTCGTAGTTCTGAATTCTGTTAAGCTGATGCGCTAGTGAAGAATCAGGGGAAGTAGGAGGAGAAGGATAAGTCATTGTCTATCCTAACACAATGGTGCACAAAATTTAGAAGGGACGTTACTGGGTACTCTCATGCCTTTAGAGAGACTTTGTTCCAGATGCTAAACTGTTGCTGTATTTTTTGGTTACACATGAAATACCATTGTGTTTCCAGGACCACATTACTTTGTAGAGAATGATGTTGCATTATTAAGAGTAGGGTTAGTGCCTGTTTAGTTGATATATAAAACTTATTACTTGTGTTAAGTCCCATGTTGATTGAGAGAATGAGTTGGGGTTTCCTTATATGGTCTTGACAATCCTCCCCTCATGAGCAAGCATTTTAGGTTGAATTAGACCTAAAGTCTATTTCGTCATAGTGTCAGAGCCAAACCCATCAATCCATGCTGTTGTGTTTCTCATTGTCGATCCATTGTGTTATGTTATCCACTCTCCTATTTTTCCAGTCCCTAGGTGGGTGTCAAAGTCTTATGTTGGTTTTGGGCGATCTTCATGAGATAGCTTTTTGGGGTTGAGTTAGGTCCAAAGTCTATTTCTTCATAGTATCAGAGCCAAACCCATCAATCCTTGTTGTGTTTCTCATTGTCGAACCGTTGTGTTATGTTATCCACTCTCCTATTAGTCCAGTCCCTAGGTGGTTGTCAAAGTCCTATGTTGGTTTTGGGCGATCTTCATGAGCTAGTTTTTTGGGGTTGAGTTAAACTCAAGGTCTATTTATTCCTCAACTTGGGTAAAGAAGATAAAAAACAAACCTTTTAAGTCACATTAGATTTTCTCTAAATTACATGTGGAATTTAGCTCCAGGCTGCGGCAAGGAACTAGTGAAAGCTAAGTTGTGCTAGCATGTGGTACTAGCTGGATCTATTTCATAGATTTGTAAAAACTTATTGGTGCATATGGAGTGAATTTTGGATATAGATGGGGCTTTCTTGAATTGTCTGGTGTTCTGTTATATTCTGTCGGTTTTATATTGACATGTTATAAAATTTTCTCATCAGTGCCCAATAGCTAAAGCCTTTTCATTTTGAAGAATTGTATATGAATGTGTTCAGAGCTATTATTTTTCACTCACCTGTTTACTTTTCCCGTTATTTGAGCCCATAATCTTAATCTTTATTTCTTTTCAGTGAAGGAAGAAGAAGAAATTGGATTTTCCCAACAATCACACAATTTAACAAATGTCAGGTAATCTTCAGGATATTTGCTTCTTTGACATTTTCTAAATACTAGTACCTCCACATTTTGGTATAGACTTAACACATCACTCATCACCACCAAATGACTTTAAAAACTTCACTCAGAATTTGGTTGTGGGCCTTGTGGCTACTGGTGCACTAGTGTCTGTTATATTTTCCTATGTGGAAGAACACAAGGAGAAAAATACAACAATATGCTCAATGTAATCCCAAAAGTGGGGTCTTAGGAGGGTAAGATGTATGTAGACCTTACCCTATCTTTATGGGTAAAGAAGTTGTTTTTGGATAGACCCTCTACTCTAAAAGAGAGGTTATTTGGAGAAGGGTTGCAAGAAGGAGAAAGTGACAATAAAACGTGAAGATACGAAGCAAAATGGAGCAACAAATAGCAAAAGAACACATTGAATAACAAGAAATTACGTGATTACTAGATACTAATACTATTAAAGAAGAGAAGACGAGGCTAGGCCCCCATCTCTCCCACCTAACGGGTAACATTTGCTACGTACTATTCTACGCTAATCCTTGACGTTCACACCTTCCTATGTATGGGCATATCCTTAGTAAGTTGAAGTTGTCATGTATTGTCTAATCACCTTCCTCCGATTTTTTTTGACCTACCTCTATATCTCTCAACTTCAATTACAACGAACCTCTCCCACCTCCTAATTAGCTCATCCGCCACCTTCTCTTCACATGCTCGAACCATCTCAGCTTCGCTTACCTTAGTTTGTCTGCTATGGAGTCCACTTCTACCTTGCCCCATATTAACTTCATTTCTTATCATTTCTCTCATAATTTGTCCACACAGGTGTAAGACAACGAAGTAGGAAACAAAGCTAGCGGTCATGATGGCTAAATCAGAAGCTTTTGAGCACATGTATTAAGAACTCGAGGGCAAGAGTGGGGATGGAAAGTTGTATAGGCTTGCCAAGATGAGAGAGAAGAGGGATTGTGACCACGACTAAGTGAAGTGCATCAAAGACAAAGATGGTTAAGTGCCGCAAGAAGAGAGGTGACAGACATATTTCACTAGCTCTTGAATGAATAAGTGGACATGGATATCATGTTGGATGAGTTAGAGTATTTCGTGAGTCGTGGAGATTTTGGATATTGTAGGTGTATACAGAATGTAGAGGTTAAGAGGGCTATTCGTAAGATGAGAAAAGGAAGAGCAACTGGGCCAAACGAGATAGTGATAGAGTTTAAGAAAAACACTGGTAGACAAGTATGAAGTGGATGATTGTGTTGCTTAATGTCATTTTTCGAACTGTTGAAATGCCAAAGAAGGGAGATTGAGTTCAATTGTGTGCTTTACAAGAAACAAAGGTGGTATTCAACATTGCAACAACTATTAGGGTATCAAGCTACCACGTCATATTATGAAAGTTTGGGTAAGGATGGTCGAAAATAAGGTTAAGTAGGCGTGTACATTTGGGCCATTACGGACATGTACGATGGAGCTAAGACCCGGATATGAACAGTGGGAGGTGAGTCAAGACACTTTTCGGTCGTGATGAGGTTGTACCAAGGGTCAGTCCTTAGCCCATCCCAATTTTTCTTAGTAATGGAAGAATTGACATGGAGATCCAAAAGGAGATGTTGTAGTGTGCGTTATTTGCAAATGACATAGTACTGATAGATGAGACTCGCGGTTGAATTAATGATTGACTGGAAGTTCGAAGATAGATCCTAGAGTCTAAAGATTTCAAATTAAGCAAGTCTAAAACAAAGAACCTGTCGTGCAAGTTCAGTGCCGTAATGCATGAGGCGGTGGTGGAAGTGAAGATTGATGCACAAGTCATACTCAAAAGAGAAGCTTCAAGTACCTTGGGTCCATAATCCACGGATATAGGGAGATTAATGATGATGTCAAACGTAGTGGAATGAGGTGGGCAAAATGGAGGAGAATGTGCGATAAGATTGTGTCATCAAGGCTTATGGGTATGTTCTACAAAGTGGTAGGCTTCTTCGCTAACACTTTTCATTGGACCTCTCCATTCCAATATAAACCCCTTTGTCCCCAACCTGCGATACCCCTAAAACCTCTCTAGTTTCTTCCCTTATGCAGTTTTATCATTGTAGCCGACAACATGCAACACACTGAGGTAAGAGACAAAATTTGCTCAAATTCTTCTAAGAAGAAGGATTATGGTTCGAATAAAAATGAGGGAAGAACCTCTCTCAGAAAAGGAAATGAAAGATGGAGCCTCAATATGGGTGAAATCTAACGTTCTTCAATTCAGCAAGAGGTTTGGAGCAGCTTTCTAGGGTTGTGATAAAACAGCCTTTGAATTACTCATGAAGATGGGACCAAAAGAGAGGCTACTTATATAAAGAAGAGGCTACCAGGAGGGACAGCAACCAGCATAGTGTCCCCAAGGAGCTAAGAAACTTAGAATTTCAGTTAACTTTAAAAGACGGGGAAAACCTAGAGGCAGAGGGATAACGATACCTGTTAGACTAAAATGAAGAGCCTGGCAAGGATATTGGGGTGTAAAGTAGAAAAACTTCCCACTACTTACTTGGGCATGCCATTGGGGCACAAACGTAAGGAGCTAGAATTTGGGATGGCATAATTGAAAGACAGAAGAAACTGTCCAATTGAAAAGCTCAGTATCTTTGGGAGGGAGAGTCACTTTAATGAACTCTGTGTTGGACTCTCTTCCAACTTATGTTATGTCTTTATTCCCTATGCCTGCCGAAGTGGAAGAAAGACTTGACAAACTAAGAAGAGATTTCTTTTGGAAAGGGAATAGAGAAGGGAAGGTTTGCATTTAGTCAAATGGCAGACTGCACAGTTGTAAAAACAATCTGATGGACTTGGAATCAGAAACTTGGTTGGGTTGCAGAATTGATGCCTCTTGTCAAAATGGCTATGGAGGTTCAACACTGAGGAATAAGCACTGTGGAGGGAGGTGATAGTCAACAAGTAGGGTTGAATAGAAACTGGGTCTCCAACTCTGTGAATAGCCCTTATGGGGTATTATCAGCTTGGAGAACATGGATGGAATATTGTGTTTAGAAGGCATTTAAATGATGGGGAGATTGGGAGAGGGACTGAGCTATTACATGTTCTGAACGGGTTCAATGGGTTATCGGCAGAAAAAGATTCTATCATATGGAAACACACTAGAGATGGAAGCCTTTCTGTCAACAAGCTATATATATTAAGGAGGTGAAGGAGCATACAGGTTGTAAGCTTGGCCCCTGGAAACAGATTTGGAGGAACAAGGTGCCAATCAAGATAAAGTGTTTCTCTTGGTTGGTTGCCAGAAGAGCATGCTCCACACTAGGGAAATTGAGAAGGAGGGGTTTCTATATTGCCTCTTGGTGCTCTCTATGTAATGAGACTGAGAAACCAACAACCATCTGTTCCTCCATTGCAGAGTGACTATACATTGTGGAACCCTTTTTTGGGACTAACACATACAAAACAGAATTGATTATGCCTGAGCATACAATAGATCTGCTTAGTTGCTTGATGAGCAGGGGAGGGGGGGGGGGACCTTAGAAAAAGTGTTGGAGTAATACCATCATGCATTTGGTGGTCTATTTGGAAAGAAAGAAATAGCAGATGCTATGCTAACAAGGCTAATTCAATAGAGAAAGTCAAATGGAACTGCTTGACTACTTTTTATGTTTTGGTGTAAAGAGGAAGGGATAGAAGAAGCTTCTCAAATTTGGATTTTGTAGGCACATTGTAATCTATTAGCCATTTTGTTTTTTCTCTTGTTGGAAACTGTTAGACCTGTTGTTACTAAGGTCTATAAGCGCAGAAAGAAGGGTGAGATAAGGCTTAAATGTAGTTGTTTTATATATTAATTATTATGTAAATCTATTTCTAGTAGTTATCTAGCAGTTTAGGTAGTATTTGGGGATAAATATTACTGGGAAGAAGGAAAAATGCAGACAGTTTTTGGGTAAGGATTTCTCAGGCAGATTTAGAGGTTAAGGTTCCTCGAAATTCCTTGAATGTTAGAAGTATTCTCTACTAACTATTTGTATAACTTATTCTAATTATCTGTAGCAGTAAATATTAGTTGAAGTGTTATTCCTATTTCTGTCATGTGTTTGGAAATTTACAGACTTGTTAGAGAGTTGTGGGTTCCTAACAGAAACCAATTTTTGGAGGTCTCCAGCATATCCTTGATGCTGTGGAATACAACATTATCTTTCTAAAAAAAATATTATCTGTGTAACTACTACTCCCCTTAGCCACCAACTTCTCTCCAATCTCCAGAGCTTTGGCCTCCGCCAGGCCCTCCCATCTAATTTGTGGCCGGTTTCATATGGAGAAAAATATGACATGAAGTCTTCATATTTTTATCTGCTATTCATGTGATCCAATTACATGCCATTAAAATGCAGGACACAGAGGCACTTGATGGAACTGATGGAATGAAGATAATTGGTCTATCTCCTTATTGGTTTGATGCAGCACGAGGGACTGGTGTACAGAATACAGTAGATATGCAGTCTATGTTTCTTTTAACAGGTCCAAATGGTGGGGGCAAATCAAGCTTGCTGCGTTCGTTGTGTGCAGCTGCATTGCTAGGAATGTGTGGGTTCATGGTTCCAGCTGAATCGGCTGTCATTCCTCATTTTGACTCAATTATGCTGCATATGAAATCATATGATAGTCCTGCTGATGGAAAAAGTTCATTTCAGGTAATATGTTCTATATTCTTTATTTGTAGCATATATGATTTTCTTCTTGTCTGTCCTGTTTGCTCGAAACCTAGTAATTTATCTGCAATTAAAACAAGAAATGGATGCTGTATCATGATGCTTGCTGCGATTGTAGCAGATAAGCATTTTACATTTTGCTTGTTGTAGATGATTTTGCTTGTTAAGACTACTTGGATTTGATTGCAAACCATAGTCATCAGGGATGCACAATTCCATGAGTGATTTAGTTAGACATTTGGCACAACTGATCTTATTATCCTCTCCATCCCAAAAAGTGGATTGAGTATAGTGGATGTACAACAAAAATTTTGTGCCTGTGTTGACAAAAGAATCTTTACTACATGTAGTTCTACTGTGGTTATTATGGTAAAAAGGCAATCTCTCTTCTGGTTATCTTATTGGTTCTTATTTTGGAGTCTTCTTCCTTTGCACCGTTCTCTTGGATTAATCTGTAGGTGATAATGATGTTAGTTCCACTTCTATCATATGTTTTTTCTGAGAGTGAAGCTATTCATTCGTTTGTGTACATAATAATCATGACTCTAGGTGTTGGTATTTCTATTCATCATTTTTCACTTTTCCGTGCTGACATAGTAGTCTCATGGCATTTTGAAGGCAACATTATGACTCTTAATTGTCTAACATGCCTCAGATTGAAATGTCTGAAATTCGGTCTCTGATTACTGGTGCCACTTCAAGAAGTCTTGTACTTATAGATGAAATATGTCGAGGAACAGAAACAGCAAAAGGGACATGTATTGCTGGAAGTGTCATAGAAACCCTGGACGAAATTGGCTGTTTGGGAATTGTATCAACCCACTTGCATGGAATATTTGATTTACCCCTAAAAATCAAGAAGACCGTGTATAAAGCAATGGGAGCTGAATATGTTGATGGTCAACCAATACCAACTTGGAAACTCATTGATGGGATCTGTAAAGAGAGTCTAGCATTTGAAACAGCTCAGAGAGAAGGAATTCCAGAAATATTAATCCAAAGAGCAGAAGAATTGTATAATTCAGCTTACGGGAATCAGATACCAAGGAAGATAGACCAAATAAGACCTCTTTGTTCAGATATTGACCTCAATAGCACAGATAAAAGTTCTGACCAATTAAATGGTACAAGACAAATAGCTTTGGATTCTAGCACAAAGTTAATGCATCGAATGGGAATTTCAAGCAAGAAACTTGAAGATGCTATCTGTCTTATCTGTGAGAAGAAGTTAATTGAGCTGTATAAAATGAAAAATGCGTCAGAAATGCCAGTGGTGAATTGCGTTCTTATTGCTGCCAGGGAACAGCCGGCTCCATCAACAATTGGTGCTTCAAGTGTCTATATAATGCTAAGACCTGACAAAAAGTTGTATGTTGGACAGGTACATCTTTTCCTTTTTCCAGTTTGAGTCTTAAAGTGCATGCTTTGTCTAATCAATTCTTTTATGTGATTTAATTGTATTGAGATGCTTAACGAGTTGGAGAACGCCTGCACATTTTGCATGCCATTCAGAATCGAGCCTCATTTTGTTGTAAAAAATTGTCTTGCTGTCTGCAGAATAACTGAATTAAGTGTTCAGTTTCTTTTTCCGAAATGTTCTTTTAAAGTTGTGGAGGTAATTATGTTCAAAGTTACTCTAGATAAATGGCCAATAGACAGACATTATTTAGTCAGACAAATGAAGTCTATGGGCACATAAGTGCAAACACTAGTCTTCATTTCGGTTATTGTGAGCTATTACTTCCTTCGACATATTATATCTTAACGTTCTTCTTTCTGATTATATGTACAGACTGATGATCTTGAGGGCAGAGTACGTGCTCATCGCTTGAAGGAGGGAATGGAAAACGCGTCATTCCTATATTTCTTAGTCTCTGGCAAGAGCATCGCCTGCCAATTGGAAACTCTTCTAATAAATCAACTTCCTAATCATGGTTTTCAGCTAACAAACGTTGCTGATGGTAAGCATCGTAATTTTGGCACAACCAATCTCTCCCCGGAACCTTCATCCGCGCTTAGATGAACTCATCGTTCTGTTATGGAAGAGTTCAAGTTGGTGTATAAAATTTTTATTAGTTTTTGAAAATTTTCAAGGGATGAGTAATTCAACTTTCAGTGGCTGCAGCAATTTTGGGTTAGTTTTAGCTTCTCCACATGTATATTCACCTGTGAAACTAAGGGTTAATTAAGCCTTATAACACTTTTGATATCTAAGTTTTAGTGTCCTGACAAAGATGTGGTCTAACAGCTAATGAAGTGCGTAAAAATTATGAGAGACGACTACAACAATATTTTTTGACCAACATTCTATTAGGGTTTACTTTGACATATATTTATATCGAGAAAATAGTCTATTGACTGTAGGAGTAGGTCTAAAATGGTTGTTCAACTATACACTTATCGATTTTGGTTCTTTAACAATTTAAATAGGGATGGTTCATCGACTATACATTTACCAGTTTTAGTTCCTTAATAATATACTTGTCTGATTTTAGTTCTAAGTGTTTAAAAAATTATCATATCAAATTTTTATACAATAACATAGATTTATATTAACGAAATTTATGTCTTAAGAAATTGAATCATTTAGCCATTTTCTCAAATGTTTCTCTCTCCCAACTATTTGTCTTCAAAATATCCTTATGCAAAGAATCTTAACCTCGACTAAGAATCTAAGAATTTAATTTTTTTTAAAAAACAGCGAAATGGAAGAAAATGATCTTCAACAATCGCACTGATCGAAGAAAATAGAGAGACAAACTAAGAAATGGAAAACAACAAAAAGAAAGAGTTTTCTCTTTTTTGAAACGATTTGGATCGCGTTAATTTAAATTAAATTAATTAAAAACACGTGTGTGCTCACATGTGAGAAAATGGACAAAATGATCCTTTTACAAAGATATTTAATATTTTTATAAGGAATAGGTCGCCCACAAAGTTAATGTGTCTTTTTGAAAATTTGAAACAGTTAATATGTCTTCTTGAAAATTCGAGACAACTTCAATAATGTGTTAATGTCTTTACTCTAAAATGAAAAAAAATATTACTTGTTAAATTCAAAATTTTTTATACTTCAACGAGTTATTAAGGAGAATTTGTTTAACTTTTGAGGAGTTGAAATTTATAAGATGGTAGATTTGCAAATTCTTTTTTTAAGAAAAAAATCTATTTTATTATTCATATTATTTTACGTAAAGAAATTTGAATAGTAAAATGAAATCTCTTATTTTTCTTTCACATTAAAAATAAAACTTTAAAAAATTGCATTGATTGTGAACCATGAACCGTTAAAAAAGCGAAGATATTCATTAACAACATTATATACTTTATTTTATTCTTCATTGAATAAAATTATACTTTATATTTTTTTTCCTTTTAAATTTTATTTTGAATCGTTGATACTATTATTCTTTTCATAAGTATAATTTAACGAAAACTGTAACGGGATAGAAAATAACATTTTTAAAATGAGTTAAAGGTTTAATTTTACGAAAAAATTCTATTAATATAAATCTAAGCTGTTTATATTTAAAATTGAACAAAATTTTTTTTTGAAGGACTAAAATTGATAAATTACCCGAAACAGTTCTTCTTCTTCTTCCCACGAATTTCCCAAAAACCTTTTCTTCTCTGCAAAAACTCACCATTGAAGGAACCCCAAATGGATCAAGTGGTGGAAGAAGTAGAAAATGTGAAGAAAGAGTTGGAAGAAACATACAAACAGACTCAAGAACACATCAAATCTATTCATGAATATGGAAAATCAGGAACAACAAGATTAATTTCAGAAGAAAAAAGTTCACTTCCAAGATTGAATGGTCTTGCTCAAGATGGGATGAATCTGCTTCAATCACTTCAATTTAAGCTTGATCTCTTAGCCCCACAACTCCCTTTAGATGATCAAGTTGAAAAAACTCAGTCTTTGGCACAATCATGGAAAACTCAGATCCAAAGGTAGCTAAAAACGAATATGCATCTTTGCTTTGTTTTATATGAATCATATGTATCCCTTTTATTTGGACACGTTTGGGTTATTTTAACTGTAGAATAGTAATGTGAGGAATTTAGAAATTTTGGGGTTGGGAAGTTGAACAAGAAATGGGGTTGATTTCAAGTTTATTGCTTTCAGCTGGGATGGAGCCAAAGTAAACCCCTTTGGTGGAAAATTACACTGCTTGGAATTCAGAATTTTGGGGTTGGGAAGTTGAATAAGAAATGGGGATGATTTCAAGTTTATTGCTTTCATATAGGGGTGGAGCCAAGTAGGCATTCCGGACCCCCTTGTTGGAAAATTACATTGTTTATACGTGGTTAAAATTATACTTATGTATGATATAGCAGATGCTAAATCCCATTTGGTTTTTCTTTGAGTGTTTACTTTTCATATTTTATACTCCCTTAGTGTATACTGACTCTGCCATTGGCTTTTAGATGACTGAGTCGAGAAGTCTTCATACCGAACTAGTTGGTTCAGCTATATTTATTTATTCTTCACTATTTGCATCTGTTTCATTTCACATACTTTGTAGAAGAGTAATGTGAGGAAGTCAAAAACTTTTGATTCAGATTAGGAAAGATTAAGATTTGTCTTGTTATTTTAATTTTTCTTACTTGGTAATACAATATGGATCTTGACAAAATATGGTGTTTGCTTTGTCTAGTTGATTATTAAACTGAATTATCTTGTATATAACTTAGTAGTGACATTCGAATGAATGCATTGATATCAAGAAGGATTACGTTTTCCCCATTTTGACTATGAGTATATCTTTATGTAGAGTTCTTTACTTGTTGGTATACCTCTTGTACATGGGAGATTTCTCATTACCAATAAAATTACACTTGGTAAAAAATGTGAATATTAAGATAGCTGTGCTGCAATGCAATATTCGACAAGACAACGGTCATATTAAAACAAAGTGTGCAAAAAACACACATAGAGGATGAGATAAGAGAAGGTTGTCTGAATGGCTTGTCCATGTATCACGTTGGTCTCTGAATGTACCAGTTCGTAAGTGTGGCATATGGTGATTGATGTTACTAAAAGGGATACAGAAGATCTAAAATCATATGGAGGGTAGCTGTTAAAAACACCTAGAATCATTGCAGATTAAGCTAAGAAAACAAAAGTAGAAGTAAAGGATCCATATATTCGATACATCAACTGTAGTTGGCTGTAAAATTTAGCTTTTAGTTACATTAAGTTCGGATATAAATAAGAATGATATTCGGCTGCGGGTTTCCCTTGTCGTAAAAAAAAATAAAAAAATAAGAATGATATTTAGGGAACTCCTAGTCTGGAGAACTTCTAATCTGTCTCAAAAGATAAAGTACTTAACAATATTTAAATTAAATATGTTCTGGTAGAGTGAAAAGGATTATAGAGGATTTATGTGTCCAACCCCAACTGGTTTGAGATTGAAGCATTAGTTGTTGTTGCTGTCCTCTTGAAAACACTCCCTTCCAGGAAATAAGTTAAAAAAAATTTATGCTTTTCGGAGAACTATTGGTTGATTTTTTATAGCTTTCTTTGGGTATCATCTTCTGTTTTAGATTTGGGCTATTTGTGAGTTTGTTCACCGGATGTGTTATCTCTTTACTCTCTAACCGTGATCATGGTGGAAGAACGTGAATCTATTTTCACTTCATGTGTATGAAGTTAGTTAGTACTATATTCTTTCATCTCCCTTTATGATCTTTTAAATGTATGTTGCAGTTTGCGGTTGAGTTTAAGAAATGCTAATTTACAAGCAAAGGCAAACATGAGGAAAGCTGCTCAAGAAGAGGTAGTATGTTTATTTGTATAGAAGATAAGTACAATTTAGCATGTCAGAATTATTTTTTGAGAGTGATATGAATTGTGATTTTAAAAAATGTACTTCTCCTGGCAATTCCCAATAGTAATAGCAGAGATTCTTCTCTACAAGGCGATAGGATATGAGAATACCCTTTTCAGATGCATGTCAGAATTATTAACATGTCAAGATCCTGCATTTTATCCCTTATAGTGTCTAATAGCATAATAGTCATAACAGATATCATGCTGACATATGCCTTGAAAATGATGTCGAACCATGGAAATCTTTTACTGGCTATTTCTCCTCTTTTGGACCAATATTTGGAAAATGTGTCATACTAAAAGCTGCCTTCATATGATGTCAGAGGGAGCTTCTCTTGGGAGGTGGGGAAGAATCTACAGTTCGCAGACGAAATCTACAGTATGTGGTACCCTTTTAGTTCTTATGTTACCATGCTTATATCCACTTTTAAAGTTCATATGTCTGTGCTTTTGAGGACAGAAGTATCAGAATGTTTCTTTCTAAATTATGAATCTATTTGCCAGGACAAAAGCTGGAATGACATCTGCAGCTGAAAGCATCACGGAGAGCCTGCGCCGCACACGCCAACTTATGGTTCAGGTTATTGCCATCTTTCTTCTATTTTCATTTGCTTGGTTTAAGATCTTCTTTTAATTTTTTTGCCTGATGTATTTATTTATGAGCTTTTTATGTTGCATAACACTCCCTGTTCTCTTGCTGTTTGTAATATGCTTACAGGAGGTTGAAAGAAGTGCAAGCACTCTAATGACAGTTGGTAAGTACCTTTCGGTGTTTATGAATGACAGTCACTCTTGTCATGACATGTCTTTATTATCTGTTTTAGCTTATGTTGCTTTAGCCAGGTGACGTTTTTCTTGTCTTCTCTAGTTCTTTTGCTATTTTTGTGTTAATTCTAAAAAAAGAAAAATTGATTGCATGAAATGGATGTTTAAGGAAAAGGTCATATTGAGATGAAAGGTTCTTTTCTTTTCTTCTAAAGATTTCCCCCCTTCTCTTTAAGGGGGGGGGGGTATTAGATATTACTTTAAAGAATGGTGTTATAACGAAAGACACATCAAAGAATGCATTTCTTCATACCATACAAAGAGAGTGATAGGATTGCTTCTGGACATATGTTAGGAAGTCTATCAAACATTCTATAGAATAATTTTTTTGTAGTAACAATGAAAACAAGTCCACTATTGAAAAGTATCCTGTTTGCTTTTGAATAATTTTTACTTTTGTTTCTGTTGATTATGCATCTGAAGTATTGGAAAATAAAACATTGTAAACCTCAATTTCGGATATATGCCATTTTTGGTTGTTAATCAAAGCTCAACTTACAGATAAGCATTGTTCCTTCTATAAAAAAGATGAGTTAGGCCTTGTGTTATTTGGACTGATTACCCAGGTTATATTTACTAGTAAAGTGCACTTAAATATACCTTACTGTAAAAGTAACCCTATAGATAAACACTATCTGCAGCATCAAAGCTTAATTAATGGTTGTAAGGAAAAATACAACTAGATCATGACCAGAAAATACATTGATATTATTCATTATACGTATCCAATGTGGTACGTTGTGCATGAGTCGGTTTAGTTTCCTTGACAATGCAATGATGCGTTCAAGAGATACACCTCTCATTAGATGACAACAATGTGGGCTTTGTTATCCAATTTTTTAATGATGGTGACTGCTTCCATGACTTTTGGATGCCATTCTTCATATCCTAAATGTGAAAAGTATGTAAGTCGAGGCTAGATGACAATTTACATATTCTGTATATTACAGATGAATCAACAGGCGTTTTAACGAAAGCCGAGAGTGAATACAAGGGCCACCGCTCCTTGCTTTCGCGAACTCGAAACCTTCTGTCCACAATGCAACGGCAGGACATTCTGGACAGGTATCATGTGATAATGACTTTGTAAAATAACATTGACCTTTACTTTGCACCTGTACTGCTGAGTTTATAATGCCATTGCAATTTAATTACGTTGTTTGGAAATGCATTTAACCTCGACTGCAACACTAACACAATGTGTGAACAGGGTGATACTGGTGGTTGGATTTATTATTTTCTCCTTGGCTGTGCTTTACGTGGTTTCAAAGCGTATGGGGCTGCTCAAGTTGCAGCGTAAGCTCATTGAAGCTGTGAAGTCCGGTACAGCTGGACAAGCGGAGATAATAGCTGAAGCTGGTAGACAAGGTGCAAATGTTGCTCAGGTTCAGATGAATCCTGTTGTACCTGAGTTAAATGTACCCTTAGAACAAGCAATGCATGATGAACTTTAAACTCTCTATAACTTTGTACATTTTCTTTGTTACATGAAATTTCATCTATGAAGCTTCATATCTTGGTTACAGCCTTACAAGAAATCGTATATTGTTTGTCTCCTTTATTCACAGCTCGCGTTGATCCTTCACCGGTTATATGTTTTCTGATCTTTGTATTGTAGAGACAGATAAACACTGTATGTCCAGTAACTTTCAGAGAATACATGTACAATACTGTTTGTGTTCTTGTACTTTGGCATTACATAAGCCTTCGCAATGATTATAGCAGAATGAAATGACATCTATTCCTATTTATATCCACAAAATTGACAAACAGCAACTCTTATGTAGATATAACCAAATAAAATAGAGAAGTATATAGAGTGCAAGCCATTCAGTACCAGAAAAAGGTGGATGAAGAAACTAATTTATACATATAAAAATTAGTATTATGCTAAGAGCCAGAAATTTCTATGAGTTTTGGTGTTGAGAAGATATCCTGCTGTTTGGCCCTTCTTCTGAACTGCAACACAGGTGCATTTGCTGTTGTCAATCAAATAATCTGCCATATCCAGCCCTAGCCCTCTTAGTGATACACTTCTTTTAGGCCTGCCACACACAAATGCAGGATGACTCATACTTATTCAACCAAAAAGAGAAGAAATAAAGAAGGTTTGTCTCTGTCTGTGTGTGTGTGTTGGGGAGTGGAGTTCACTCTCAAAAATATGTATTTACTAGCTTTCTTCACCTAAAATACCAATATGCTGAATTAAAACTCGTGATGAGCGTCTAACTCACACATGGTGCTCATTTTGAAATTAGATGATATGAAAAGAATGTAAACTCACCTTAGTATTACATTAGAAAGACTCCTTCTCTGACCTATAACAAGAATATCAATACCAAAAGATGCAGATTTAGCAAGAATGACAGTAGCTTTTTCCTTTGCATTACCATCCATATCTACTGTTTCTGTACAAACTTTTATCTTAGGTTGTGCAACTTCACATGCATGTTTCATTGTACCAAGAAAATCCATGTATCCCTTCCCTGTGCACCCTTTGACATCACCACCGTCTTCCGCGGCACCATGAGAGGCCACAGATGTTGGCGGCGGTGGTGATGTTATGTTTGTCAATGACTTTCTAAAGAAAGTACTGAACGGACTACCATCCGATGGGGACGTGGACGTGGATGTGGACGTGGACGTGGACGAGTTTGGCAATGGCTTCTTGATCAAGGCACCAAGGAGATTCCTCCATGCATTAGGATTACCAACATGCAGAAGAATCAACGTGTCATTTTCCGCGACTGCATGGGAAAGCGCGTATTGAAGGGCGGAGGCTGATTCACGAGTTGGATCAGCCACCACCATTATTTTCTTAGTTGATTTCTTCCCATCTGTCCCATCTGCCATAATATGGTCTCTGGTCATTATAATACGCGAACCGGGCCCCACCACCACTAACCGTCCACCGCCGCCCGTAAAACGTTGGTTTTTCTACCTAATGATAAAACCAGCGTTTGTGGGTATGGTAGTGGAACGGTAAACAAAGAAGAAAACAAGAATATGAGGCTGCCATAGGGTAGTTTTTTTTTTTTGTCTATAATAAATTGTGATTCCTAAAGTTAATGCCCTTTTTGTTGTTTGCAAAAGCCATTAGAAAAACCAAATGAATGTCAACCTCTCAAGGTTGAAAGGATAATAAATTTTTGCTATTTAACTTATTACTGAGAGAATATTTTTCCTATTTTTAAACACTAATTCTTTAGGAAAATCAGGGTAGAACCATTACATACAAATCCTCAGGAAAAAATTGCAAAAAAAAGGATATAGTAAAGTGTGATCTTGAATTATTAGTCTCAACTTCTCCAATTTATTGAAATATCTCAAACTCTGGGCTCATAAGCAAGCTAAGCTAATTTATGCTCACACTTGGGTCAAATAGGCAACAAAAGTCATTAACAAAAAGGACAATCCATAGTAAAGTGTATGCTATATTACACTTGAAGGAAGAAAGTATCAGTTGCAATTGCATTAACAATAAGCTTATTCTCCCCTGATGCTAAGTACATAAATCAGAGTTTTGGTAGTTCGAAAATATACCATCATTGTACTTATTAAGAACTAGTTCAAAAAAATGTCGAAAATAATGACCTATCCTACCTCTGCTACATGTGTCTTCCTCAGTTCTGATGATTTGCAAATGATCTGAAAAGCTCTAATCAGGTGCTTGCACTTGCTGGTGATATGAAGATTATCACCGGTTAATATCGACTCTTCATCAGTAGCCAATCGCTGTAATCACGTTGCAAAGATGGTAATAGTCATCATGCCATCCAAACGGAACATAAGCAATATGATAAGAGAGGAAAGCAAATGACTAATGGTGCATATATGGACCAGGAAAAGAAAGAGCTAGACGGAGCTCGTACATGATCAGCTTTTGGCATTTAATTTCTCTAAAAGGATTCTGTTCAAAAGTTTTGGATTTGCTTTGCCTTTTGATTCCTTCATCACCTAGCAATCAGCACAACAATGTGAAAAGTAATGGTCAATAGCCAGCATGATATGAAAACAACAAACTTCAAAGACTGAATGAAAACATACCTGGCCAGCAAAATAACCTTGCAATTTAGTTTTACCACCGCGGTATTGTTCCAGCTGCTTTGGACTATCAGCAATCACCTTATCTACCATTTTCTCAATCTCCGCGGTGTCAACAATCTGTTTATTCAAAAATGGGAAAGTAGATTAGATTCCTTTTAATAACAAATATGCTTCAGTTACTTATCTGGTTGTGAATCGCCAGTCGTGTAAATCGACAACACTACTTCTTTATACAAATTGTTAACATCAACAAACACTACCACAAGGGCAGTCAGTCTGAATGACACATGGTTCACTTAGGTCAAGATGTTTCTAGGCAAGATAGCTCATGGTAGAAATTCTGAGGCAGTGTAGTCGAAAACAAATACACACAGTTTGACACACTTCAGAAGATAATTTTGGGAAGTTTTAACCATGAACATTTTCTTGATAGATAAGTAATGGAAACTTTTAACAGTGATGTGTATGATATCCGCAATAGATTATCCACACAGTTCATAGAATCAGGTTACGGAACTGTGCAGATGGCTTTTATCAAACTGAGACAATAACGGTTTAGCAGTCATTTGGCTTTGATATCACAACAATACCAAAACTTACATCTACAACTTGTTATAATAAGGTTCTACTAGGTAAATCCTGAAACCTTGGAAGTAAGATTGAGTATCAATACATCAGATAATTAACAGTCATCAAGCAATCTAAAGTTAATTGGCTCAGTGTCTTTGTGGGGTCAATATTCATCTTCAAGTATCTTTATTTGTAGTTGTTTCATGATCAGCTTCCTTATCCAATCAAAGGGTCTTCAAATAACTACGATTCAGGTAACACGGGCTACAATTTTAACTCTATCCATCAGAATGAGAGAACAGCGTCATTGGTAACAGGTGATAAGTTAGTGGTCTTGAAAGTTTATTCAAGAAAAAAATTTTATTTGAGATTTAAAAGAATCCAGTTCAACAGATGATTATAAAGCTCATCAACAGAACAGTAAAATCATTTTACTATATAATTATTTATAACAAGAGAAAAATACTAGAGTTCTTGCAATATTGCAAGCCAACTTGCCTGAACCAGATCCTTTTCTTTTATCAGCCCCTTGACTGTTCCACCCCTGGCGATTAGCTCAAATAAAATCTGTAAAGTTCAATAACAATTATCAGTCAGAAACATAGTAATTGAAAATAGTGGATCAAAGTAAAGCCAATGAAGAGAGTGACCCGTTAGCATATATTTATGCATTTCTAAAGAATAGTACTGATCATGCACAATTGATACTCTTTCCCTCTCTTATATGCACACATCCATGCACATACTAAGATGTATCATCAAAAATGATTCATGCCAAACTAGTCATGCCGGAAAAACTCTTGATCAGTACGGATTTCTCACGCTCAAACAACAGCTTATGATTGTCACAAAGTACAGGGGTGGAGGTGATTAGACAGGACAAAGCACAACTTCAGCTGACTCAGGACATGACCTCAGATATGAAAGTCGAGGATGAGGATTGAAGGTTAGTAGGTAGATGAGTGCTGTCACATTCTGTATGGGGGAGGGACTGGGCTAGTTTTCTCCTCTCCTTTTAGTATTATTATCAATTATCGCATAGTTTCTTATTCTTCAATGTGTATTACTATCTTTTGTTACATTTTTTTTTGTATCTTGCTACTTTGTTGTCTCTTTTCTCACTATCCTGCGTCGGGTGCCTCTCTAACTCACAAAGGTAGGGCCGTAGGGGTGAGGTCTGCATACATTCTAGCTCCCCAGACCCACTTGTGGGATTACATTAGGTATGTTGTTGTTGTTATACCAATTCCTGGCTTCTCAAAGACAACATGGACTGCAACCAAATGAAGGTCAGTGATTTGCAGAAGAATTAAGAAGCGTAACAGATAATTACTTGTGACTGGACAAATCCCCAACCTCAACGCACCCAAAAATATTCTAAATGGTGAAGAAAATCAGCAAAACAAAAATTCTATTAGTAATGTATAGGAAAACCATAAGATGTGATTTTCAACCATACAAATTTAGTTATATCAGCGCCCAAAGTGCATTTACCTCCTTCCCGATCTTTCCGCTGATAGTCTCATCTTTAATGGAAGCTATGAGCTCCCCCAGTTCTTGAGGGGTAAGTTTAATCTCATTGATAGTCACTTTTTCATTTTTCATGTACGCAGCAATATCTCCCATAATCCAATTGGCAGCAAGCTTTATATCAGCACCTCCTGCAGTTGTTGCATCAAAAAAATCTGCAATCTGTAACATGCAATTATCAGTGGAACTGGATATTTCTACAAAGAAATAATGGGAAAAGCTGGAAAAGGCCTGATTATGCAGGCTAACAGTCCAGAATTTTAATAACAGGATGACGATGTCATACTTTCGGGCTCCTTTGAAGACAAACTTGATAGGGGAATCCATCCATGTTAAACCATAAGTCAATGAAAGGATGATAGTGTTCTTGAACAACATCATCCTTCACTTCTATTCCTTTACTTACTCAAGTCCGCACCCTCTTCTCCACCCACCACCAACCCACCCAACTTTGGTCTCATTGGGCCATTGGAACTCATGGAAGAGAAGGAGAAGGGAGAAGGGAGAAGGGAGGGTAAATATTTCCAAGAGGCATATAGCTAAATGGACTTATGTGTATCTAAAAGTCAAATAATGCTTGTCCTTTTAGATGCTTAAGGATTTAAAGCATCATATTAAAAATGGCGAGAAGCACTTCACTCACAGGTTAAACCCTTACGAAATAACATCAGCTTGATACATTTCAGTACTGGAGTGTCTACATGCCAATAAGGCAGTATAAGCAGAACCTGACGATGAGAAGCACTTACATTGATGTCATTGGCAAGAAATAGGACATCTTGCATGCTTAGGCCCATTTTCTCGTACCTCCGACGCTTATCTTCTGGAAGCTCAGGCAATGACTCACGGATACTGTTCACATACTCCTCGGTGAGAGAAACACCAGGGAGATCAGGTTCAGGGAAATAACGATAGTCAGCAAGTCCTTCCTTTTTTCGCATGGTTACTGTTTTCTAGATGTATAAGAAGGTTAAGCATATAAGTTTTCTACGGAAAGACTTGAGTAAACTAGTCTGACATACTGCAGTAGTATCAAAAAGTACAGTTGCATACCTGAGCACCTTCCTCCCATAGACGAGTTTCCTGTACAATTTGATCAATCTGGCCTTGGTTATGTAGTTCCACCTGTCTTGAAATTTCATAATCAATGGCCCTACTCATCGATGAGAAGGAGTTCAAGTTTTTAATTTCAACCTGACACAAAAAAAAAAGATACATCAGTTCATTATATAGAATGCTGACTTAACATATGCAACTTAAACTAAACACTCACTGCTGAGAATTTCCAGAACATAGAAAGGCAACAATAAAGAATTAACACCAGATGAAGTAACTTGATCCATTATAGAGAAGAAACAATGTAATTGACATGAAAGTTGCAGAAATGGGGAAATCATGGTCACTCACTCACTCTAGCGACAAATACAAGGACGGCTAACTTAAAGTCTTGAATGGCATTTAATATGTAGTTTGACGAATTAAGACAAAAAATTTGCATGCTAAACATGTCTCCAGTTTCAAGTTTTATCAAACAAAGGCAGTCCCACCAAATGAAGCTGAGATTATGTTCATCAGAATATAAATACTGGGTTCACAAAACTTGGAATGCAGATATAGACTCCTCTGGGACCCACCATAGACCACATTTCACATTCAAATGACGAGTAAATTCCCTTATTAATTTTAAGGCTAAAGCAAGAATTTCATAAATGGGCAATGGCCAAACTGGACTTACACCTGGCACTAAATTAAGTTGTCAATTGACCAGATTATATAGGAGACATTCTTTGTGGTGCATAGATGAACAATGGAATAGGAGCCAATATATCACTTGAAACACAACTTACCGAACCATCCACCCAGAAAAATGGCAGAACAAGATAAGAAAGAAAAACATCCACAAAGGAAAGCAAACTAAAATTTAGAATCTTCATGCCTGAATCATCTAGCTATAAATTAGTATTTCCTATGCATAAGGGAAAGCAATAGAGACGGAAAGCAGATCATGCAAACCTTTGTACCAAACTCTAATTGACCAATAGGACGAACTGAAATATTGACGTCGCAGCGAAGTGATCCTTCTTGCATGTTCCCATTACCGACTCCCAGATACCTGACCAACCTTTGCAATTCTGCAGCATATTCTGCAGCTTCAATACCAGTTCTCATATCTGGTTCAGATACAATTTCCAACAATGGGACTCCAGCTCTATTTAAGTCAACCTATATCAGAGAGCCAAACAAATCAACACCTGCCTAAAATTCACAGTGAGTACTTCATTAATAGAAGCAACAAGTATGTTAGATCAAATAATCTAACTCTATTCATGCACATATACAAAGTAAATCACCATAAATTGATACAAACATCAATGGTGATAACATTACAATGTGATGCATCTGATGAATATAAGAATATGCTATCTGAAACAAAGGGTCTGAAAATAGGGGGGGGGGGGATGGCGAGCATGCGAATGTATGGAGGAGTTCTTTCCTGTGAGTAGCTCCCCCCATCGGTATGAAGCAGCTTCCCTGCATCTTCTTCCATATGCACCCTGGTAATGCCAAACTTTCTATGGCCACCGCCATACTCGAGTGGAAGATCCACATCAAGATAACCACCATTAGCAATTGGGATATCAAACTGTGATATTTGATACCCTTTGGGAAGATCAGGATAGAAGTACTGTTTTCTATCAAACTTAGAATTCAAAGACAGTTTACAATTAAGTGCAAGGCCAACTCTTACTGCACACTCTATCACCTTTGAGTTCAACACTGGCAATGCACCAGGCAAACCCATACAAACAGGGCAAACACTGGTATTAGGTGGAGAACCATAGTTATAAGGGCAGCTACAAAAAGCCTTAGTAAGAGTGGAAAGTTGAACATGGGTTTCAATCCCTATAACTGCCTCAAAATCCTTCAGAAACTTATCAACTGCTTTAGGTTGGCTTTGAGTGGAAACTTTCAACTTAGTCTGTTCCTTTTCTTGGGTTGCAGTTTGTGTCTGTGCACTTCTCATACAACAATACAAAACACCATGTTTTCTTGCAAAATATGAAGAAGGGTATAACATAGACGGGTTAAGCTGTATCCCTCTAAGGAATGTCAATGCCATCTTACTATCAGAACAAACAGACTAAATTATACCTGCAAATCATCAAACACATGGTTCATAAGCTTCAAATTAATCCCTTTTTTTTCAAGAAAATGCCTTGAATTGTATAAAGATTGAAAATTTAAGCTGAAACTGATAAATAAAACTGAAAATATAGAATACCCAGGATTTATCTTGAACCAAAAAGCTTCAGCCACTGATGAAAGTCTCATACACCAAACATTTAGAAGAGGGGCCAAGATTTTACTCCGAAATGCTGTGACATAAAAGAAAAATGGTGCAAAATTGGATTTTTGAACTGTAGGGAGAAGTAGTCAAGAAATTTAAGCAGTTTCTATGGAGTATGAGCATAGAAAAATTGAAAGACTGAAGAAATTCGAACACTAGAATGAGAATTGATGAAGATAAAGGGAAAATCAAAAATCACATTCATTTTTTTGCAGAATAATAAATTTTTGAAGAGAAATATGAACATCAAGTGGTCGTGCCGGAGTGGTTATCGGGCATGACTAGAAATCATGTGGGCTTTGCCCGCGCAGGTTCGAATCCTGCCGACCACGTTTGTTTTTGTGTTCCCCGTTTTGTTGTTTTTGGACGACAAGGGCACCAATCTCCCAAAAGTATGACGGAGGGTAGCTGCATACTATTTACGAAACTTTAATTGGACGGGCGATCATGATAAATATGTGTTCTTTTTAGGGAAAAGGAGTATACAAATATCCTCCGTCATATTTTTGGGACATTGGTGCTCCTATCGTCCAAAAATTAAAGCATAAATACCCTTTATACTAACGAAAATACACGTGTCATAATCTTATCCACCGATCTGACATTTATTAAATATCCATTTTGTTGTTTTTGGACGACAAGGGCATCAATGTCCCAAAAGTATGACGGAGGGTAGCTGCATACCATTTACGAAACGTCAATTCTTAATTCACTAAAAAATAATTAAAATAATGTTATTTAATTAATTAGATGTTTGATTTAAGGGAAAAGGGTTTGATATACCCCTCAACTTTATCATTTGGAGCTGATATACCCCTCGTTATAAAAGTGGCTCATATATGCCCTTACCGTTATACAAACGGCTCATATATACCCCGCCGTTACAAAATGGCTCACATATACCCTTTATTTAACGGAAGTTAAAAAATTAGTTTTAAATTTATATTATTACTTCTAATTTTTAAAAAAAAATTATTTAGGGGTATATATGATTCTTCTATCAAAGTTCAAGGTATATTTTAATTTTTTTCATACATAAATTATTTTTTGACTTCTTTTATTATAATTATTTGAGTTTCTTATTCTTATTTTGTTTTTTTTCTTTCATTCCTTAGTTTAAAGAGAAAAAAAATTAAACTATTTTTTGTGTGTGTATTGTAATTTAATTTCGTATTCGAAGAAAAAATTTGGTCATCTACAATAAGTTTTACAAGAATATTAGTGAAATATAAATAAATTTGATTATCAAAATAAAAATTATAAATTAGTCATTGAAATAAAAAAAGTCAAAAAAAAATATTTTTAACGAGGATTAAATTTACTCATACGGGATTATATTTTTTAGAAAAAGATAATAAAAGTTTAGATTAAAATTTATTTTTTTTTCATTTCCGTTATAGGAAAAGGGTATATGTGAGCCATTTGTTTACAAGTAGGGGTATATATGAGTCACTTTCATAACAAGGGGTATATCAGCTCTAAATGACAAAGTTGAGGAGTATATCAGACCCTTTTCCCTTGATTTAATCTATGCTTAAAATGATAATTCTACTTACTATCTTTGAAGCTTCCCACTTTTAGTAAGAGTAAACGCGCTTTGCAGATGAGTCCTATGAAATGTATGAATTACTGTCAAAATCATATTTTGATCAGTATTGTAAACTATTCAAAAAAAAAAAAAAACTATATAATTTATAACAGATGAACCATCAATGTATTTAAATAACTTTTTTATTGAATATCAAATGATTAGCAACAACTTGCATAAACGAATAGAAAATATACTTCAATATCTTCCTCTCCAGTAAATAGCATTTTCCTCATCTCTCTTATCAATTCTGTGTTGAAGAGCATCAGCGAAATAATACACTATTTTCTGAACCGGCTTACCAGTAGCAGAAGCAGACTGGTTACACAAGCTTAGCAGCTTTCTAGCACGATCAAATGTTCGAGTTGCAACCAGTTGAGTGGAACCTTGAAGTAGTTCAGCTAGGTCCAGATCCTGCAGCAGTTCAGGAGACAGGCCAGAATTAGCGGCAAGGGGATTGATAATGATGGAATAAGGATCAGATTTCTGTGAAATATGATTGAGTAATCTTTGTTTTGCTATTTTCATGATGATCCGAGCCGATAGAACCAGAGATCCAGAAGTGCCAAGTGACAATTGAAAACTTGACTCATTCAACCCTTGTCTAAGAGAACCTTTCTTCCTTCCGCATGATCACTACATTGGTTGGCTTTCTTCTTATTTCTGGCATGACTACAACTATAAGAATAGTCCTCTCCTGGCTCCGGATGATCTCTGACACCATGCTTAGCACATTCAAGTCGTAGAGAAAGTGATATTTCCAATGGTGGATGGTTGATAACGCGTAAGAACCTGCTCTTGAGAGGGGAACGACAGCTGGAAACGGCTGATAAGACCTGTGGACAGAGGAGCAAAAGGAGGAATCTGCCCGAGGAAGGTCTTGTGTCTGATTAACTATTGGTGAGGCAATAACTTACAAAGGCGATGATCAGCCACACTAGGGTCACAGAAAATATGTAGAAGTAGACTTTTAAATCAGCATATTCACTTCACACTTTTTTCGATGAAGAGCATATTCACTTTCACACTTTTTTACGATGAAGAGCATATTCACTTTACACTGACTTATAAGCCTCTGAATTTGTTTTTTTGGAAAATTCTTTCTTGTTGTATCCTCAATGAATCAACAGAAATGACAAAGAAGAAATCCAACAGCAACAAATATGTCCATTTGATATTTTACTATGTATATAAAGAGACAAAACTTATAAAAAGGCTAAACCTCCATCTAAATATTATCTCTTAAAGCCGGCCTGGTATAAAAGAACAATATCAGAGGTCAAAGAAATGACAAAAATAACCAAGCAAGACTCAACATTAGTAAAAGAAGAGTTGCACTAGAAATATGGAAAACAAACAGGACTTGAGTTCCATGTACTGACGATGTAAAAACTTGTACGATCAAGTCACTTATAATGTAAATCTCTATATAAAAATTAATCAATAAGATAATAACCTTGTAAAAAGAGGTAAATGATTTCCCATGACAGACTAAATTACATTGTTAGTGATCAGAAAAAAACTTACCATGACAAAATCAACGTGCAGCAGACCCTTAAGACAAGAGGTAAGGAACTGTGAGGACAACATAATCAAATGATTGGACTCTTTTTAAGTAGATAGCCATAGTTTTGCAGAACAACACAGCTGTCTTACAAAATCCTGCACTAGTATTAAAACATGATTGGAAGAAAAGCTTTTTGAATAGCCCCCCATCAGCCAATAATCTTTTCAATCACATTACCCTAACTTTTGCTAGCTTTAAAATATGGTTATGGGTAAACAACAAGACTTCTCCAGTTGACTGCAAAATCAAAAGAAGCAGAGCAATTAACAAGAAAAATCAGACTTTTATCGAACAGGGTTATGGAGGAAAACAAATAGATGGGAGAACTCATGATTCACCCATATCTCTTACGACAACAACATATCCAGTAAAATCCCACAAGTGAGTTCCGGAAAAGGTAGAGTATACGCAAACCTTATCTAGTGAAATCCACAACTGGAGTCTGGAGAAGGTCGAGTGTACTTAGACCTTATCTATACCTTGTCAAGGTTGAGAGGTTGTTTCTGAAGGAGCCTCGGTTCAACTTTCAAGCGCAGCAAATAAGTCAAAAAGAAACGAAAACACAACAACTAATAAGGAAAGGAACAATAACAACAACACAATATGTAATCCCACAAACAATGTAAAGGAGAAGAGTAGTGTGTACACAGACTTACCACTATCTTATGAATACACACCCTCATCAATCAGCTCAAGTAAAGCATAGCAAAACACAAGCATGTAAAAATAAATACAATAACGAACAAGTAGCAACAACAATCAATACGATAACTAAAGCAAATAAAAACAGTAGTAATTATGATCACCACAACACTTTCATAGCTTATCTCAATTTGAGTTTCAACATAATAAAACCAAAATATTATTCAGCTGAATAAAATCAACTCAAACTGAACAATTACATGCCATCTTCTTTGGGTGTCTTAGCTACTATAGATAAAGCATGTAAACCAGATTGGAATTCATCAGTCAAGAGATCATACACCATACGGTGACGTTTAACAAGATTCTGTCCATCGAACTTGTTTGACACAATTTTGAGATTGAAATGTGTCTCGTTTGTTCCGGTTTCCCTGACGGCTGCATGACCGGCGTGCTGGTAAGAAACGTCTTCGACTTCAATTATGTTAGCTTCAAGTGCTGATTGTAGCTTCGTCTTCATCCTACTTGCCCTCGACAGAATCCCTCGTGACGCCATGCTGAACCCTAATTTCTTCTCTCTTCTCCGCTAAGCTCTCTGCCGCCGATCTCCTAAAAATGATTGACTAAAGGGTTGTTTGGGTGGTGCAAATACTCCAAAAGTCAATTTAGCTAATATTTTTTCGTTAATTCAATAACTTAAAAAAAATAATTAGATACCTAATATATCAGCGCTTATATTATTTTTTTGAGCAAAGGACAAAAATCACATACTTTTAACGTAAAATTACCATTTATCCTTTATAAATTTATAATTACAAAAATTTATCAAACTGATACAATAATATAAGCGTGATACATTATATAATGCGAAATATACTAATCGTTAAATAAAATACATCATATGTTATACATGATACACTCATTTGATATACATTTCATACATGATACACTAATCTGATGTGCGAGATACACTAATCGGATGTGCGAGATACATTAATCTGATACGTGAAAATGAGGGATTTTGAAGATTTGTTAAACTAATAGGAGATAATGGTAATAATAGAAATTAAAGATAGGATTTTGGTCATTTTTACTATAATGGGACTATTTATATATCAATACAATTAAAAATACATTGTTAATGTAAGTCAAAGTTATTATGGTTTGACTCTTAAAAATAAAAAGAAAAAATGAATAAATATATCTCAAACTATCGTAAATAGTATGCAGATATTGTGTATCATACTTTTGAGACACTGGTACTTCTACTGTATAAAAACTAAAGCATATTATATCATTTATACTAACGGATACATACATCTAATAATCTTATTTACCAATTCGATATTCATTATGATACGTGTATGTCCGTTAAGATAAATGACATATTTATTTTAGTTTTTGCACAATAAAAGTACCAGCATCTCAAAAGTATAACATTTGTATATCATTTATTCGAAGTATATTTGTCCTTTCTTTTCAAAACAAAATTAAGTAATTTCCAATTTATGAGAAACTTCCATTTAGCAAACACAATTGCTAAATCAAGAACCTTGCTTCTTTTTTTTCAGCTGAGGATTGAAAATGGAGGTGGTACATGTACAACATCGGTGGAGATTAAGGTGGTCGTTCAAGAATGCCACCATTATTGTCACTTTCGTCAATATAATTGCTGCCCTTTTTATACTTCACAGTTTCTTCTCTTCTTCTTCATCTTCCACCACACCATCTTCAGGTTTCCATCTCTTCTTGCTTTTTTTTTCCTTTAAATTTGCTTCAGTTTTAGGTTCTTGGGGTTCTTAATCTGTAAATTGTGTTTCTTTCTGTTTGATTTTTTCTGGGGTTTTGCTAGGGTAGCAATAGAAAACATAAATTTTGAGAAAGTGCATATAGGATTAGAGGTTTTTTGCTTTTTGATTAAGAAATGTAAAAATGATTACTTTGATCTGGAATTGCTGCATTTGCTGATCTAATTGAGTGTTGAACTTTGAATTTCAGAAAGGGGAAGCATAATTGAGAGTATAAGAGATTAGGATTTAGAAAGTTACTGGCTTTCTTTTGTACTCCCTATAGTATAAACTAATTAGTGAGATCTCTTGCTTCAATAGCACAAAATAAGGTTTCTTGTAAGTTGCCATATGACCCTTTTTGAGTTTCTGCAAATCTTTTGGAAGTGATCCTTTGTGCACCAGCTTGTGATTCGACGAAAACAAAAGATATCCACTTTTAAGGCAGTTAGTAGTTGTTGCCTGCAACATCAATAGTAGGGCTTATTATACCTTATGAATGAGCATGATATGGTGTACTTGTGTGCTAGAGCTAGCAATTGGCATGGGGTAAGACATTCAGTTGCTCCCAGGTGGGGCGGCTTAATGGCAAAAGCCATAAAACAGTGGAGGTCTTTCCCCTTCATCCCGTGAACCAATATAAAAAGTGGAGATGTATGTAGCTAGTTTTTCTCTTAAAAATTTGTTCTAGGATATTTATTTTTGTCAAAAACTGTTGCAAGATCACCTAATCCAGTGCTGGTAAGAGAATGGCTTATATGAGTTCTTGCTGTTTCAACTGCAGTTGAAAGGCATATAATGGAAGCAGAAGAGATTCGACGTGCTATGTTGCCTGTGGAGCTAATTAAAAGAGTATGTACCTCCTTTTTCCTTGTTCAGTAGCTGAATAATTAGGATGCTGTGCATCAATAGTATTAGTAATCTTTTGTTTTCTATTTTGTGCGACTTTTGGAGAATATAATATCATCTGTCGTGATAGGTGAAGGAAATTCAGAAAGAAGGTCATGTCGAACCAGATCCTCTCCAACAGAAGGATGCAAAGCAGACTGCTGCAGTAGACCTCATATCTAGACTGAACAATTATCGGTCTTATTCTGATTCAGGCAGCGTTAAAGGTAATAATTAACAACCCTCTGGACACTCTTTATCTTATCTTTAGACACAAAAAGACCTCTATAATGCTTAGCCACATGGTGAGTCTGTCAACAACGTCTTCTGCAGCTCTTGGAATCAGTGAAAGAAATATTTTGCTGAATTAACTGGCATAGCAAGCTTCACTCAATTGTACATCTTCTAAAAAGCACAATTATCAATGTATCGGTCATCTGATTCCCTTGAATTAACAGTTCATTTGCTTTCCACTGAATTCGGTCAACGAATTGAGGCTATATGAAGGACAACTTAATAGTCAGTAGGAACACAACAACTTTATTTGTCTTAACTCAATGCACCTTACCTCTTGGAGAAGTAATTTTAATCAGATGCTGGCACGTATTGTGGGACCAAAGTTTGATATTCTACTTCTATAAGATCTAAGACAGTGTCCACAAGTAGATCATACCCAGAGAATATAGAAGAATTATCATCGGTTTTAGTAGGAGTATCAGAGCGATGCAAGTAGGCTCGAAGAGGAGGACTGAATTGTGATATATAGGAATTAGTAGTTTGTCTTATACAGTATCCTAAAAAAGACACTAGGAAGAATAACGAAAGAAAGATTGAGAGAATTGTTAAGGTTGATTGTTCCCTCAAGTTTTTTGGGCATCTATACTAAGTAGTGTACGGTGATTATTGCTTCGATAATTTAAATGTTTTTGGCAAATGTACATCTCCTAATCTAGGTAAATCACAGCTATCAAATCAAATCATTCAAATCATGTATGATCTTCAACAGAAAACACTGTTCGCAGTAAACCACTGTCAGTTGCATCACAACATTAGTCCATTTACATTTATCCTCCTTTGTTTAAATTTCAGACAGTAAGACATCTCTTGCCTTCTGTAGTTTCCCTTTCCTTCTCTTAGGTGTAAAAAGTAGATTTCATCCTTCTTATCATGCAGCATGAATTGTATGTACAGAAATCAGAAAAGTATGCTTGGTTATCCTGTTCATTAGTACTTGCATAGTCTGAGATGCAGCATTTGTGTAGCAGCACTAAACCTGGATAATAGATAATGCACTGCAATCAAGTGTAAAAAGTCTGAAGCGCTAGAACTGCATTCTTTCATTGGTGTTTAACTCCTGTTAATCTTCATAAAGACTCAGGAATAATCGATATCAACTAGTCACACAATAAGCATCTTAGATCAGGGAAATCCATGAGGACTGTTGTGTGTATCTTTTACATGTTCATTTGGAGCATATGCTACAACCTCGAGATGGTTTTGCAGGGTCTTCTCCTACCTTGTATATTCTCCTTTCATGTATGAGTCATCCAATGTGCTAATAAGAACCAATAGTTATGAGAAACAAGCATGGCCTACATGAAATGGACATCATAAGTTCTCGTCTTTTTGAATGGCAAATAGAATTCTGAGCTAGCAATGCATCTTTAGTATAGATTTACTCATCTGCTTCTTGCCAGTGTTTTCTGCTGTCATAATGGACTTTACTTGTGAGATACTGCTCCTTTAATTGTATGTGTCGCGCTCCATGGCTGAAAACTGTTGTGACTCTGTTCTGGTATTGACTGCTAGTACTCTCTTCTTGCATTTTGAAACCATTAGATGTTAATAAGTCTTACGATGGTTCGTTAAACTCATTCCCTTCAATATTAAACTTGTGTACAGTTGTGGAGGAATGGCGTAAGCGAAAGATGGAAAGAGCCAGACAACGCGAACTTGAAAAGAATGGAACCACCATCTGACAGTCCTACATCTTTGACAAGCGTTCGAAAACGAGGCTATTTGATTGATACGACTCGTAATATCTCAGTTGTATATGTGTATACTATTAACAGATATGTCTATCATCATGTATCCAAATTCTGCAGCACTTGGACAATTTTATGCCATATAACATGTTCTGTTTCCATGTGTCAAAGTCAAATGCACTTGCAATTGCTTTCTCAGTTCTTATTATATCTTTGCCTTTACCAACAGAACACAAGTTAGCTCTGCTGCTCAGTAATTCAGTAGTCTCTATCTAATTACTCATCAAACCAACATTCCATAGCTAATTCTCAAGTTAGCCATCTATGTCAATTGATGATCTTTCAAATCAAGATTTTTATATTTGTCTAGTAAGTTGAAACATCAGCATTTGATTCAACATTGTCCAGTTAGCTTCCATGTCACTATCCAATCAACAGTGCCACATTACAAAATATAGTTGCACAAATTAACTCAAAAATCTGATTTATGTGATGATGTTTGATTAAGCACTGACTTTGAAAATAAAATGACAAACTTCTGAAAATTGTGATAAGAGCAATATACAACCAAGGAACTGAGTTTTTCCTATTGAAGTATAAAATTTGACACTCAGCATCACAGCTCAAGTTTCTGAAATAACTTGGCTAAATCAAGCAAAATGAGTTTATTTTCTGTATTTCAATAGGGCAAACAGCACAAGGAGAAGAAAAAAAAATAGGTTTAAGCATAAGAAAGAATTCAATAATTTTGAATAAAATTTGCATTGCCATATCCAGAGGGAAAATCTGGTAGTAACATATTTGCTGTGCCTCTTTGATCCTTCCAAAATTCCCAGCATACCTAACTTGGACCACATACTAGGTGCTTCCCTCTTTATCTAGCAAAAGCATTTTAACTTAACTACAGCTATCCGGTAACACGATATCAATACAATCTTCTGTACAGAATAAGCAAGTTTGATCTTCATATATACAAGGTATTACTACAACCTAGGAAAGTTCTTACAATCAAGAACATCAGTAGCAGGTTAGCACACATAGGTTAAAAAGGTTCCTACCAAAGCGCGGATATATAGTGAGAAGCAGCGATATCACTTTCTTCACTCTTGTAGCTAGTCTTGAACACCATGCTATCTACAACATAGGATCTACAAGCTGGTGCAGAAAACAGCTATCAGAGCAACTTGTTTTAGGAATCTAGTGATGCGGTCTGGACTGTCACCAAGATAACGGGAATGTCAAGAACAGCGCCCTTCATCTGCATGAGATAAAAAAAATAATTAGAAACAGCACAAGGTTAGCAGTAAGCTGCTTTGAGCGACAACTGTAAGCTGATATCTTCATAATCAAAACCATTCCCCTAGAAGGTCACTTCCTGACAAAACAAAGTATCTGCAGCACAAACAATGATTTTCCAGAACCAGTAATCATGGCAGAGGTTGAAGAATATATTATGAATTTCGATTATGCAAACAACAAATTGCTGTGGATAAAATCCTTGAAGTAGAACTGAAAAGGAGTATGACCAGAAAAAACCTTTGAAAGGTATGCTATAACTAGTACTGACAACAAACCATAACTATGATCTCCATCTGACTACCAGCAGTAATGTCGAAGCGGAATTCAAGGACAGGTGATAATTTTTTAAAAAGAGGAAAGGAGTGTGATCTCTGGCTAACATCGAACACATTGCTAAGAGCAACAAAGGTGACTTTCTCCATAATTTAGCTCAACAGCACCAAATGAAAGGTAGGGAAATTCAATTTCGTATCTCACTAGACAGTCAGCTAAAACAATCTAAACAACACTGGCTGGTCATGGAAGCACATTTAGTACACATACAGAATATCATAAAGTTGCTTTTGTCAAATGCACAAAACTAATAAGTTTAAAAATATGAACCACCTGGAGACTTTGTAGAAATTCACCCAACAAGAAGGAAGAAGCAAACTTCTTCAGGGGCGTCGAAAAAGTAAAAGACAAAAATTATCAGCATGCAAGTTCAATTTATCAGAAAACACGAAAATTCAAGGTCAATTAGAGGATAAAAGAAGCAAGAAAGAAAAGAGAATCCTTCTGTGTATTACTATGACAAGAAGCATACTCTACGTTTGACAGAAGTAGCTATCACTTCTTTTTGACAACCGAGAGATTCCAAAGGACCAGCTCACATACAAGACTTTCAGTGGATAATAGGTATTTCCCTCTACTCTTCTCCACATGAATATCAGGCTTTTGACTGCAGCAGAGTTCGAACTCTTGACGCGCTCCTAATCCACACATCATGTTTTGTGATCTTACCACGGAGCAGAAGCTCCGGGAGCAGTATTACTATTTCTAACATATAAACAAATATATCCAATTCCTGCATACATTATAATATATCTATAATTTATCGTCTATATGAACTTCCTAAATTTAAAATTTTCAACTAATGGAAGAGTAACTTACTACTTATCAACATGTAATGTCAATTCTTATAAGAGCATGGCTAAGCAAAAAAGGCTAGAATACCATGATAAATTTTTGTAAGAGCCGGTTTAGATTGGCTTAAAAAAAGTAGTTTTAAAATCAAAAATAAAAAATTCAAACAAAAATGACTTTTAAGTCAAAAAAATAAAAGTAGGGTAAGGCCTACTTTTGGTTTTCAACTTATTTTAATTTTTTTTTAACCTTGTCAAACACTTACAAACGCTAAAAATGACTTAAAAGTAGGTTTGACCAACTTTTAAGTCAATCCAAACAGGCTCTAAATATAGAATGTGTGTCAATATAAAAGTTTCTAAATATAGATTCGGTGTCAATTGCATGGAACTTATCGACCTTATTGTTAAGATATAGTACTCTGGCCTTACTCAATCTCAAAAGTTAGCTAACGAGGAGAGGTTTGTTCAAGTCTATATAAGGAGATCAATTTTCCATCTCTACCGATGTGGGACTTCTTAACACTCCCTCACACGCTCAAACCTCTACTGGAGCGTGAACACTTATAAATGGGGGTCCCACATAAGTGAACAACAAACTGGGATGGGCCTAGCTCTAATACCATGTTAAGATATGGTACTTGGGCCTAACTCAACCTTAAAAGTTAGCTCATGAGGGAGGTTCATCCAAGTCCATATAAGGAGACCAATTTCCCATTCCTCTACCAATGTGGGACTTCTTAACACTTATCTTTCGAGGGGCAATTGGACTAGTGACTCATTAATGTTTGTCAGGTTGAACAAGTCAACAAAAAAAATTACTCCCTCCATTTCACAAAGAATGACTTGGTTTGACTTGGCACGGAATTTAAGAATATAAAGAAAACTTTTGAATCTTATGGTCCTAAATTAAATTTTGGTCAAATATACAAAATTGCCCTTTGATCTTGTGGTCTTAAACATGCCGCCTAGAAAGCTGAAATTAGAATGTTACCAAAAAAAGAAAGGTCATTCTTTTTTAAACAGACTAAAAAGGAAAGGAGGTCATTCTTTTTGAAACGGAGGGAATAATAAAATAATAATAATTTTATCAACATCACTACCAAAAAGGTACCAGATAGAGTACAAAAGTGAATATTTAGAAATTAATGCATAATATCAACATTCAATATGTATTTCCTGAATAATCTAATTTTTCAATCACTCAACAATTTCATTTTACCAAGTTCAGTGTCGGTCAGATTAGTAACATTATCTCTTTTGAACAAGAAGATCTTATTTTTATTGGTCACATTTTATTTTGTAAAATAGCTTAGACTCAACAAGTACAAAGAACAACAAATTTATTAATGTTATCTAGCATGTTTCTGCTGCAGAAAATTACAGATTTGGCAGACATGCAAACTTCAAGAAAGAAATAAAACCCTTTATTCTGATGATTTTTTATTTATTTATTTTTTTTGGGGGGGGGACTATTCCATTGAGTACTTCCTACCTCCAACATAAATGTTGAATAGTCACCTAGTGATTTTTGCCTCCACTAGGATTCAACCTAAGAACCTATGTTGCTCGGACTCTTCAAAAATTTCAACGGGTGCACGTCGGATTTGCCAAAAGTAGTGCATTTTTGGAAAGTCCGACATGGGTTCAGCATCAAAGTGAAGAGTCCACGCAACTAAGCTAAGAACTCATGGCTCTTCTCCCACTACAACGACCACTAGGCCAAAACATTGGGGTGCTACTAAGGGTGTCAAAAATGAACCCAACAATAGGTAACTCGCCTAAAATTTTAAGGTTGGGCTCAAGATAATTTAAATTGGATTCAATCTTAACACATTCAAGCCTGAACTCATTTTAAGAGAATCCTCAATTGAGCCCAATATAATCTCCAATTTCAATTCATTTTAAGACTATTTATTTGCATTGATGTAATGTATGTTCCTATATTGAAGGTATGAATAACTATATTTTATATCTTTTAGGATTTATCTATCCATTTGTAACTTCTTTTTTAAATTTTCTTGAGTTGAAATTCAAATTGTGGTTATAAAACTTAAATAACAATATATTCAAACCATTAGAGATTAAGCAGGTCAAATTGGGCGGCTCAAGACCCAACCCATTTTTAAGCTCATTTGAGCCCAAAAGTAAACTCGGACGAATCAAGACCCTACCCAATTTCTAATTCAACCCATTTTAATGTCTCTCGTTTCAATCCAACCAGCCCATTTGACACCCCTAGTTGCTACTAAGAAAATATAACTTGAAGGTTTGGTCTACTTTTTGGGTAAAATCTTTTTTGAAATGGAACAAATAAAGAATAGGATCATATGAAATAAAACATAAAAAATGGTGAAATCATATACATGTGCGTGCTCATTAATCATCAAGAACGCATCAAATTCCATCTTTTTTCTAACCAAAGAGGGAACCTAAATTATACATCCGCCTCTTTGGACAGAAAGAGAGAAGAGTGGAATAGGAAAAGGCTTGACCAAACTCTTAGATGTAACCCAACAGAGTGGAAGAGCAAATTATTATCTCCAAATTGGGAGCAAAGAGGTCATGTAACGGTGCACCTCTGGCATCCCATCTATCTACGGGCAAGGTATCCAGCAATATTATCTAAATGTCTTCTATTCTTTTGTTCATATAGAATATTGATGTTCTTCCTTCAAATGTTAAATTTAACATCTAAAGAGAAAACACAGTTATTTGATATATGATATAAAATCAAACTTGGAAAATACAAAAAACAATATCCATTCTCATAGCCATATCCGTTCTGGCTCCCCAACATAGCCATATCCATTCTCCTCTAATAGTAAGGAATTTATTTACCTTTTAAACTTGACCTAGTTTGTAAAGGTGATACCTACAATACTTTTTTTTCACAAAGATTGATAAGTCCCGAGACAAGTTCTTTTCCCCAACCTCTTTCTCTTCTTGTGCCCACAATTGACCACTTAAGGAAGCTGAGTCCCTTGTAATCAAGCCATTACAACCCACCTTGTAACTTGTCCAATCTGTTCAAGGTACTTCAAGTTATAACGGACACCCTTTGAGCATTTCTTTAAATGATGAGAAAATTAGCAATCACAGCATGCAAAACCTCAACAGCATAGCTCATGTCGCAATTGACGCTTGGACACCAAGAAACTAATAAACTATGGCATTAGGGAGAGTATTTTTCCTCCAGTTGATCCTGTTAGTATTTAACTTAATACCATTACTACCTTTGTTTCAGAATAGTAGACATTCTTTTTTCCTAAAAACCAAAAGACATTTCCATTAGTATAGCTGCCTCCACTGTGTTCATATCTAACATACTTCACATTAAGGTTCATTTCCAAAATAAACCTCCCCTTGAACGAGGTTGATATTAGTATAAATTAAAAATTACGTCAAGCTTCTCGACGTCTTCTCAACTAATTATCATCAAAACTTCCCTTTTAACCCTCTATCATACTCTAGGGTGTTTGGTAAAACTTATAAGTTGGATTGACTTATTGTATAAGCACTGGCACTTTTCAGCTTATAAGCACTTCTAGATTAGACAAGATTTTTACTACTTCATCCCCAAATTTTTGGTAATCACCGAAGTACCCTTCCTAAAAGAGAACTCCCAACTCCCACTCAATTCCATTTCTGTCATTTGCCCTTTTCCATGTAGAATAGCTAGTCAAAGTAGTGTGTGGCGGTGGCAGTGGCGGTGTACATGTCAACATGCAAACTTCAACTATTTCACTGGATACCAACACAGGTATTGGGTAGCTCTGCCCACTAAGACTAAGGTGGATGGAAAAATCTTCTAAAGTTTTTGTCCTCGCTCTCCTACAGTTTTACCCGCTTTATTGAGCGGCCACATCTTTGGGTGCCAAAAAAAGTTGTACAACAATTATAGGACAAGGAAGTACTACTCAGCAGTTGTTCAAAAAGTTCTTTAGAGATGAAATCTAAAGAGGAAGGGATCTATCAAGGCAAAAGCACAACCAAATACAAACAAAATCATGCTATAAGCCATTAAAAAGACAAGCAAAGAGGCAAAAGGGAAATTCTTATCAATTAGTATGAAACAACAACATAGCCAGTGTAGTCCCACAAGTGGGGTCTGGGAGTATACCATGTATGCAGACGAGCATGAAAAAAGTTCAAATTCATTCAATAAATCAGTTAAGATGCATTCAAACTGAGATAAAGCATATTGATAGAAACTCAACAAAGCAATTGGAGTTCCAATCAGCTTGCTAAAATTCACAATAGAAGGAGAATAGCAAGTCCAGAAGTCTCCAGAGCCAGATAAATCTAAGACTGGCACAATATTTTAAAGAAATCGGTCTCAAATAGTCTACGAAGAGATTCAGAACAAAAGTAATAGGTAGCTGGAGTAAGAAGACGACTAATACCAGTAGACTGGTAATTAGCAGTCATCCCTCAAGATAACATGATGCTGAAAGTCATTACAATTTTGAGTTTAACAGGAATTATTTTGAATGTTTAAATTACCTCAGCAAATAATGTACGAGAAACAGCTGTGCCGCATCATTTTCAAAATTGAATCAACCACTATAAGTTAGTCAATCACAGATGGCAAGCTTTCCTGTCCATTCATCTGCTACCCCATAATCAATACTGATCTCCTTTAGAGGGGGAATATGCTCCATTGCAAAGAGCATCATGTGGGGGAACGCTACATGGTTGTGATCATAAAGCACAGGCTGCACCAAAGCATTGGGACTTGAACTATGACTAATATAACATGCTACATTCCTCATTCGAGACACATCCATAGCAAAATCCAGAGGAGGAATGGAGGGGTATGCTGGGCGCTCATAGTTAGGATATATTTGAGACAAATCTCCCCATTCTGCCCATCGATCAGGAAAGCGACTTGGATAGACTAAACTGTCACCATTCATTGTAAAAATTTGGGCTTGCTCTCGTGTGAGTACAACCCCAGTATATTCACAGATAAAGGACCCAGCTTGGATCAAGTCCAGTGACCTAACTCCCCAACCAGTCTCTCTAGACCGAAACACCTCAAATCTGTTCCTCAAACCTTTCTGAGTCACTCTATTCCGACAAGTTGGAGGACATCGACAATGTGGTCCACATTCGAATACTAACGGTTTGCCTCTCAACAATATCCCATTATAATCATAGGCAAATTGGCCACCATTTCTCATAGCACAAAAACAATTATCAGCACACCCATCAATGCACTGGCAGCCATTACCACTGTGCACATTCAGAGAAACATGTGGAGGATAAATAGGTTTTACTAGATATTCAAAATAAGCCGGATCATGATTATCATCAATATCATTGAAAAGAAACACTGGCACATTTTCTTTTTTCCTTGATATATCGAGAGTAACATAACCAGTAGGCCTTGCCTCCAAAGGTCTGATCCTAAGATTCTGTGCGAAACGAAGAATAGCACTTCCCATCTCTTCCTGATTCTCTATCCTAACAAGCTTGTATTTATACACTCCAAATCCAGACTTTCCAACATCAAACCAGCATTCGACAATTCTATATAATCCATCATACACATAGACCTTACCACTTGCACTTCCACTTCCTTCATATTTAAAGCCACGAATTACCCTTACCTCAATTCCGTAGTGCATACTTCTCTCCAATGCCAAATTCCCACATTCAAGCTTCTGATGCACGCATTGCCGCGAATGCTTGTCCTGTCCACCATGACCTGTATATATAATCACATCTCCTCCATCTTGATCATCCTCATAGCCACCTGAAACAATCACACTTGTAGCAATTGGCTCCCGGTTCGAACTCTGACTTGCAGGTACATAATCAATTCCAGCTTGAGCCTGCCCATGCAATCCAACAACCAAAAGCTCCATCCTAAAGAAGAACACATCCCCGATAAGCACTCCAGGAATTGGCCCGACAATCCGTTTATCACGATTCATCCACAACCCATGTTCTCTCAATATTTGACAAGCCTTCAAATCACCTCTTGGCTTTCTATACGGACCCAAATGCTGACTTCCATCATCTTCCACCATAGCAAGAATTCGCAAGGAATCATACAGCATTCGGGTTTTCCTAACAGCCTCTCGAAAATAAAGCTGATCTTCAACCTTAAGATCTGTCACTCTAACCAATTCCGATGATCTCTGTTGATATTTCCTTCTAGCAACCACCACTTCTGCAACCTGTGTATCATTATTACTCACCGGAACTATAGCTCGAGCATCAGCGTCTTCCATAACCACATCAACAGAATCCTGATTCTGGTTTCCAACCACCTCAACATCTCCATACCGCTGCATTTTCTCAGTAAAAGCTTCTTTAAACATCTCAGAAATTCGATTATACTCCGAATAAACATAAACATTGTTTCTATCACACCCAGGTGGAACCTCCGGTATAATCGAGCTTGGTGATTGTGAATCAGCCTCATGAGTAGCTAATTGTGGGTTCCTGCTAAAAGCTGAACCAGAACTTGTGTTGAAATTGGGACTAGGGTTGGAAAAAAAAGCTGGGGTTTGAAGATCAGCTTGTGTATACTCATCAAGGGGTTCAAGCTTTGGTTCAATCTTTGGGATAATTCTTGGATTTGGGGTTGTAGAAGATGTAAAATTAGTCGATTCAGGTTGAAGATTAAGGTCTTGAAATGGGACTAGAGAACCCATTTTTTCTTTTTCTCTATAACTCAAAACAACAAGAATTTCACAGATCAAAATTGGGGTTTTGGGTTTTTAGGAAATCAAACAAAGAACAAAGCTTTGAGGTTTTGCAGAAATGGCAAGTTTGTTCATAGGGACTGAGAGTGAAGAGGTGAAGAAGAAGAAGAAAATTAAGATAATGAATTTTAGTTTCCTTTTTTTGGGTCATAAAAGTCTATGGCGTATCGAGAACAATCTCTATACCTTCACGAGATACACGTAAAGTTTGATATTTTATATATTTTTAAAATTTTATTTATAAAATTACATTAAAATTATTATTTACAATCTCTCCATATTCACGTGATACACGTAAAGTTTGATATTTTATATATTTTTAAAATTTTATTTATAAAATTATATTAAATATGTTATTACTGTTATTATAAAATCGAGAATTTTTAAATAAAAAATCTCTCTACGAATAAAGATAAAATTAATATATATTTTACCTTCTCGAAACTCTATATATATATATCAATATAATATATTACTATTATTGTTATTATCAATAAAGTCATAAATGAATAAATAAAATTATTTTTGTGGACAAAAATGTCCTCAAATTTTTTAATTATTTTTTGTTAGGGCAGGTGATAGGGAAATGTTGGTGAAACAATCTTTTGATATTTGTGCTAAACAAATATTTTAATTTACATACATATATTGTATTTTTATTTCAAAAATATTTTGAATTAATTACTATTTCAATTTAGAGTATTTTTTATCTTAATATGCAAATTTTATTTGAGAGATTTTATGTTTGATTTCATATTTGGATATTAATTTGATACATTGAATCGAATCATATAAATTGAAACAGATGTAATATGATAAACATTAAAAATTAGTATCTATTAATATCAATTTATATGATACACTTCCTTTTATATTTGTCTCATGAAAATTAAATAGGAATATTATTTTTTATATTTCAAATAACTAAATTTAATTTATATATTTATTTTTAATAAGATAATTTATAAATCATAATATTCAAATTAAAATTTTGAAAAATAAAATATTTTTAATTAAATTTTATGTTTGGTCAAAATACATTTTGAAACTAGGAAAGTAATATTAATAGTCATTTCCATAGTTTGACTTTGCTATGATATATAAAAACTTAATAGAAAATAAAATTAAATGTTTAAGCCCTTAAAATGTATTTAGGATTTTAAAATTTAATTCTCATGTAATGGAAGTTTAGTGTGTAAGTACATGAAAGATTTCTACTTTTCATCACTTGGATTTTTTATTTTATTTATAAAATATAATAAGAATATAAGGATTATTCTTTAATAGATCTTGATGTACTTTGGGTTACATTTAATATTTGTACTTGGTCAGAATTACAAATCTTCATTTTTATTTTTTTTCAAAAAAAGACAAGGGTTATTGTTTTAGAAGCTTTTGTGGTTTAAATAGAGAATTTTTTCATATATATATATATAGTTTCATATTAATTGATCATCTTAAAAAGACGTATTAATTGTACACTTTACTAAATTAAGAAAGTATTAATTACATTTTTCTTATGTTACCATTGCAATTAATTCTTTTTGAAAAATTAAGCGATGAATTAATAAAATTATTTTGTTATTTTATGATTTCTTAATGTACATAATATACTTATAAAAAGAAAAATGATCAACTAATGTAAAAGGATAAAATATTAAACAAACCATATGTGGAATTTTAAAAATAATCATATAATGTCTTTGCTTGATTTTACAAATAAGTACATTACAAGTAACTCCAAAATAAATTAAGATCACTTCAAAAGGTACATAAAATGACTATATAATTAATTGAATTACATGAATTGATTTCCATTGTAGTCAATTTAGTTTAATTTCGGATAATATATTTAATATAATTTTATAAATAAACTTGTCTTTGTAATTTTGTTTATTATATTTTTATTTATAAATTAATATTAATGTCATATAAAATGAAACAGATAGACCTTAAAAAAGGAATCCTATGCATAGGTAAAAGACACTGTCATATGGGACCCACAATGCACACATCCCTATGCATTTGTCAAAGTCATAAAAGTAAGAAGTTATGCTTACTTTTATCGACTTTAAAATCAAATCAATAAATATATGAAACGTTATATTTATATCCATTTATTATTTAATATATATTTTCATTTCAGTTTGCTACTTATAATGGTATATCTAAGTTATTTGATGTAAATAAATAATATACATGTATGAAGTATTTCCCTTTTGGACAAAAGTTGCATAAAATAATATATATTTTAAAACAAAAATTGTTATAATTAAAAGAAATTAAATAACTATAAGAAAAATAATAATGTCAATAACTTTAAATAATATAAATATCATATAAAATAAAATAAATAGAATTATCTAGAAAAAAAACTCTAGTTTGTTGTTTAGGTAGAAGGTACCATTATATGGGACCTACTACCTCAACTTGTTGTCCTCCACAATGCACATATGCCAAGGAGAAATATATAACTATCTTTCGTATTTACATCAAATCAATATATTTATTACATATTTTATTTATATATTATAAAATACATTTTGACTAGGTCAAGGAATTTGTCGATCAAAAGAAATATGCAAGTTAAACGTATTTTTTATGTTTACATCAAATCAATAAATATATAAAATATTTTATTTTATATATTACAAGATAACTCTGAAACATGCCAAGGAATTTGTCAATCAAAAGAAATGTATGTAAGCTACACGTATCTTTTGTGTTTATATTGAATTAATATATATATATATAAGAATACTTCTGAAATATGCCAAGAAATTTATCGGTCAAAAGATATATATATGTAAATTACGTGTATCTTTAGTGTTTACATCAAATCAATAAATGTGTAAAACGTTTTATTTATATATTACAAGACATTTCTAAAACACGCCTAGGAATTCGTTAGTCAAAAGTAATATGTAAGTTACACGTATCTTTCGTATTTACATGCATCAAATCAATAAATACATAAAACGTTTTATTTATAGATTACAAGATATTTCTTAAATATGTCAGAGAATTTGTAAGTCAAAAGAAATATGTAAGTTACACGTAGTTTTCGTGTTTACATCAAAATTTGTCATTCAAAAGAAATACATAAGTTACATATATTTTTTGTATTTATATAAAATCAATAAATGTATAAAACGGTTAATTATATATTATAAGTTAGATCAATCCTTTTTAACTTTATAAAATGAGATTACAATAGTTTTTTTAAAAAAAATTACAAAATCTAATTTGGAAATAATGTTTTGGCTAGTGTCTATTATGGAAAAACATTTTGTGACAAGTGGCAATTTCGACTTTTCCTATATAATGACGTGTCTGCGGACCATAAGCTCTAAAAGCCGGAAATTTTAAGTTATTACTCTCCGTTTTAATTCATGTTGTACATTTTAAATTTTAAATTTCGAAAATCGAATAAATTTAGCTTTGATTATAAATTTTTATGTATTTTTAAAATATTTTGAGTTGTTACTTATTGTGACTTATAATACCTTTTACGTAGTTTATAAATATTTAAATTTTATTTTTGAAAAATTGAAAAATTCATTCACAAACTCTCAATCAAATTTAAATTTTATTTTTGAAAAATTGAAAATTTCATTCACAAATTCTCAATCAAATTTAAATTGTTGACTTTTGAAAAATGAAATGTATCGTATTAATTGGAACAAAAAGAATATTTCTTCTTTTTTTTTTGAAAAAAATAAGGGTGAAGATACTTTGAATTCACGTGATTATCATATTCAAATAAGTAACATGTATCAAATAACGTTAAGTTAAAATAAATAGGATGAAAATCATGTATAAAAAAAATACTATCTTTGTTGAGGTTTACTTTCGATATCTCGTAATTTTCATTCCACTTTATTAATTATTATGTCACTCCCTCGAATGCATGATATGATCTTGAACTTTTAAAACCAAAGATTTTTATCCATTAAATAAATGATATTAAAAGTTCTAGATTCTCACTTTCGAAGTCATTTTAATAAATTAATTGAGTACTTCGATTAGATTTCAATGGGGTTTTATTAGAGTTTATAAATCCTTGGATGTTGGAGTGTAATATTTGGGTACTTACTCTATTTAAATTTGTTTATGATAATTTGACTAGCAATGTGAAATAAATATATACGTATATAATAAAAAAAAATTAGTTATAGAATAACTTAACATCTCATTTTTAAAATTAGGTATTTTAAATTATCGTATAAATTATTCATGTCTGAAGATAATAATAAATACAAGGTTTGTTTGGGCATGATATGAGATCAAATTGATTTGAATTCAAAATTTTATTTTATATCGATTTGTACTATCTTTTTGTGTTCTCACTCGACATACCTTGATTTTTTTTCTTTCAACAACTTTTATATGTCATTTTATATTTGTGGGGATGGTTGACACGATTCTTGAGGTAATAAAATGAGTTTCGGAGAAATCTATAATTTTGAAAATTTGACTTCTGTAAAGTTTGATCAAAGTCAATATTCGATATAAACGAGCTCTATATCAAATCGCAAGAGTTACAATAGATTTGAAGGTGAATTTTGACAAAAAAATTATCTTTTTCCCCTAAGATAGATTTTGTGTGATTTCGTTTTTAGTTATTGTGGATCGATTAACAATATGTTTTATGTGATTTTCCAAGTTATGATTAAACTATTTTTTTTAAAAAAAAAATACATATATAAATTTGACACCTAGCTTAATTTAAATCCATAAAACTATAAAGATTATTTTAATCGTTTTTCCTAAACTCTTTAAAAATCAAAGTTTATTATCATTAATGATTAAACTAAATATTATATATATATATATATATATATATATATATATATATATTATAATATAAAATCACAAATATTTTAAAATGTATGTAACTAAAAACATATTAATTATAAATAAAATAATATATATATAATGTAACTGATGAAAAGACAACAAACTATTGTTGATTAGGTAAAGATATACATTAGAAATACATTTCATTTAAATAAAATAATATCATATAAAATGAAACAGATGAAAAGACGATAAATTATCGTTGATTAGCTAAAACATTCCATCATATGAGACCCACAACTCAATTTGTTGTCTTCCACTATGCACAAGTACCAATAAAATATGACAAAGTCATGATAACAATTACACGCATCAAATTACGTGTTAAATGAGGAAATGATCTTTTATAATCAATTATAATATTACTTAAAAAAAGTAACTAATCTATAAATTTTACCAGTCTCTCATAAAAATATCATTATATATTTAATAAAATTTGTAAAATATTACAAAATCGACTTTTTATTTTTCTAATGTATTTTGTGTTGATTTTGATGGTAAGAAGTTTTTGCACTAATAGTAATCGTGGCATTTACGACTTTTCATGCGTATAAATATAATAATAATGTTAAAAATGCCAGAAAATTTTATTTATTTGGTTTTTTTTTTTTTTTGGTGGGAAAAAATTATTGCTTAAAAATTATTGGATATTATTTTTCAGTTGCCATCCAATTGAATTTCATTAACAGATTTTGGCGCTAAATTCTGAAAAAATTGTTTTTATTTGTTGGCACTTTTGACTTTTTCAGTGGTAAGATTTTGATTTTTCTTGAATCATTCAACCACACTATAGAATTAATTAATTAAAAGTCTAAGTTTTACTCATTTAAGAGAAAATTATAATTTTTTTCTCCAAAAAAAGAGTTGTAGTTATTTATTTTTGTATTGATAGCAATTTGAAACTATATTTTCAGCGTTAAATCTATTTTGACTCGGTGTTTATTTTCATTATATACCTAAAAAATAAATATTTTTCTAAATTTTTGTGATATATTTTTTTACCGAAAGAATTCTATCTGATTTAATGACTTTTTTGATATAATTATTCATAATACTTTAATGTGTTTGAATGATATATACGTGTCTTCTTTTAATAATTTGACTTCAATTGTTTATTATGACAATTCAATTTGAAACTTATCATTTTAAATCTCAAATCCTATTAAAGGGCCAGAGTTCAATCTAAGTTTGTGATTTCAATTTTCTTATAATTTAAAACATGACTATAAGTCTATATTTCGTATAAAAGAGATTCATAATTTTAAATTTGTGATTTCAGTTTCTTATAACATGACTATAAGTCTATATTTTGTAAAAAAGAGACTCGTGATTTTAAATTTGTGATTTCAATTTTCTTATAATTTAAAACATGACTATAAGTCTATAAGTCTATATTTGTAAAAAAGAGACTCATAATTTTAAATTTGCAACCAGATATCATGTTCAATTTGAAGAAATTCTCGTAATCATGTGATCTAGATATATTATTATTATTAATTTATTGAATCGATGGATCTTTGTAGAATCAAATATAATTTATTATTTTTAATAAATATAATCACAAATATTCACTTATAAAAGGAACATAAAATATATGATTTATCATTGCAATATCTTAAGATATTCTGGTACTTTATTTATGAGTTATTATTTTACTGACTTGATAAGACCTCAAAAATCGTAAAATTTTAGTAGCAAACAAATTATGAGATCTAATAAGTAATTTTATCATGATTTGAAATTATGACCAAACGGCCCGAGTCACCATCCACACCATCAATGTGGGTCTCACTTTTTTGCTATCAACTTTAATTAATAGGGGCACCCCACCAACAAAAAATGTAATTCTAAGGGATGATGCCTTGGAAAAACATAACAACACCTAACATAATCTTACCCAATTTTAGTTGTAACAAAAAAAAATTAGAGATTAGTTGAGACATGAGATAAATTTGGAATAATAAGAAATTCAAAATGGGCCTAGAATATATTCTTGTAAATATAATTTATGAGATCCTAACTTAATGGTCCAATGCAAAATGAAGTAGATTTATGTAATTGGACTTGAATATTTACACAAATTGTTCTTATTTTGTGTTGGTTTTTAATTTGTGTAAATTACAATAAATCTCATAGTTTTAATATGAAACTACAATTCATTCCTAATAAATTTCTAATACATTAAAGTTTAAGAATTAAAAAATCCGAATACAATAATTGAAGCTCGGATACATTAAAATATTGTCTCGAATACATTAATATGTAGCTGAAATACATTGAAAACTAGCTCGGGTAGCATAATATGTAGCTCAGATACGTTAAATATTGGCTCAGATACATTAATATGTAGCCCGAATACATTAAATACTCGCTCGGTTTCATTAATATGCAGCTCATATACATTAAAAATAAAGAAGGGATTTTGGAGATTTTTAAAAGTAATAAGGGATAATGGAAATAAGTGAAACAAAAATTTTGTATTTCCGTAATTTGTTCTTTTAATTTTTATCTTTAAAAAGTCTTAAATATAAAAAATAATTAAAAATGTCCTTAATATTGGAGTAAAATTCGCAAGGCATAAGTTCAGTTTAAAAGAAGAAAAATATTGTAATATTATTATGAATCTTACAAAATTTTGGTATGTCCACATACATATATAATATTTGTCACACTCTCTTATCTCGTTTGCGTATCTGGTATACGAGATACATGCTAACGACACTAGATTTTTTGCTAGTGTTGTTGAAACAACACCATTGTTTGCCATGTTTGATTTGAAAATCTTCTCGTTTTCTTGATGTTATAAAATTTTAAGTTTGAAAAGAAAAAAAAAGCTAGCCCGCCCTCACCCTCGACCCTTCTAGGGTTGGACTGGGTTAAACATTTTCAAGCCCTACCAAATGAAGGACCGACCCGACCCGACCTATCCTTTCAAATTCATTGGCCCGCAAGGCTTGGACCGGTCCTTTTTGACAGGTCTATGTCTCGCGATAAAAGTTTTCAAAAAATCGGACCAAAAACTCGAATAACCAACTAAATTCATACAAAATGAAGTTGGATTCTTGGCCCAACGCATTTGGGCTTAGTTAAGTCCGACCCATTAGCCAAAGGTTCGAATCAAACCATGTTGAAGTAAATTTGAGTAAAAATTTCATAAGAAACTTATTTCGACGTTACCGTTTTAACGGAAAATTTAGTAGCTCAGTTGATTAGATATATAAATCTTTTATTTCGTCGTTGATGCTTGATTTTTATAATTTCTTACATATTTTCCCTTCTTCTATCCATCATTTTCAAAATAAAGATATTATCGTTATTTTATGTACTTTATATATTTTTCAAAATTCACACTATAAATTTATCGTTTAAAATAAGATTTTTACGACATAAAACTTCAAACAAAATATCTGAAATTTTAAACATTTCATAATTTCGTATATATTTTCCCTTCTTCTATCCATTATTTTCTAAATAAAGATATTATCGTTATTTTATGTACTTTATATATTTTTCAAAATTCACACTATGAATTTATCGTTTGCAATAAGATTTTTACGACATAAAACTTCAAACAAAATATCTGAAATTTTAAACATTCATAATTTCTTATATATTTTCCCTTCTTCTATCCATTATTTTCAAAATAAAGATATTATCGTTATTTTATGTACTTTATATATTTTTCAAAATTCACACTATGAATTTATCCTTTGAAATAAAAATTTTATGACATAAAATTTCAAACAAAATGTCCGAAATTTTAAATATTTCATCAAGTCATATAAAACTTGACACTAAAGTTATTCAAGAATGCACACACATACAAAAATAAATAATTAGTAATCAATTAAAACAGACAAACACAAATATTAAATGACGATATCAAAATTAAAAATATCGATACACTTCTATATGTTTCCTCAATATTAGCAAATGCCACCCAAAAAAATACAAAAAAAGTCAAATAAAAATAGAAAAAAGAATATTATCGTATATGGATAAACATTATATAAAGTGCAAATCCAATAAATATATAGAGAAATTGACAAGTGCCCCTCCACATGTTAACTATTCAATCAAACTAAGCAATAATTTTGACACGTATTTTAATATGTTTTTCGTTATATATAGTTTCATTTTTTGTCCTCTCATAACTTGGAAAATCAATAAATACGTACACAAAGAAGTGAAAAAAAATAATAGATCAAAGTTTTAATTATTAATATTGTTATTAAAAAGAAATGGCAAGGGCTGTGGGAAGAAGTTTGGCAGGACCATTGTTGTTTTTGAACTTATTAATGTATCTTATTGTTTTAGGTTTTGCTAGTTGGTGTCTCAACAGGTTTATCAATGGACAAACTAATCATCCTAGTAAGTCTTATTTTCAATGAATTTTATCGTTAATTTTTTTTTGTAGTTTTAACATGTTTATATGATTTGTGAAATTTGAAATTTGTTGTTAATTTGTGTCATTGCTTGTGAATTTATGTAGCTAATATAAGATAACATAGATTTATCGAGACACATGAAACGTGAAATTTGAAATTTGTTGTTAATTTGTGTCGTTGCTTGCGAATTTATGTAGCTAATATAAGATAACATAGATTTTGTCGCGACACGTGAAATTTGTCATAATTTGTGTCACGATTTGTGAATTTTGTCGTTACGGCTTGTGGATTTTGTCATTAATTTGTCGATACGTAAATTTACCGTGATTTGTTACAAGATCTGTTTGTTTGCTAAATTTTGTTATTAAAAATGTAAATTGCATGTGGATTTTTTTGGAAATTAGTATTATAATTTGTAGGAAATTATATTTTTGTAAATAAAAATTTTCATGTAATTCATATTTTTCTCGTAGTAGGTATGTGAAGGCCGTGACTTGTATATCAATTGATAATTTTTATGATTTTTATCAATTAAAATGAATAAGTAACGTTATACAATAGGACAATATAATCAATATAATTAAGCTTTCCCTATAATTTATACGACACTTCTAATCTCGTAAAAATCATACATTTTAATTACACATTTTTAATTTATTGTAGATTTGATCAATCTTTTTGTCCTTGTCACACTTAAAGATATGTTTATCGAGGAGAAATCAAGATCATGAACGGTTCTTTTAGGGATTTAGGGTTTAATGGTTCTGAGCCACTAAGCCACTAATCAGTTTTGTCAGGGGCTCACAAGTTAATATGCTATATATATATATTTATTCAACTTTTTAATATTATATAGTTTAAGAAAAAGTAATTGGGTTTGTTTACCCCTGAACCCTATCTAGCTCCGCGACTTTATGTCTAGATAAAAAATGTAATGTGACCTTATAACATGTTTATTTTACTTGAAATTAAGTTGTAACGTTTATTTTTAGGTTTTGGAGGAAATGGAGCGACGATGTTCTTCCTGACATTCGCGATATTAGCGTCAGTGTTGGGCATAATATCGAAGCTCTTAGGCGCGAATCACCTAAGAGCATGGAGAAATGATAGTCTTGCTGCTGCGGGTTCATCTGCTTTAGTCGCGTGGGCCGTTACTGCACTTGCTTTCGGGTAATTAACCTAGTGTACACATGGTATCGTGTCGTTTGACGAGTAAAATTAGCTCATGAAAATATAATACGTTTGATATATTTTTTTGTTAGGTTGGCATGCAAGGAGATAAACATAGGAGGATGGAGAGGATGGAGGCTAAGAGTTCTTGAAGGTTTCATAATAGTTCTTGGAATTACTGAACTTCTCTATGTTCTTATGCTTCATTCTGGATTGTTCAATAGCACCTACGGTCCGGGCTATAGGGACAACGAATATGGCGTTGGTGCACCGCACGGTGGAGTCCCTGGGTCCGGGATCGCGGAGAAGGGGACCGGTTACACCGGAGCTAGGGTTTAATGTTGTTTCAAGTAGATATGTTATCTTGACTTTGTTCAAATGTTTTATTATTGCTTTTTAATGTTGGAAACACTATGTTGTGGAGTTGGTTTTTGGTTTCTCTATAATTTGAAGTAATTTTGTAACCTTTGCAAAACGAAATATTTGACCCTATTCTGGAGGGGGGTTAACTGTTACAAATTTTTACCTAGTTGGGTTTTTGTTTTGCATAAAAAATCAATGATTTAATTTATTTCTAAATAGATAGGAATAATTTGGTATACGTGTGATGGTAATTTTTATTGGATATAATTTACGTAGTATGTGTGTTGTGGTCATTTATATTAGTTGATAGATAGCATTATACGTGTGTAATTGAAAGATAAAGTTACTTGATATACGTGCATTTTCGTTATACGTATAATGATGGATAAAGTTATTTGATATACGCTCATTTTGAGTGCCGATTGTTAAGAATTATTTGATATATAATGACAAATCTTATATGTATTTCTTCTTAAGAGGATACTAACCCTTGTAAAACTTACTAGCCCGGGGCTTAGTCTTTCAAGATTTAATCTTTCCCCTTTCGGTTCCAGCACAATGAATAGCGCAAGGCTATCAAAGGCCAGCCAATTCGATCATAAAATAAAGAGAAATCTCTAGGGTTTTAGTCGTCTTTGCTCCCTTCTACTTCTTCCACGCTCAATTTAATTAAATTTGTGCAGTTGATGGATAAAGTTACTTGATATAGATATACGTATTTACTTTGAGTGCTGATGATTAAGAGTGATAAAGTTACTTGATATACGTGTTCACTTTGAGTGCTGATGGTTAAGAGTTGTTTGATATATGATGGACTGAGTTGTTTAACATACTTATAATGGTAGCTGAGTTTGAATGTTGATGGTAAATAATGATATGTTATAGTTAGAGTTATTTGACCTATGTGTGATATAGGTTACTTAATTGATGGGCATAGTTATATTTGATATATGCGTCTAGAGTTATTTGATATATGTATGATATATATGTTTAGTTTGAATGCCGATGATTAAGAGTGATGTGTGGTTAGAGTTGTTCGATGTATGTGTGGTATAGGTTACTTAGTTGATTGGCATAGTTATACTTGATATATAACGGTTAGAGTTATTCGATATATGTATGGTATATGTTAAAGAGTTTGTTGATATATAATGGTTAGAGTTATTCGATGTATATACGACGACAGTAATACAAAATTACTTAATACGTGTAATTTTGATTAACAGTTGCTCGATAAATGTGCGATGATAGTACAATGATGGTGATCGCTGTTGCGTCTGATAAAATTTATTTTGAAAAGTCTCACTTTAAAAATAGAACGTTCTTATCAACCAGTTTATTTTTAGAAAGATTTTTATTTTTTGGTGTGTGGGGTTGGGGTGAGGGGAGCAATTGGATAAAATTTTGATGGTTGACTAGGTAGTTGACCAGGTCAAACTTCATATTTGACAATCCCTTTGAATCACTAATAATTCACCAAAATATATTATAATAATATTAGGATAGATCACAAATAATGCAAAGAACCTAAAAACACAACAAAAAGGGTACAAAAAGATCATACCTTTAAATATTATATCCATTAAGAATAATTATAGGAAGAGGTGTATGACCTTTAGATTAGCATTTAAATAATATGATTTAAGTAATATCATAAATATTTGTGTGATTATCACTTAGCTTCTTCATCAAAGGATAAAATGAGGTTCGATGTCAGATTATTATATAACTTGTCATGCTGTATTGACAAGACATATGAAAGATGATAACTTATAGTATCTTTCATATAATTTTTAAAAAAACACTTATAAATTCAATAATCTAATTCAATTTAGTTTCGTGAACACGATAAGTAAAAATAAACACAATTCAAATTCTTCATAGTTAGGATAGGGTCAAAGACTTTTTGAGTTCAAATGGATAAATAATTGCTTGTAAAAGTGTAATATTTTATGTTGTGGAATTTTGTGAATGAATCATTTGAATTTCTTAGTGCAAGACAACCCAACCAACCTAGCTAGCTAGTAATCATTTATTGTAAAAAAAAATAAATAAAAAATATTGGTTCCAAAATATGACATATATAATAACTACTTTTATTTTATGCCTAACTTCTTGGATTTGGACGGCACTACTTTCATAAATTCTTAATTATATTTATTTAAGGGTCGTTTGGTTCAAAAATGAATAATGCAGGGATTAGTAATGCAGGGATTAACAATGTAGGGATTATTTTTATCAAGTGTTTGGTTCATTATTTCTTAACTAATTTTGTATGGTTTAAATGTTTTTTTTTTAAAAAATAATTCCAATTATACCTAGAATTGTTATGAGATTTGTATTTCATGTAATTGAGTCAAAGTAGATAACTAACGAATAATATTATTTTTTTATAACATTTTTAACTATTTAGGAGAATAAATTTTTTATCGTCATGTTCACTATTTTCTCACTTAAATTATTTGAGAGTAAATAATTGTCTTCTTAATAAATTAGAGTTAATAACTCAAAAGGTCACATCAACTATAATGATTATAGAGAAAATTTATTGAACTTTATTTTGTATCAATAAATTTTAAAAAACTCTTTATCATAAAATAAAATAAAATAAAAATATAAAATAAATATAGAAAAATAAATTAAACTATTTTTATACTCGAGATGTGTGTGTATATATATATATATACACACACACTCTTGTTTTAGACTACTTGTGTAATGTTTAATGAACTTTCATTTAGAGACAATATTTTACTTATGAATTGTTCTTAAATTCATACATCAACATTAACATATTTGTCGGATTATAATATTTTATATTAATAATAAATAGATTAAGTAATTCATATTTTAGAAACAAAAATTATATCTAAATAATAAAGTTGTAAGCTAATTTATTTAAATAACTTTATCAGTATAAATATAAAATATAAAATATAAAATCAAAAAAATAAATTAAATATTAAAAGGATTTGAGGGTTTTTTTTGTCTTTACCTAGAATAGTCCATGGTATTAGAGCTAATACCTCCAAATGGAAGGTATTAGCAATACATCACATAATACCATGTGGGATGTATTAACTAATCTATTGATTAGTTATACATAGGCTCACATTCCTACCAAACACGGTATTAAATTATACCACATCTAATACATGGATTATTTCTTTTAATACATCCTGCCAAACGCCCCCTTAATGTTCAAATGTGTTTAGAGACGGAGTTACGATTAATAGTTTGAAAGTTTTAAATTTTCTTTAGAATAGTCAATTAATTTTATTTGGACTTCACAAATTAATATAGGATAAATCACATAAATTCCACATTTAAGTTCTCTTATCACCATTATCCCATATTAGTTTTATTAATTTTCAAAATTTTTCATTTCGCGAATCAGATTAATATATTAACACATCAAATTAATGTATCTCGCGCATCAGATTAGTGTATCATGTATAAAATGTACATCATATTAGTGTATCATGTATAAAATGTAATGTATCTTACTTAATGAATAATGTTCTCGAGAATCAGATTAATGTATCAGTTTGAGAGATTTTTGTAATTATAAACTTATAAGGGGACAAATAATAATTTTGCACTAAAAATACGTGATTTCTGTCCTTTGTACAGTAATTTTTTTTAGTATAAATTAATACAAGATTTATGAAAAAGTTATTCAATTTATCCGAACTCATAAACTTTCACCTAACTCTGCTCTGAATATGTTCGATGAAAAGTTTTGATGCAACATAATAATTTTGACACACACCAATAAACACAAACTATTTAAAAACATTATATTACTATTTTCACTTTAACAATAAATTAAAAACAACTTGGAAAATTTTTGTCAAAATATTTGTAACTTTAGTATATAAAGTAGCTAGAACCTTACTTCTTTTGGATTGATCTTTTATCGGCTATCGTCATTTCACAAATACTTATCATCTCAGAAAATTAATATTTTTATAATTTTGCCTTTTTAAAATAAATATTAATAATTTTAACAGATAATAACTATTAATCGACCCTTAATCCTACGGATAATAGAAATATATCAAAAGTCCCCCACTTTAATTTATGTTGCATGCTTACTACTTTAACATTATTTTAATTACGATACTACTAATTAATATCTTAATTATTTCAATGATTTAATTCATTATATTCTTCAAAGAACATTTTCATAACATGGCTCAAAGCATGTACGGATAGCCAGGTTCCTGTAATTAGCTTTTTAATTAATTTACTAATTAATTAAAGGTCAAGCCAAAGGACAGTTAATTTGACTTACGTCACAATTGGTTAATTAACTCTTAAGAAATATAATCACATAATTATCCATAATCCTACTTAATTAGTAATAAACATAGTGGTTGAAAGTTAAACATTTTTCTGAATGGTGAGTATATTATTGCGTTAATATTGCGATTGTAGAAATTCTTTCATCCTTAATTAAATATCTCGAGTTTAAATTTTGAAATGAAAAAAATTCTTAATTATAGGGAGTGCTTCTGTCTTAATGAATCTTAGTAATGCAAACACGAAATTATCTGAATAATTAATTTTATATATCACATAATTAATCAAAAAATAACAAAAAAAAAAAATGATGAATAATAGAGGATAATTAAGATGGCCATTATTTATGGTCGAGAAGAAGTTACTCTCTATTTTCAAATTATTCATCGCGATTTCTAAATATACAGTATCTCAAATTATGCTACCTACACTCACTATTAATTATTATACTTTCCATTTTTACAGTTAAATAAATAAAATTTGACTAATATTTTACGATATATTTTTTCATCATATTGATACGTAAGCAAATTGCAATGTATAGTACTTTTCGTATAGTTTTTAAATATCTAATTTTTTTGTTCGAATCAATGCAATCAAGTTCAACCTTGAAAATTAATTAAATTAGCTTTCGAAAAGTACAATATGACAAATAAAAATGGACGAAGAAAAGTATCTTTTTAAAAGTCCGAGACAAAATTATTTCATTTTACCTTAGTAGTTACCGTTTCTGAAAACTACAATATCTTCAACTACGAATAATGTTATAATTATTCAATCAAATTAACCTGATTCATATCTTTATGGGACGTATAAAAAAGAATCACAACGGATAAATCGAGTGTTTAAAAACTTATCCTTGAGGCCAACTTGTGTAAGATATTATTATAATTTATATATTATAATTTTTCTTCAAATGACTGACAGATATTATAATATAATATAATATATATTAATTGTAAGAATAACTGTTAGCGTGAAATTTACTATATTGTTTTTTTATTTTTTTATTTTTTACCTTCCTTGATTGTAACATCTAAAAGGGTCTTTGGTAATTAAATATACTAAAATAGTTGAGTCAAAAGGAAAATTGCAGCTCAAAAGTGTTCAATAACGTGTGTAATGCACTTAAAAGTTGAAATTAATCACTAGAGATTAATTTTTTTTTAATCATAAATATTTTATCATATCATATAATTTATCTAATATAAATTTAAATTAATCAGATCGATTAATTTTGAATATTTAAATGATTGATGTTGTTTTGTCTATACCTACTTAAGAGTGTTGAAAGTCTCTTTACTGCGGTTTTGGAATTCAACAACTAGTAATAGAATGTTCTATTGTGGGGTCAAGTAAAAGTTTCATTTTAATTAATTAATGGAGGATGACTCAAATAATCTTTTATTATTTTATAATATTATTCTAATCAAGAACTCTAATCCACTAATCATGCAAAATTTAATTTGGTTTGAATCGTGAAAATAATCTTTTAACAGAATTACAGGATAAGACTATATATATAATTGATTCTTTTGATTTAATTTTTTCTTAAATATATACGGTAAGATATTTAAACAAAGACTATCACTATAAGAGATTTGATTGTATATATAAAATTTCATTTATATCACTCATAGTTAATAAACAACGAAATATATTGTAAATAATGAAATGTGAATGTAATGTAGCAAATTTACATGTATTTTCATAACTTTTAGAATTAAACATGACTTTAAAGAATTAGAAATGCTCTTTTACTTTATATATATATATATATATATATATATATATATATATATATATATATATATATATATTGGAAGGAAAAATATTACTACGCTTTATCTTTATTCTTTGTTATTTAACTTCTAAAACTTTATTTTATAAAAAAAATAAGAATAAAGTAATATTATTATTCAGTATTTTGCGCTCATCTTAGTTCAATTTATTTTCTTACATGTACTTGAACAATGACCTATTTGTTAATTTAACTTATTTGTATTCGTTTTAGCCTTAATTCAATTTACTTATTTATAACTATTTTTATAATTATTATACATATATTAATTTGATGTAAATATTTTACGTGAATAAAAATGAATCAATTTAATACTTTAGGACGGTCTTTTCCAACTATTTGACAAGAAGTTTGATTTGATCACATATAATATTATATGCTAAAGTAGTAAATATCTTTGTTTGATATGTATTTGCTAAGATTAACTCGATTTAAGATGATGAAATATCTTCTAGAGATTATATTGTGATTCGATAGATGAAAATAATAATAATAAATAGGAAATGGAAGTCCTTTTACTAAATTCTTATTTAATATCTAACATTATTAACCATATTACACTCTTGGGCTTGTTTAGTCGATGAGATAAAAGTATAATAATTTAAAATAAAATATGATTTATTTCATGGAATAATTATATATAATAGCAAATTAATAATCTAAAATAAATGGAGTAGCTACGTTTGATTTAATTGTACTCCATAGCAAACGTTAGCCAAAGTTTGCCAGTCATCTCTCTCCCAAAAGTCTCGCTCGCCACTCTCTCATTCTCGCTCGCTACTCTCTCTCTACTCGCCTCTCTCGCTTTATACACAGAAGTGTATAAATTGTGTTACTGATTTGTATAAAGCGAGAGAAAATCGTATATACACATGCAAAAACATATATCTTCGTGCTATACACTTAATTATACAACAAAAAATGGCCTAAAATACCCTCAAAGTATTGAAAATGGTACAAAATTACCCTCCATCCACCTATTGGCTCCATAATACCCTTCCCACCCACCTATTGGGTCCAAAATACCATTGTCATCCACTTTTTGATTCAAAATTGACCACTTATTTAACGGTTTTATATTTAAACTATTTAAATATTTTTTTAAATACGTGGCGCTCAATTATTGTTATAATTTAACTTATTAGTATAATTTATAAATCAATCCACTATCCACCCATTACTAATTAAATCCACCAAATCAATAAATCCGTCACATTATTAATGCAACAACAGAAAAGCTACTGCCAATTGAGTGTTTTTAAAAATTTGAGACGAAAATATCTATAGAAGTAAATTATCATACATTCAAGTGTCTAAAAAAATTACCGACAAATTTAAAAGTCTGACTATGTTCATCTCAATTATTCTTACGTCTCAATTATGTGATGTTACTTTATATCACAATAATATATTAAAGATTTTAAAACAAATGATAAATATTTATAAAAGTATATTTTAAAAAAGTGCATGAATTAATTCGGGATATATTAATTCTTTACATTTAATCATAAATTTCTAATTCAATCTTGAAAGATAATCCTATTGAAAGTGTCCTCTTAAATAAACGGCTCAACATAAATTTAATTGGAGTTTTGATTCGGATTCGAATAATTTTGAATGTCATTTTCAGGAATCTATAATTTCATTGTGTTTTAGTAGTGTTTATGACGATTTTGATGTAATAGTTGGATTATTAATTGGGTGGGGTTTAGTTAGTAATGTGTGGGTAGTGAGTTGGTTTATAAATGATACAAATAAATTAAATTATAACAATAGTTGAGCATCAAGTATTTTAAAAAATATTTAAATAGTTTAAATTTAAAATCATTAAATAAGTGGTCAATTTTGAACTCAAAGGTGGATGACAAGGGTATTTTGGAGTTAACAGGTGGATGAAAATGGCATTTTGGAACCAATAGGTGGATGAAGGGTAATTTTGTACTTCAATAGTTTAAGGGTATTTTAGGCCCTTTTCCGATTATACAATTTACAAACATTTTACTTCAATTCAATTGTAGACAAATGCAAATTTTATACAAATATTGCAGCGAAAAAGTCCAACGAATTATACAATTGCGAATTATACAATTGCAGTGAAATATAATTTTCTCTCGCTTTATACAATAGAAGGGTATATATTGTGTTTTTGTTTTTGTATAAAGCGAGAGAAAAACATATATATTCTCCCTATACACTTATATTTATGCAATATACATATATTTTACTTCGATTCAATTGTATGCAAAGCAAATCTTATACAAATATTGCAGCGAAACATGCAACGAATTATACAATTGTGCATTATACAATTGCAGTGAAGTAGAATAACAAATTATACAATTGCAGTGAAATAGGCCAGCGAACTATACAATTTAGGCCAGCGAATTATACAATTGTATATGCATAGCGAATTATATAATTTTATGTTTGCTATGGAGCGCAATTATGCAAACTTTATTGTAGCATACAAATATAAATTTTTTGTTTGCTATATGTGAAAGTTGCCTTTATTTTATTTCACATTTTATTATGAATATTAATTAGTTTGTAATATATTTTATATTAAGACGTGTGTTTAGCTATTTCATATGAAATATAAAAAGAAAATGAATTCTATGAAATATTTTGATTTATTTTAACCTATAAAATATATTTATCTAACTCATCGCGATAACAAAACGACCACTATGATTTAACCATATGGACAACAGTATTATCATGACATTTTTTTTTTAAAAAAAATAGATTAATTAAAGTATATTTAGAAATTAACATTATAATGAGACAAACATGATCAAAGATGAGATACTATGTATTAAACAAAAATAAAGAAAAAAAAACCACCTTATTAAAGTGATAATAAACCTAGGATTAAAGAATTCAGTTTGAAAATCTTCATATAGGACTATGCTTTATATTTAAGATTCTCCAAATCCAGTGACTATGCTAATATCAAATAAACTATAGGGACTATTCTCTGATCGATATTCATATTGGACCTGATTAAATTTATATTAGCGTTAAAATGTTTTATTTATTGAGGTATACAATGCTAATTTAACAAAAAAGATTTTATATTCAGACTTCAAATTCAAAACTTTTAATTAAAAAATAATTATCAGTCCGTCACAAGCTAACGATATCAATTATCATACTTTAATTTATGACATATCCCAACATGCCCTTCAGCTTAAGCAGAACAAAAGTGATTAAAACTTTAATCAAATTCCAAGTTCCTTATCCATATCCACTTTGAAGTGACAACATTTTCAAAAAAAGAAAAATCATTAAAATAAATCGAAAATTTTAAAAAATAATCTGATGCACTAAGCATTTTCGCATTTATAAATGATCGTATTTCCTAGAGAGATGAGATGTTTATAAGCAGCTTATTCTGATTCCATGATTCGAATCAGTGACATATAGATCCCACATGGATAACTTTACTGTTGCTCCAGAACTCCCGTTCGAAATAAATAAGAAATTAAGAAGTACTATAAAAGATGATTAGTATAAGATGTAAAGGCCAATAATTCAAGATTGTCTCCACTTTTACTATTTTAATTATTTTTAGACAACTATTTAGCCACTAATTATTGATTAATTAAATAAAATAACAATATGCTTTGCATAGTGTAAAGTTGCGATGTACTTCCCCATTAAAAGATCTCATCTTTTTTCTCTTTTTATTACATCCGTACATCACACGGATTATTGCTATTTTTTTTGGTAATTTTTATAAAAAAAATCTTTATTTTTTTTGCTAATGTTTTTTTATAAAATTCATTAATTGGATCTTTCAAAGTGGTTTTTGATATGATTTTAGTTCACGTAAAAGCGTTTGAAATATATATTCAGCTAATATTTGAATAAGAGCATGATACATGACTTTTTAAAGTTAAAAATAGCAACGATTGAGGAGTAAATATAACTCTAAAGTACGATATTAAGAATATATTTATTGAAATTTTGAAAAAAGAAAAAAGAAAAAGAGAACAATTCTTTTTTAATTAAAAAAATAAAAATAGAATGCTGATATAAGATAGTTTCCAATTTAATAAATTACTATCTTTCTAAATATTTTTTAAGTATTTTAAAGATACCCACTAATTACTTGGCTTTTTAAATAATAACAAGGACAATTTTAAGTGGAAAAGCTAAATATATTATTTGTATAAGCATATTTTAGAGGGGAATAATAATCCATCAAATCAAATATTAGTTCTTATAACAACATTAAAATTGGATACAATATATACTTTTTAACCTTCTAAGCTAAAATTAATATTATATTTAATATTGAAAAAAAACTAAACAAACTCAAGTTTATAAAAACTTTTATATTTCAAATTGCTTTATCTGTAAGGTAGCTGAATTAGTTAAGCAGGTAATCTTTAAAACGAGGCTTTCAAGCTTTCAACCTTCAATCAAACTTATCACACACGACTTATCGAGGGTTAATTTACCTAACAAACGAGTTTCATCGTTTTAAAAAAAAAAAGATAAAGTAATCACTTTGAACACCACCTGTTCACTAATGACGTATTAAGGACATGTTTAGTGTGATATTTTTACAAAATTAATATTATTTTAATGGACCCCCAAATACCCAAAATGGAATTCAATAAATTATAATTAAATAAATAATGGTGATTACCGTATATCAATCTCCTTAAGAAGTAAATTAATCCAACACCTGGTTCTTTTTTATTGGCTAGCTAGTGGTTTTCATAATTAAAAAATTATCCACCTAATTAATTTATTAATTAAAAGTTTTTAAACATAAAAATTCCCTTTTAAAGTGTGTTTTTGAGTGTGTCAAGTTGTCCAAATGCATTAACCTATGTTATACGTGGCATTTGTCTCTATGAAACTTAATATTTTTTATTTTAATTATTATTTTAAGAGGAATCACTTTTTTTTTATATGATTATAATATTTAATTAAATATAGTTATGTGATTTGATCAAAGATGTGAGCATGTCACCCAATCCCTTAGCAATCTTATTTTTTGCTTTTTTTTCCTTTCCTACCCTTTTTGGATATTAATTTTTGTAGAAAATATATTGGGAATAAAACATATATATATTCACCTTATCATAATTATATAAACTATTAGTTATTAATTTAAAGGTGTCTTTTGACCATCTCTAAAATTAAATCATTTTATTTTCCTTCTTATTTATCAATCGAGAATCAAGACAAACATGACACTATAATAACACGTGTGAAGTACACTTACTTTGATGTTCAGCTTCTTCAACTGATATTTTAATATAGTCTTTAGATACTTCATTGCTAAGAGTGGAAAATTCAATTTGAATTTTCGTTTTCCTTCGAAATTCTTACACTATACAACAACGTCCCGACAAATATCATAACAAAAACAAAATCAAACCATTTTTAACGGATTTCAGTTAGTATAACCGTTGTATAATCAATATACATTAATTATACACTTTTTATATACTGAATATATATGAACGATAATTACAATCGATTACGAGCAGGCTAAACACATTAAGATCAATCAAGAATCAAGACAAACATGACACTATAATAACACGTTTGAAGTACATTTAATTTGATGTTCAGCTTCTTCAACTGATATTTTAATACAATCTTTAGATACTTCATTGCTAAGAGTGGAAGATTCAATTTGCGTTTTCGTTTTCCTTCAAAAATTTTACACTATACAACAACGTCTCAACAAATATCATAACAAAAACTAAATCAAACCAATTTTTTTTTTTTTTACAGATTTCAGCTAGTATAACCGTTGTATAACAATATGCACATTGATTATACACTTGTTATATACTGAATATATATGAACGATAATTACAATCGATTACGATCAGGCTAAACACATTAATATCTTTTTTTCTTCCCCACTTTCAAGAAAAAAATATATAAAACAAAATAGATGAGGACAATATGGTAATTTTACAATTTAAGTGGTATGAATTATGATACATATCATATCTAGCATGTAACAAAAAAAAAATTATTTGAAAATGACACATAAAATAGTGTCTTAGCTTTGTCTTACAAATATAAATACCCAACTAACACTTGTAGATTATGTCACAGAATATTTTTAGCACAAAGCAACATATAGCTTAATACCTAAAAAATATATCACTTCCCCTTTTACACCATAATAAATAAATAAATTAAAGTCTTTTATTATATACTATGGTTTGTGAAATATTTAGTGAACAAATGGGGAGTAACTGGGGTTTTATTGAAGAAGTTGGATGGAGAAAAGGGCCTTGGACTTCTGATGAAGACAGATTACTAATTGAATATGTCAAGTTGCATGGTGAAGGCAGGTGGAATTCTGTTGCTAGACTTACAGGTAATAATTATATATATTCGCGAAATTATAATACTATAGTCTTTTGTGTATCTGGTACGAAGAAAAATATTCTTCAGAAGAAAGTCGTGTCTCTTTTCATGAATCATGCGGAGGCACCACCTGTAGCGAATCCAAACATAGCCAACGCCCCCTCGTCTGCCGCTGAAACCCCCCACTCTGATGCTTCCGGTTCCCGAGGCAAATCAGCCCTGGACGAAAGAAAGGAAACTTATGTTTGATAGTTATTTTATGAGAAATGTTTTCTTTCGTACTGAATACCTTAACTCGTTCGAAATGTTTGGGTGGAGTTTTTTTGGGGATTTTGTATTTTGGATGAGAACGTCTGTCAGAAATTTCGTCAGAGATACTTAATTTGATTGGTTTGTTGTAGGGTTGAGAAGAAATGGAAAAAGTTGTAGGTTGAGATGGGTGAATTATTTGAGGCCAGATTTGAAGAGGGGGCAAATAACCCCACATGAAGAGAGGATCATTCTTGAGCTTCATTCTAGATGGGGCAATAGGTAAATTTTAATTTTACTATAATTATATTGATTATCTTCTTAATTGAACCTAATATTTGAAAAAAAAAAATTCAAATTTATATAGATGGTCAACTATTGCTCGTAGCTTGCCTGGGAGGACTGATAATGAGATCAAGAACTACTGGAGGACGCATTTCAAGAAGAAGACCAAGAACTCGTCTGATAACTCTGAGAAATCACGAGCACGTCTTTGGAAAAAACAACAGTTCCAGCAGCAGCAACAGCAACAACAACAAAACATCAACAATCAAATCGACATTAAAAATGTGATGTCATTACCAACTATGCCTCAAGGAAAGCAAGAAATGACCATTTTGTACCCGAACAACATGATTGATCAACAAGATCAAGTTGACTTCTTCTACTCATCACTCAATAACTCGACTTCTATATCACAGTCCGAACCCTCTTCATCGAATGAAGATATTATGTGGGATGACCTATGGAACTTGGATGATTTTTATGGCCATTTTATGATCAACACTACAACTTATAATAACAAAACCAACACTATTCCTTGCCTACAACCAATGGTTACTACTCCAACTTTCTATTAAAACCCTCAAGCAAGTCACTAGAAATAATTTCCCTATTTCAATCCTAATTTTGTCAGTATCTGTGTGATCTATAAGTTACATGTTCGATTCATGGAATCAGCTAGGGTGGACGACCTACATTACACCTCCTATGGGGTGCAATTCACTCTTCCTGAACCTAGCATTCAATGCAGGATATTTCGTGCATCGAACTGTACTTTTTGTTTACTACTTTTTGCTAGTTGGGGAATTAACCAAAGAAGGTTCATTACCCAACCAAGAGAGAAATTACAATTTGTTCTGGATTACTTATGAAGGTTCAATAATTTGTAAGTCTCTTATAATAATAAGGTATCTTAATTAGTAGTGTAGTGTAATTTATTAGAATATTATGTACTTTATGCTATCTGAGCTGCAAAAATTAGCCCAGTACTGGTGATTAGAGTATTGATAAACTTTTGCTCAAAAATATTATCCAATAACAATTGTTACATTAGGATCTACTTGATTTGTGTGTTATCGTTAAAAAAATTTGTGTTAATCTTTTTTATATCGTTCTAATTTTATTGAATATCTTTAAAGAGACGTTATTCAAACTTAAAGTTAATCTGATTCCAACTATATTCTTAATATTAAAGAAGTATGCACCATATTTAAGAGAAAAATAATTTATGTTTACTAAAATAAACTATATTTTGTATGACGTGAAAAAAAACTTTACTTTATTTGAGTTATGCTAACTAAAATTCGTCGCTAATATATCCTAAATCTAATTATACTCTTTCCTTTGTCCTTCCCCTTACTCTTGCTCTATTACTAATGGTTACTACTCGATCATAAATGTCTTTCATTGATCGACTCGATTATTGTCGATAAAGATTATAGTGGTGTCTTTGTAAGAATAATGGAGCAATGACTTTTTTTCCGCCCGAAAATTATAGTAAACCGAGACACCTTGTCTCTCAAATTCTCATTCCGACTAGTGTAATCTCGACTTTGTCAACTGAATACTTAAACTCATTGAAACTCGAAATTTTAAACCCTTTTTCCTTTCTAATCATTTGTGATGATAATCCTCTCAGCAATCAGAATCTTGAAATTTTCAACCAAAACCCATCGTCTTTACACTTCTTCTTCAACTGCTAATTTCACTGATTTGCTTCAGTTTTCCATTGAATCTCAATCTCTAAAAGAAACACAAAAACTACACGCCAAAATCCTTCAGCTTGGACTTGATCAAAACTCTGTTATAGCAACTAAACTCGTCTCTGCATACTTTGCTTGCCAAAACCCACTTGATTCTCAGCTAGTTTTCGACACTTTTGAACACAAAAGTGAGTATCTTTGGAACATATTGATTAATGGGTATGCGAAAAGTAAGTTATTTGGGGAAAGTATTAAGCTTTTTAATCAGATGTGTAAATCTGAGGTCACCCCTGATGAGTTTACTTTTTCGGGTATAGTGAAAATTTTGGGTGAATTGAAGGATGTTGTTTCAGGGGAAGTTGTTCATGGGAGGTGTGTGAGAAATGGGGTTGTTTTAGATACTGTTGTTGCTAATTCTTTCATGGCTATGTATAGCAAATGTGGGGTTTTTCAAGATTCACTGAAGGTGTTTGATGAAATGCCGCAGAGGAATGTTTCGTCTTTTAATGTTGTAATTTCAGGGTATATGGGTGTAAAAGAGAAAAATTTGGATGGAAAATTGTGGGATTTTGTGAAGGATATGCTATATGAAGGTTGGAAGTTTGATGCGTTTACGGTTTCGACGCTTCTTTCGTTGTGTGGGGAGGTGAAGAAGAACTGGAACTATGGAAAAGAGCTGCATTGCTATGTGGTGAAAGCTGGATTGGAGTTAGATTTATTTGATTCTTATGATGTTCATTTGGAATGTTGTTTGATTGATATGTATTCAAAAAGTTTCAGGGTTGAATTGGGGAGGCGGGTTTTCGATAGGTTAAAGTGTAGAAATGTTTTTGCTTGGACAGCAATGATCAATGGCTATGTGCTGAATGGAGATTTTGATGAAGCTTTGCTACTCTTTAAAGCCATGCAAGTGGAAGGTGTAGAACCCAATAAGGTTTCGCTTATTAGTATCATACCTGCTTGTTGCTCATTTGATCGTTTGAAAGGTGGAAAACAGATTCATGGATTTTCAACTAGGAGAGGGTTGAATCACGAAGTGTCTCTATGTAATGCTCTAATCGATATGTATTCTAAGTCGGGATCCTTGAGTTGTGCACGAAGAGTCTTTGAACATGATTGTGTTACTAAGGATGCTATATCGTGGAGTTCAATGATTTCTGCTTACTCCTTACATGGGAATGGTCAGGGTGCTATCGTTTTGTATGAGAAAATGCTTCAACATGGGATGAAACCAGATAGGATTACGATTGTTGGGGTTCTCTCTGCTTGTGCTAGGTCAGGATTGGTAGACGAGGGCATCCGGATCTATAGTTCTGCTGTAAATGAGTATGATTTAGAACCAACTTTGGAGATATGTGCATGCATTGTGGATATGTTAGGTAAAGCAGGCCAGTTTGATAGAGCATTGGATTTCATCAAGACCATGCCTATGGAACCAGGTCCTAGTATTTGGGGTGCACTTGTGAATGCCTCTGCAATCCATGGAAATAGTGAAGTACACGATTTAGCATATAGGTTTCTTATACAGATGGAACCCGAGAACCCCTCCAATTATGTGTCTCTTTCAAATTTGTATGCTTCTTCAAAGAGATGGGATGTCGTTGCTCAAGTGAGAACTATGATGAAAGATAAAGGGCTGAAGAAGTTCCCTGGTTGTAGTTGGATTAGCGTTAACACTGAAACTCATAGCTTTTACGTTGCTGACAAGTCTCATCCTTGTTCTGTTGTGATTTATGAGATGCTAGATCAACTCATCTTAGCAATGAAACGAGATGATAATGGTGTTGTCTTTGAAGATACTCTGAAGGTTTATGAATGAACAAGTTACAACAGTTCGAAAGCAAATTTGAATACACAATCTCTTCCTGGAAGGATCATTGCGCTTGAGGTCTTCTTATCGAAGCAGGATGATGCAATTGTCAATATGAACTGATGTGTATTATTATTGTGTGCAGCTAACATGACCAATCAAGAGCTGCCCTCCCAGCCTACTCCAACTAGGCTGTGTAGTTATGCTTACAATCATGAAGAGTTGATGGAAGTAAACAGAAGTAGTGCTGAACAACAATTAGTGCCAAGTGTTAACACACCACCCTAAGATGACCTTTTTATCAGTACATCAGGGCGGAGGCATGAAGGTACAACGATGCAGCTTAGTCCTGATCTGAAGAGGAGCGGGACAGTGAAAAGCTGATGTTGGTAAAAAAAAAGAAGTCGATTTCAAGTTTGGAGCATATGTGTGGCTAGGAGGAGCATCTGGGGATGCTATCCACCACATAAGCCCGCTGGTAACAGAGAGAAAGCGAACAACACCTTGTATAGGTTGCACGAAGCTTAAAGAAGTGCAAGCCTGTCTTCTTACAGTAAATCAAAGAGAAAAACGTCTACCCTGCCGCAGCTGCTGACCTAAGAGACCAACCTAGTAAGAGGCTCTATACTCTGGAGTCCAAAAAGAGCTTGAACTATTGGAATCTATTGAAACTCAAGGGAGAAACACTCATGTACTGAATATGATGGAGAAGTAGCCTATCAATACATTCATTGAATTTCTTGTGTTCAACAATTCTTCGGAATGATCAGACAGATTTGAGATCCATCAAACTACACTATTAAACAGCATAAGCGCGATCCATACAATGGCGTGCAACCTGAACATGAAGTAGGCAAGAAATTGAACAAAAACACATACTAATTACTTCAACTAATTAAACTTTGGGCATACATTTGGTTCAATCATTCACACTGGGTTGAGAAGATAAATAGGAAGACCAAAACTCTTTCTTTTCAATGAACAAAAGCCAAAAAACTTGATTACAAGAACTTATTTACAACAGCACAAGCTGATGAGGCACAAAGGCTGTAGAAAGTACCGACTCAAAGCACAAAACTTCAAAGAACTATTAACACTCCATTTTCCTAAACAAATTTCTGAGCAGCACTGATAGAAGGTTAAATGGCTCACAAGAGTAACAGTACTTACTTACGAATCAACTTCACAAAGAGACCTGAAAATGCAACAAAGAGGCATAGCAACTGTAAAATCATGATACGTGTGAGTCGTTTCTTCATCAATCTCACATCTTCTAGCATAGCTGTCAATCGATCATTGATTTCTCGTAGCACATTCAAATCAATTGGTTCAGCATCTCTTGGCATATAAGCTTCCAGTTCAGGCATGTAGTGTTCAATTACAATCCGAGGCTTGCCATTTGGACGGTAATTGATCCTAATAGGAAACTCCTCTGAAGGCACCTCTAATGATCCTTGGGATGCCATTCTAACATCACATGAGAAATTAATGTATAAGCAAACTACCTAGTTCAAGAAGAATTGGATGATGAAAAATATTCAACTCGACTTGTAGGACTACGTACTTATTAGAGGTATGAGAACTATGTAAGGAGAAAACATCATTCTTTTTGATCAGTGATGTAAATGAAAGACAGCATTACAAATATAAGGGAGCAGAGAGGGAGAAAATATCGCGAACAAGAAAGAAGGGAAGATAAATTCCTTTCATCAAGAGTTGTCTCTCTGCGAGGACAATCTATTACACCTCTATATTGGTGGAACGAAACTTTTAGGGAAAAAATGTTGAAAAGCAAAAGAACAGTCTCATGCGCTGAGAAACAGTAACCTCCACGATGGAGGTCAATGAACTTCCGGGATCCATCTTCAAGGGGTTGTTTGATTCACGGATTAGTCATGGAGGGGAAATAATGCAGAGTTTGTTCATGCATTGAATAATAATGCGGAAACTGTTATGCAACAAACAAAAACGTAGGCATTACCTATCGTAAAAACATTTTTTTCTTTAGATACTCTTATACATGTTCTTATTCAACATTTCAGTTTTTGCTTTGTGATTGTAAAATTCTAAGCCTTTCTCCACCTACTCCTTGGATTGTTCACATTGGAATTAACAGCCTCAGATACTTTTTAGTCTTATACAACCAAAACCGAAAGCAATAACAAGTAAAACTGCACTCTTAACATACCAAAGAAAGTACCTCCTTCCCACAAATGCATACCAAACCCAAAAAATAGGTCGAATCGGATAACAACAACAACAATATATCGAGTGAAATCCCACGAGTGAGGTCTATGAAAGTTAAGAGTGTTTCACTAGCTCGTAGAGGTAGAGAAACTATTCCCGAAAAGACTAAAAAGTCCAGTAAGATATTTTTATTAAAAAATAATCACCAAATTCAGCCAAAGTTTTCTTCTTTTTATATGATAACCAATATCCATCCAGCTTTTGCACACCTCAGACTAATTCTACTGAAGCTTTTGCACACTTCGACTAATTCTACTAAATACGAGCTACCTCCCACCAGCAACGAGTACCAGGTGAGATAAAAGTAAAAGGGGAATTCAAACAAGATAAAAGTAAACCGACCCATTAAAAATTCAATATTTTTCTTCAACATTTCCCTTAAACATCAACAAAATCAGAAAAAAAATCAAGAAACAGTACTAAAATTCAAAAAAAAAAAAAAAAAAAAAAAGAATCATAACAACAGGGATTTCCAAGTGAAAAAAAGAAGAAAATGGGTATGGAAACTTACTGAGAATTAGAGGAATGAGAGTAGAGAGCAGTAATTTTAGCAATTTCAGAAAGATCTTTCACCAAAATATAGAACAAAATTTCAGTGTTCCATCACCTGGGAGAGTGTGAAGGAAAGAAGCTATATATTGTAACTTTATTGGGCTAAATTTTGGGCTTTTTGTGGGCCTTAGTATTTTCATTGAGAGACAACTCCTCAAAACTTGACGGTAAGTCTGTTTTGATATCGTCATTTAATTTGTATCAACTTCTTAAAAGTTACATATGTTCGGTCTTCGGTCATTTTTGCGTGAAGTTTAAGTAAAAGTGGTCATTAAAATAATTTACATGAAGCAAAAATGATTGAGGTATCATCATACGATCTTTCGGACATTGTATCTAACGTAAACTGAAAAAAAACGAGCACAAGTAAAATAATAATCTCAAAAATTGAATATTTGTGTAAACTAGAAGTTCATTTGATTGTTATTCGGTGAATAAACTTGTATGTTATTCTCCAAATCGATTGGTGTAACGTTATTCTCCAAATCAAATAAAATAATGCGTAACTTTATAATGATGCGCTCAAATTAAATGTAGCATAGTTATGTAAGTATTATTTTGGTAGTGTTTAATTATATTGAAAATTTGTTGTTATTAGTCATGCAAAAATCAAACTTTTAAGTTTCAATGGAAGTGTAAAATTAACTATCTATATCAAAGTGAATTTTTTTTAATAAATAAGTGATCTTTGACCACTTTCATATTTTAAAAAAATAAAAATAATAATGAACATCTTCATCTCTAAAACTTTTGATAGTACTTTCAAAAGTTTAAATATGATTATTATTATTATTTTGATATTTTTAAAGATTAGCATATAATGATATATTTGAAAATGTGTTCACAATGGGAAGTGTAGAAGTAATTCATTCACTTAAAAAGTTAGTAACTTTACAAGCACACCCTTTCCTCGCGAGAACCAACTTACGCACACCTCAACTCAACTATTTCAGGACATACTATCTTCCGCCAGCGCAAATATCAAGTAACTCTGCTGTCAACGCTTAAACAGATGAAAAGAAATCAGTTGCAATACTTTTTTGAGCTCAAAATCATGGCTCCCTTTTGTTTGCTTCTTTTCCTTTAGACAAGCTCTATGGAACTAAAGGTAACCTTCCATTGCAGAAATAGTACTCCTCAGTCAGTATTGTTGCTCTGGATTGTCATTTTTCTCAAACCTCCCACAAACTGAGAGGCTGCCATCATCTACAAAAGGAATAGAGCGCGAGGGATCCTACTCGAAACCAGTCTCTGATCAGTGAGAACTACCAGTGGGGAGGAGATCTTGAAAAGACCATCTCTCTTGCCTCTCCGCAACTCAACAGTTTTACACAACGTGGGATAAGGCTACACCGTCCTTCTTCAATCTGCTCGAGTAAAAGAGATTGAAAGTTCAGAGATGATCCGAGAAACAAACTGCATCATTGTAACTTGACAAGAACCAATAGATGAGTTCTACTAAGTACCAGAGACTGGTCATGAGTCGTCCACTCTCGTTGTCATTTCCTCTTGGGACTAGGACATGAACAAATTTCTTGAAGCAGCAGAATGATCATTTAGTCAGTAATGGATCCTCATCAAAATCAGATTCTCTTTTGCGTCTGTAAGAATAGAACGAATCAACAACGACTCTCCCTACCCTTCTATATTTTCTCGTCCTTTTACTTTGACCTCTCTTCTTTCCCTTTTCAGCTGCAGGTTGAGCCATAGGGACATAACTGAGCCATCTCAGTGGTAGTAACGCTGCAACAAACTGGATAAGAATCCCAATATGCAGACTCGAGTAGTTACCAGGAGTTAAACCAAGGAAAGTAGCCAAGGAAACACCTAAAACACCACTAAATACTGATGAAAGACACAGAGCTGATGCCAAGAATGACATGAGAGATCCTTCAAACCCTGATGGAGCCAAACTTGCAAACAGCACATGGAATGGTAAGAGCTTAAATATTGCAATAGTTTCTGCTAGACCCGAGAAGCAAAGAGCAAACCATTCATTCGAAATTCCCAATTTGAGATTAAGCTGCTTGACAAGTACAAGGTCAAGAAGAAGAGAAGCAGCATACGTTATCTGCACAATACCAATCAGTTTTCTCATTGGAATCCTTTTGCCGTACCGGTCATAAAAGACTGTCAAAGAAAGAAGCAGCAATTGGCCTATCACCTTTGACATCCCTATAACTGATGGATCAAGATTTAAGCATTGTGTCTGATAACAAAAGATAGATCCGGAGAGGACTGGGACTGCTAGAATTGACATAACAATCCATATAAGAGGACGAGCAATGCTTTCGCCTGTAGCTGCTACCATAAGATCTGAATACTGTTTTCTAAATATTTCCGTGATTGGTTTCCTAACAACAGAATAATTTGATGATTGAGCTAAACCAAGGGACTCTTCTCTGGTAGCTGAAGTTACTACTAATTGCAGAGCAAGCAGAGCAGAAAAGGCTAGAAACATTAACTTAGGCTGCTGTGTTTTGAGTAGGAAATATCCTCCGATCAAGTTACCTAAAATTCCACCAGCAGCTGAAGCCATAAATGCATAAGACTGTAGACCTGGCATTCTGTTTTTTTGACCATATTCAGCCACAAGAGCATCTTTGGCAACTTCTGTGATGGACGCTCCAATGTTGCTAAGAAGGACACATGCCATAAGAGCAGGAAGAGCTTCACTCGCAGCTGAGGTTAATGCCAATTGACCCCACGCCAAAACCTGGAGGAGAACTGTAATAGCACATTATTAGGCGCTTCTACAATACTTATACAAAGAGATTCTACTTTGTACATTACTATATACCTTTATATATACAGATAGAGAGTTAGGACTACAAGTTCCTCGACCACCTCAACTTCTTCACAAAAAAAAGAAAAAATAAGAAAAGGAAAGGAAAACACAGCTAATAAGTAAAAACGAGATCGGTAAGTAGAATTTTCTAAAGAAGTAATTCAACTAAGGAAGTCTTAATGCATATTGGATCATTTTCATCAAGCTACCGAAAACTTAAGCTTTATTGGTTTGCAATAGGTGAACTCTCAAACTTACCTATAAATAATCAGTGTTCATGAATTCCGGTAACATTGAGAGTCAACGGAATTAAAAACAGGTGCACTTCAAACTTAAGACTTGTCTTAATGGTTCTAGTACTTAAAATTTTGACTTGCTACACAAAATTACATCCATTGTAGCCGTCCTCCCTGCCAGGGGTGAAGCTACGCTACGCTACATCTTTCATAAAAAAATTACACACGATCAAAATTATATTTTATGTAATATAGTAGTTACTGAACCCCCTTGGCTTCTTGCTATGTTTACTTCTTTATATTTTGGATCCGTCACTGCTCTCCACAAAGTGAGGCTTTCAAATGTCTAAAATCTCATGACCTTCAACTTCCAAGTAGTGCATTCGGAAGGGTATCACTTGCTTTTACTAAATCAGTATTCTCATCTATAGAAACTTTTCCTATTGTTAAAGGAAACTAAAAGAGATGACTAACTTTATTCCAGCCACCTTTACACTCAAGGAACTTCTTTGCTTTATTGGTAAAGATACCAGAATCAAAACAAAGTGGCAACAAGGATCAAAAAAACAAGGAAGCAAAACAACACCAACACCACACACAAAGACATGGTAACTGCTAAATCTTGAAATTCCAGAAGATGACAAAAAGAAACAAATATAGCAGCAAAATCCAAAGATATGGCAAATCAAACAAAACCAAATACAAAAGGGGAAGTAAAAATTATCACCTCCAAGAGAAATATAAGGTATTCTATGAGCACCACCAATATAAACAGCATCAGACAGAATTCCAAAAATAGGCTTAGCAACCATTGGTAAAATCCCAAAATACTGCACAAGTTGCAATGTTGATGGATGCATATTCATTCCATTAGCCATATGAAAGTTAAGACCCAACCAAGGAAAACACCTAAACCCCTGTACCCAATACCCAACCCCACACAAAATTGCCATATATTGACTCCTCATCTGAGATAAAACCCCATTCTTCTCCTCAAAAACCATTTTTTTCTTGACCTTAGGAGAATAAACTCTCTCAACTTGAGGGTCTTCTAATATCTTTATCAGATGACTTTTGGGCTGCCATTGTTTGTCAATGGTGTTGTTGGTGGAAGGATTTTGCTGCTGACAACATGATAAAAATTGAATCTTTCTGAATTTTGGTACATTGGGTAGTAAAGGGTTTCCTCTAGAAACTACTGAACAAGTCATCTTCTTGGTGGAAAGATGCTGACAACATGATAAAGATTGGATTTTTATGAAATCTTGAACATTGCCACTAGGAACTACTAAACATATCATGATTCTAAGCAAAAGGGTGTTTTTTTTTTTCTTGAATAAAACTTCAAATTAGAGAAAAAAACAAAGTTTTTGGTTCTTGATTTGGGATGATTTTCTGAATATGATAATCATAGAGAAGAGAAATCTAGATGATAAAGTAATGATTAGTAAACATATTTTTTTTGTTTATATATAGAAATTTAATTATAATTTTTTCTCCTAATTTGTGTTGAAGAAAGATTATATTATATAGTTTCTAAAGAAAATTGAAGAGGGTTCCAGCTTATACCTTGGACTGCAGCTTTCTCTGTTCTTATTCTATGGAGATTTGAAGGGTCCCATTCACGTACCACGTTGGGTGTTTGCACTACACGCGCCTTTCCTATATTTTTTCTTGATTTCCGTGTCCGATACCCGCGTTGAAGCTCGACTATTTCAAATTTATAACGCGTAGAATTCTATATTCAAAAAAGTTTTCAATTAGGGCTCGAACTCAAAATTATTGTTTAAGAGAGAAACAAACTTTATACACTTTTAACCCCTAATATATTGTTCTTATTAAATATTTGGTTTCAAAATTTAAATTTTTTTTTATATTATAACGCATAGGATTCTATATTCAAAAAAGTTTTTAATTAGGGCTCGAACTCAAAATTATTGTTTAAGAGAGAAACAAACTTTACACACTTTTAACCCCTAATATATTGTTCTTATTAAATATTTAATTTCAAAATTTGAAATTTTATATATATATATTTATGAATATTAATTAGGGAGATAAATAAATCATATAATATATGTTAATTTCTTTTATTTATATGTACATCATGATCAATTGAAATATGCATGAAGTTGTACTTCTTGTTAAGACTAATTTGTAGATCAATTAATGGTAATATGTATAATTAAAAGAGATTAAATATTATATATAACTAATTTATATCTCGGGTAAGAAAAAATTAAAAAAATTAATTAAAAATGTATAATTTTTTATATTTCAATTTATGCGGCACAATGTGAATTTTTAAAGACAAGTAACTCGATTTTGATTATAAATTTGAACATAAAATCATTAAAATCCTTGAAATTTAACTATACATAAAATACATAAAAATACTATAAATCATAATAATTATTAATTTAAAATACGTAAAAAATTGTATAAAAAAATTATTCATTTTCTTTTATGCAAAATAGTGGAACTAATTTGGAGAAATATATTTCTTAAAATATATACAATTTTAATTCATAACGGAACGTATTTTTCTATAAATATGGCGGCATGTTTTTAATTTGTTTATTAAATTTACTCTTTTAAAAGCTATTTAGCAATTTTTTTCTTTGCAAAATATGAACTTCATAATGTACCTCTCATGTAATTAGTGGATATTTTTTTCACTCGTAAAATTTTCTTTTACTATTTTGAAATAATTCATAAATCATATAAATTATTAAAGATTTATTCTACATTAAAAATTTTAAATATATTTATCTTTTTGTATCAAATCAAATAATATTACGTAAATTAAGATAAAAGAGTTTATAAAAAGTGAATAAAAAACCTGTTTGACCATAGATATTGCAAGCACTTTTTGGAAAATAATTTGGCAAAATTTATTTGCCATAAAATTTTGTCAAGTTTTGGAAAAAGGATTTGGCAAAAAAAGAATCAAAATGTGCCCAAAAAAATTTGACTTTTAGGCCAAAATATATACTTTGTTAAGTGCTTTTAAAATTTTAATACTTACTTCAACTTTATATCTTTTATATAACAAAATCCATCAACTATGAGTTATATATCCCAAACTATAATTCTATCTAAAACTTTCGAGAGTAACAATATTATTCATCTTTTTTATTATAATTCTGAAATATGTAATAATCATATAAAATTATTCGTAAAATAAGAAAATATTATATAAAAAAAATTGTAAATTATATCGATGATTCATCACAACTAATTATAAATTAATGAAATTTTTTAAAAATAATTTATATCAAACGTTAGCTATGCTTTTGACATGTGACATGTGATATGACTACTAACTTAATACATGCGGCATGTTCTTAATTATGATTATGAAACATTAATTAATATCAATGAAATATTTTATTAATAAAAATATTATACATGTTTATATAATGGAAAGGAGTAAAGAAAATATAAATCATCTCCCTACACGTGAACTTGATATTCATCGAAAATCATTCAGAAGTACTATTTAAGATGATATTCTAAAAAAATTGAATTTTTAAAAATAACGTAAAATTTATATGGACCAAGTAATGTAAACGAGTCTGTAATCCATCTTTTTATTAATCAATTCAATCCGTCCATTTTTCAAATCAATATACTCCATGATCAAAATGCTCCTAAATCATCCATATAAGATGATATTAACAAATTAAAAGAACACAAAAAAAAAAAAAAAGAGGGGAAAAAATACTAGCTATATATTTCACTAAAACTAACATGTAAAATATATTCATGAATATTATTTTGTATGAAATAATGAAAAATTCTTGTTGGACTTGAACCATCTTCATGCAGAGCCAATTTATCAGCAGCTTCCACCCTTTTAACACTTCTATAATTAAAAATAAATAGAAAAGTAAGATTAAATAAATAAAAATTGTTACTATCATTCGTGTTGAAATATGACTAATAATTTATTCTAATTCAGAAAATAATTTTATTTCGAAATAAAGATTTTCTAGTGATTTACAATTTTATCAAAATATAATAAGATTAGCGTGTAATACTTAACGTATGTACCATTTAATGATTCGAAATAAAGTTTGAGAAAGTAATTTTTTTTACAAAAATTCGATAAAATATGTAAAAAAAAAAAGAAAAAGACCTATTTATTTTACCTTGCTTCTTCTTGTAGTTTTTTCATGCCCTGTTCCTGAAGTCAGTGCCGGAGTTGCAGTTGCCGGTGTTGGTGCCGGTGCCGGAGCAAGAATAATTTTTGCAGCAGTGGGATCAGAAGTTGATCTACGAAGAGTTGATTTTACAGAGATTGGATTGTTCTTGCTGTTTTCCGGTGACTGGGAATTCATGTAACGACAGAAATCAGTAAAAGAATTGAAAATTGGTGGTTCTGATAGTGTTCGCCGCAGAGTTTTGTTATTATTTGACGGCTGCGTTTTCGTGAATCTTGAAAACGGGAGTGGTGGCGGCGTCGCCGTGGCATCAGCAGCGGCGTTGGTGGTGGCAAAAGGTGATTTTTCAGACACCCTTTTGGAGAAGGGTGAAAAAGCAGGGGATGGTGAAGTTTTTGGTGAAATGGGGTTTGTACCATCCTTATCGGCGGCAATGGCAGTGGCGGTGGAGGGTGGTGGTGAATTGAGAGTAACCCTTTTAGTGGATGGTGAAGTAACTGGTGAAATTGGGTCTGTACCATTCTTAGCAGCAGCAATGGCGGCAGTGGTGGCGGAGGATGGTGGTGAATTGAGAGTGACCCTTTTCGGGGATGGTTCAGAGATCGGTGAAATAGATTTTCTCTTCAGAGAGACATTAGTATCGTTCTTGATGCTGCAATCTTCACCGGAGAAGACAGCTATGGTGGCAGTGGCGGTGGCAGATGGGTGGCGGAATACGGCGGAGCAACCGTGCATACTGAAAGTCATATTTTGCTCTGTTTTTTTCTGTATCATTCAACTGATTTCTTGAAGAGAGAACTGATTAAGTGCGCCAATATATAAACAGAATTTTGTTAGCGGTTGAATTTAACGGTTTTGCACATTTAGTCCCTCAAATATTCATATAAATATAATACACGTAATATCTGATTAAACACATTTATCGTTTAATTAATTGCTTATGTACGTAGTTTTAACAACGATACATTTTCAGTCTGTCGAAGATATGACTTTAGATAAACAGATCATGAATGAAGCGTCGTCTCATTTTCTAGTCAAATAAGCTTGATTGTAGTCTGAAACGCCACATTTTTCATCATGTCCTTTCTAATCAATAGTCTTAGTATTATTCTCGTAGTTTCTTATACTTCAACTATCGTATTGAAGTGAAAAGAGGAGCATTTAACAATACTTGCTAATGTTCATTCACCAATATATACATATGAACTATGCAATTTGCTCTACTATGTTAGAATACAAAAGGAAATGAAAAATAAAAAAGTTGCATACACGACAGAGGACAGAGGATGTGACAGAGGTTGTGAGTTGTCTCGAGATACCAAAAAAAGAGAAAAAACTGAGACTAGCTTGTGAAAATCATTGCACTAACAAGTACAATTATTTCTAAGAAATCTTAGCTACTATTTCGCGTGGAAGAGCTGAGCTAGAGCTTCCATTACGAGCAAAGAGATGACAAGAACACTTCATACGAAAACACAGTTATGGTCTCGTGACTATGTCACCCACAACGAACCAGGCTAAATCGATACAAAGTCTCTGTAAATCACCAGTTTCACCACCAAGAGTGAACAAAAACAACTCATATTACCCATTTTTGGCTTGAAAAATGAATTATGATCATCTCACTTGAGCAAAGCTGCAATCTAATTCCTATGATCTTGCAGAAACCAAAAGAAACGTGTATGCAGGAATGCTACGTGGAGGCTTACGAGGGTAAACCATGTCTCGTTGCTCAGCCAGGCCAGGAGGGGTTCCAAAGATTTGCAAAAATCAAGATGTCAGCTCGAAATCTCTTTCTAGTAGTGATTGAACTTCAACAAGAGAAGACACCTTATAGTCTGGTTTGTGTTGAACGTTTGCATATTCTGGAGCATCATACCTTCCTGTTTCGTCGAGCAAGCAAGTAAAAGCTCCAGCTTGTTTGCCACAAGCAACCTGTATATCAAACTCCAAAATATTCATTGCAAGCAAGTAACAACACGTATTTTAGTTTCCTAAATGGCATGACGACTGACATGCATGAACGAAAAAAAGATTTCACAAGGCTCAAGAAATCATAAAACTAACTACTTAGAGGTGGGAGCCAAAGCTCGTATGCTAAGAACTGCTAACGATCAAGCAAAAGTTAGATCGAGCAGGAAAATTGCTTTGAGTATCATATGCCAAGCACAATTACTGCCTATATGAATTAGTTAAGAACTTAGTCAAGCTATGCGAAGGAAAATGTCACATCTTTCACAGCGATGCATTGAGTCACCTATTGCAAAGAGTGGACGTGAAAGAGAAGAAGAGCAGTCAGCTTGAGAGGAAACTCACATCATCTTTAAGGCTGTCGCCAATCATCATTACTTCATTAGATTGAACATCCCAAGCTGAACAAATGTGCAGCAATGGAGCTGGATCTGGTTTGTATGGACGATATTCTCTGCTCAGTGCAGGAGAAAATTTCACCTGTATCAAAAGAGATTCTATATTTGAGCTTTATATGGTATACGTAATAAAGACTATGGAACTAAACGTACAGCATGAGCTGAGGTGAGAGATATATTATAGCAGAAATGGAGAGATCTCTTTTCTCAGGCGATTAACCATAAGTGGAACACCTGGAGACTCCACTCAGATATCAAGCTTCCTTATACACCTGGAGAATCCACTCAAATTTCAAGCTACCTTTTTTTAGAAGTTAGAATTCAGGTTTCTAAGGGGCCAGAAAATTAAAGCAAATGACCTCTTATTCTTTCATTCTGAAAGATACTAAATAATAGGATGGGAAAGGGAAGTTTGTCCACTCATTCTTGGACTCAGACACTACTATGCATATTAGATTTCCTCCTCTTGGATATGTTCACTTCAGAAAACTGTTCTCTGGAAACCTAACCAAAAGACTATTCTCCCTAAACTGTTTCCCAATCCAAACACCATCTTAAATTTCCAAATAATGAGAGTCAATAACTGCAGATAGTGCCTGCACAGATGGAAAACAGAAAAGATTAGGAGGCTTGTCCTTTTTAGATTCTTCTGATTTTTTTTATAAACGAGAAATCCTCGAATGCCAGTGGCACACAGTTTGAAACTCGGTGAATAATATGCCTACCTCTCTACCCTTATCCATTTGCAATTTTTGCGCCTAGGGTGTTTTCTTTCCAAAATTCTTATCCAGAAAGCAAACTACTCTACAATATCATTCATGAGTGAACTGTTCCCCAATCCAAAAATCATCTTAATTTCCAAATAATGTGAGACAACAACCGCAGATAATGTCCACGCAGATTCGGACTTCTGAGTTGACGTGTACATACCCACACATCACATGTTGAATTCATACCACTAGACCAAAACAATAGGGGCTAGGGGTCCTACTTCTGAGCTCCGTACTGTCTTCAGTATTATTTCCTCTCTTCTACCTTTCAATCAGTGCAGTTTCTATGTCTAAGGTGTCTTCTTTCCAAAAAGATCCAGTGTCTGCACAACTTATCCAGAATGCAAACTCCTCTACAATGTCACTCGTGAGTGGACCCTTCTTCGAGAACATCCATACTGGCACTGTTAACTGGTGCCCAGTGCTTCCTATTATTTGTCAGGATTTACTTGACACAGTAATTGTCTACTCAGACATAGAACTGAAGTTGAGCTTGACCAGCCAAAGCAAGCTCATTTGAATCAACCAACTATTCCAATATCTAAGAAACTACATGGCTGGCGCCTGCTACCTAAATGCAGAAAAGAGGTGTTATCCCAAAAGAAATGCATGACATCTTAGAAAGTTTTGTGGTTGCAAACCACTAAATAGCAAGCAAGAAATGGATTTAAGAGCCGCGGAGTAAACAGTGACTGTTCCTTATGACTATTTAAAACGACTTTGCATTGGTATATAACTTGTGAGCCCTACAGTGGGTAAGTCAATTTCAACTTTTTTCTCACATTTGATGAGAAGATGAAATCACTGCAACTTCACGCATATCTCCGCTTACTTACTAGGTTTGCATGCTTTTTTTCATGAAAAATGACTTATTTTTCTTTTAAATATCATTTACATATTTAGTCTTATCGTGCCCTTAGTTTTTGCTAATAGAGCAGAAAGAGGGTATTGTCCACTTTTTCTCCTCTCCTTGTTACATGTTTCAGCTACATAAAATTCCACATTATGTTACAGAGAATGCCTTAGATAATCTTTAAAGTCTGCGTTCAGCCACAAGGCGGAACGTGTAAAGAAATGAATTGAGCATGCCATCATAATTGTGACGGAAACCAGATATTCTCTAATTGAGCTTCCCTATATTTGACTATAAGAACATACAGATATTCCACCACACCATCTGCACAAATATCTAGGTCACCACAACCTTAGCAGTTAAATCCTCTTCACAGCCTAACTGGTAATGAGTGAAGAAGAAAAAACTAAGCTGGAATATTCATTCTGTTTTCCTACTTGCTTTACTTCAAACTAAAGAAACTAATGTGTATAAAAGAAGATAAATTCTTTCTCTTTCTTCTCCTGTGCAGTGATGATTCTTGTTTCATCCCTACATAGAAGAACTAGCAATGTCTTCCTTTTTTTTCTTCTGGAAAGTCCAGTTACCTTTGTTCTCTAACTTCAGCAGACAATGTCAACATATAACTCATGCCAAAACAATTGTTTTATATATTTAACTGAAAAAGGAAAGGAACTTACTCCAAAACGTTCGTGAAACAAGTCAACTGCATCTTTGACATTTCTAGTAATTAATCCCCTTCTGAAATAGAATTCACAAAACAATTAAATTATTCTCTTCCGTAGAGCCAGAAACATCTAAAGTAAATAACATCTCCTTCTAGTACATTTGAGTCAATAGGAGAGAAGCATACATCAAATCTATCCAGAGATGCCAAGGCACTAACACAGAAACACGAGCTATTTCCTTCTATATTATTTATCAAAGATGTGATAATCCAGCTTCTGGAGCTAAACTTGAATATGTCATTTCTCTCATTAAATCAAATGTGTAGTCCAAGGGAATCCATCAACAGAGAAAGGCATAACCTAATGTAAGTGAAGGTGGAAGGACATAAAAGTAAGTGAAGGTGGAAGGGCATAAAATAATGTAAGATGCCTTTGACAGATATAAGCAGATTTAAAAATCTTTCGAGCATAGCATTTTTCATAACTTACGTATCCCGAAAGAAAAACCATTCAGTCACAAAAGAATTAAGGTTGATAAGTCTTCCAACACCAATTTGGATATAATTTGGCTACATCCTCATGACAGTCAAAAGGAGGAAAACAGTAAGTGATGCATCATAAGACAGAACAAAACAGAAGTTGAAAAGACCATAAATTGAAAAAAAGAAAAGTTTTACGCGTGAGAGAAAGGTCAAAAAGCTGCCTGGAAAACTATAATGTAGTAAATACTCAAAGAAATGGAAAAAGGATCTGGTCAATGTGTATATCAGGGCTTTGCTTCACTAGCAAAGGTAGTACAATGAGGAATGTGTAGTAACCGTACATCCAGACTAGTGAACGAGGTCTCATATTTGAGTGGAAATGGGTAGAGGAGCAGGTCCATGATCTATCCAGTTGGTGTTGGGATTTAGAAACACTGGATTTCTTGGTTTAAAAAGAACTGGCCAATCTGCATACCCTCCGTCCTCAAGCAGTCTCATGAAGCATTGTAACTCCCAACCATGCCTCAAGATAAAACTTTTCAAAGAATAAGCAAAGTTATTGAGAAAGAAAGATTAGGCACATTAAACCTTAAGCCATGGCATGGATAAAACAGATGGCAGAGTCGAGAGAGAGAGAGAGAGAGAGAAAGAGGAAACATAACTAGTTTGATGTATGAAAATGCTCAAACTGGTTACCGTGGAACTGAATAAAGAAAAAAGCTCACATAGCTCAAAAGGAACATTACATCATAAATAAGTGGGAGCTCCCTTTCCATTTTTAAGGTACAAGCATAATTCTCATACAACTCTCCCTTTCCATCCCCAACTATGTACCACTACCCCCTCCACATGAAAACAAAAGAGCAATGAATTAAGTACTTATGTTCATCTATATGAATCATCCATATCTTTCGGATCTATTCGAGTCCAACAACTACTTACACAATGTAATCCCACATGTGAGGTATAAGGAGAATAGAGTGCACCCTACCTCGATGATCTAAAGATATTGCTTCCGAAAGACCCTCAACTCAAGTAATCGCATATCAAAGCAGTTCAAACTATAAGAGTAAAGAAAACATAACAAATAATAGAGATGCTCAAAATAACCTTTAGAAATGCTTGAGCCACCTAACTCTGTAGCTGACTAAGAACTATATATTTACTACAAGTGACAAAAAATCTACAGCTCATAACTCAGTCTTACCTAATATTCCTAGAATCAAGAAAACTACAAAGTTCAGCAGCACCTGAAACCAAAATCAAAATGTCAAAAACACCCACAAACTAAAAAAAAAAAAAAGACTCAATTTTTACCCCCAAACACAAAAAACCTCACCAGGCATAATCTGGAGACGATCAAGACCCTGTTTTTCATAATCAGCAATAACCTCATATGCCCTACGTTGCTTATCAGGGCTCCAACTTTCAATGTGGTGCAAAATATCAATCCCAGAAGGGTTCTTAGATTTAACAGCAAGGTATTCATCATGACCCAGAACAGCCCTGTACATGGCCTGAAAATCAATAACAGGGACCGTTAGGGTTCCGTCCATGTCAAATACAATACCCTTTAAACGGGGTTTTGAAGAAACAGAAATTGAAGTAGATGTAGCCATTGTTGTTGAAGAAGAAAAAACAACTCTTGGATTGAAAAAAAGGGAAGCTTTTGACAGAAGAAGCTGCATTTATTTATTGTGCAGATAATGAATGGTGAGAGGTTTCAATGGGCTGTGTGATTTTAGCAAAGAAAAACAAGTGGCACTGATCAGTGGAAAGTGAAAAAAAGGGATTTTTCTTTAAAGATTTGGTTTGTTGGAGAAGAAGACAAAGATGCGATAAAGCTCCCGCTATGTATAGGGTTCGAAGAAAGATTTCTATGGTATAAATTTATTGTACATAATTTTATTTTGTAACTTTTTATAGATTATTTTCGAAACTGTTTTCTTATGATTTTTGGTGAATAAAAGAGAAAATGATAAAAATGATAGTTTATGTTTGGAAGTAGCGTTTTTTATTTCTCATTTTGTGTTCGATATTTATATTAAAACTCGATTAAATGCGTTAGTTCTACATTGAGTATTTTATACACTTTAATAAAAATAACTCGATATCCAAAAAATATATATACAAAATCTCTTATTAAAGATATACTTACTATAACTCATGTTGGTTTGGAAGTAAGTTTGGATCCTTTGTTTGTTAAAAACTAAACATTTATGATCTTCTTGACTAATAAATTTTATATCTTAAATTTTGATAAAAATTGTGAAAATGAAGATTTAATTGAAAATATTAAGAAAGAGTTTGTTAAATTCTAAAAATTGCATATAAAATTTGTGCTAGACTTTAAAAAAAGAAGATTAATAATTCCTTCACTTCTAATTTCACCTTTTAATTCCCTCTTAATTTCTCTTTTTCATGTTACCAGTTTATTTTATTAAAAAGGAAATATATTAGACACCAAAAAATAAATCAACAATATTAGAAATTCTTCTTTCACATTTTTTTATAAAAAAACTAGTAGAAAGTATTCTTAAATTTTGAATAAGGCCAATTTAAAAGACTAAAACTGTTTAAATTAATTAGCATATACTTTGATGATAATTATAAATCTATGATCATTTTATCCATTTTTTAGTGAATATTAAGGTGGATTGTTATTTTTTTTAGGTGTAACAATTCTTTTATTTGGCGTAATATGTCCATCAATTTTAGGTCTGCACGAACAGATATTTTAATTCGTATAAAGTTAAATAAGTAGATATAATATTTGTGTATCTACACGACTCTATACAAATTTAATTGTTTAATTGTATACTTCTAAAGTGAGATAACATGAATGCGTATCGAGACCAAACTAAATGACTCGTTTATATATTATGTCAAGAAAAAAATTTCACATTCCGAAAACTAAAGGAGATGTATGTGTAACTATCAAAAACTAGTGTGGATGTATTTGTAATTTACGAGAAGTAATATAAATCTAAAAGGGGTAAAGCCCTAAATGCTTGTTGTTAAACCCTGTGTTTGAGCTCTCTGTAGCAATGGCTTCTCAAATTTCAGATAAGAAGGGAACAAAGAAAACAAAGAAACGAAGCAGAGTTGAATCAGAAGAATTTGAGCGAATCAACTCACTTAATTGGAATCCAACACTTACAGAGAAAGATGATGCTTTCTCTTTCCTTATTGGTTCCAATGAGCTTGAAGGAGGTTTTTTTTTTTTTTTTCTGTCTTTTTGCATTGAATCAGCTGTATTGTTGTTTTCTGATGGTTTTTGAGTAACCCCATGATTGGATATGGATTGTTATTGTATAAAGATTGAACTTTTAGTTTATTGTCTATTGGGGAAGATAAGTGATTTAGACCAGATTGGCTTTAATGAGCTATAAGGAGGTTTATTTTCTGCCTTTTGCATTGAATCAGCTGTATTGTTCCTTTTTGATAGTTTTTAAGTAACCCCAAATTGGATAGGGATTGTTATTGTATAAAGATTGAATTTTTAGCTAATTGTCTCTAGGAGAAGATAACTAATTTAGACCAAATCGGCTTCAATGAGCTATAAGGAGGTTTGTTTTTCTGCCCTTCTGCATTGAATCATCTGTATTGTTCTTTTGTGATAACTCTAGAGAAGCCCCTTAATTGGATAGAGGTTGTTATTGTATAAATATTGGACTTTTAGCTTATTGTCTCTTGGGGAAGATGAATAATTTAGACCGGATTAGCTTCAATTAGTTCGAAGGAGGTTTATTCTTCTGCCTTTTTGCATTGAATCAGCTGTATTGTTTCGATTTGATAGTTTTTCAGTAGCCCCATTATTGATAAGGATTGTTATTGTATAAAGATTGGATCTTTAGCTTATTGTCTCTTGGGGAGGATAAATAATTTAGACCAGGTTTGCTTCAATGAGTTCGAAGGAGGTTTATTTTTCTGCCCTTTTGCATTTAATCAGCTGTATTGTTATTTTCTATTAGTATTTTAGAAACCCCATTATTGGAGAGGGATTGATAGTGTATAAAGATTGAATTTTTAGCTTATTGTCTCTTGGGAAGATGAATAATTTAGATCAGATTGGATTCAACGAGCTTGAAGGAGGTTTATTTTTCTGACCTTTTGCATTGAATCAGTTGTTTTGTTCTTTTCCAATAGTTTTTGAGAAACCCCACAATTGGGTAGAGATTGTTTTTGTATAAACTTGCAGGTTTAGCAACAATATAAAGAGTGGATTTTTGGCTTATTGTCTCTTGGGGAAGATAAATAATTTAGTTCAAATTGGATTCAAGGAATATGTTACAGTTTCAAAAAAAAAATCGGATTCAAGGAGTTCGAAGAAAGCCACTTTGTTTCTCCCTTTTTACATTAACCCCTTTTAGGATCTGGTGAAATTTTAGGGAGTTTACAGAAAGCTCACAGTTGAAATTTTCAGTATGTTTACTCTTGTTGTCAAATAAAAAATCTAGTGTTTCGTGAAAGATGGAAAAGTTAGCCTATATTATGGACCCAAACAGAACATTTTGATATTGAGGATTCATATGCCAACGTCAGCTAGCTTGGGGTTGAGGTGTAGTTATTATTGCTGTTGTCATTGCTGTTATATTCTCTTGGCAGATAAATGATCCATGTTTTTGGCCTTATATCTGTTGGAAATTATTTTTTAAAGAACAACTTTTTTCGAGTGGTTATGTTGCAAATTTTAGAAATTGCACATCTTAGGAGATTGCAAACATTAACGTAACAATAGCTGTTTGGTTTGTAAGCTTTCTTACACTCGGAGTATTTTTGCATTAGTCGTTAAGCTTTCTTGTATTCTGTTGATTTTTCCCCTGTTGTTAGTTATAACATATGTGTTTGTTGATTTGGATTGTTGAGCACAAATAATTTTGGGTTCCAAGGACTGACACAGGTTTGGGTGTTTTGAGTCTAGGTTTTTTATGTCTTGAAGAGATCGATGAATCAGAGTACAATTTGGGTATTGCCAAATCAACTGGGGGAAGTGAAGAAAAGGGGAAGACAAAACCGAAGAAACAGAAAGTAGATACAAAAAATGAGGAATTGAATGGTGAAGCTAAGGGTGAGAGCAAAGAGGAGATTGAGGAGGTGGAAAAGGAAACGAAACAAAAGAAGAAAAAGAAGAAGAAAAAAAAGAAAGATAAGATCAATAAAGATGCTGTAAATGAAGCTGAAGGAAATGAAGAGTCGCCAGCTGGTTAGTGTTGCATTAAAATCTGATATTTTCCTTTTTGTAAAGGCTTCTCAATTTTTAAGTTTGGTATAATGCTAACTTGTTCTTTCATTGAGTCTCGGGATGTTTTCATAATTCTGAAATTCTGGTATCAGTCGGTCAATTTCAAGTTCAGTGTCTATGCGTAACAACCTTTAATCACATTGGCGAATCTTTCAACAATTTTATTGTTAGTTAGGTATTTACTGGATGTCAATCCTTTAATATCTTGACCTATTGTTTCACTAAGCTATGTTCTGTGTTTTGGGTTCTTGAAATGGATTTGTAAGTGATATATATTGTGTAGTTGAATTCAGTTCCAGTAATAAAATAGAAATTTTACCTCTGCTTGAATGTTGGAAGAATGCAAGGTAAATGCAAAGAGTTAGACCAGAAGGATATGTGATTCTTTCCCTCAATTTATTGGCCATTCATCAGGTTTCTAATTGTTATAAATATAAAAGAAAAAAGAAAAACAGTAGGCATACTTTCATATACTTGCTATTCCTACAAGTTCTTCTAAATATTCTATTGCTGCGAGTGGTGCTCACTAGAAAGCTTTTGACCTACTTCCATTTAACTGTTTTTATATATAGGGAATGTTAACTTGCACGAATTTGGAGTAGACTGATTAATGTTTATTGGAAAAGAAACTGCTGTGAGTTAATTTTGCAGTCAATAGAGTCCTTAATTACTCTTTCTGAACGACTGACTAGGATTTCGTCCATTGGTTTTATCATTGCAACATGATCTCACGTTGAAGACTTCTCTTATGATTTGGTATTAATTCTCGTTTTGAAATCTGACTCGAACAGTCACTGATGGAAATGATGACCAAGAACAAGATTCAGTAGATGAAACTGAATATTATGCATGGAATGAACTGAGACTTCATCCACTGCTCATGAAATCGATATACGCACTCAAGTTCAAAGAACCTACACCAATACAGAAAGCGTGCATTCCTGCAGGTTCTCACCAAGGAAAGGTTGGTTATGTGATAAAAATCAAGGTATCTCACTGGAGATGATGTCATATACCATGATATTTATGCTGGTTGGTTTGTGTGGCAGGATGTTGTGGGTGCTGCAGAGACAGGTTCTGGGAAAACACTGGCATTTGGTCTGCCCATTCTTCAACGTCTGCTTGAGGAGCGAGAAAAGGCCGAAAGGCAGCTTCCAGAAAATGGAGAATCGGATGATAAAGTTGCCTCCGCAGGTCTCCTCCGCGCTCTCATTATTACTCCTACAAGAGAGCTTGCCCTTCAGGTGATAATTCTCATATTACAACTGTTTTCCTATATTATTTCAAAATAATAAGATTATATCTTGACATCACACACACACACACACACACACACACATATATATATATATTTGTACGTCGCTTCATAAAAAAATGTAAAAATATATGTAAGCATGTCTCTGGCCCCAAATGTTTGTTCAAAATATGTATAGTAGTAGAAAAAACAGCGGTTTGACAAGTTTTTCCTTCTGGGTTTCACGCCGTTGGCGCCAAGCATTGCCAAGTAATCACCCAGGAATCTCTTTCGATCAAGATGAAGGTGATAATGTCACAGTAACAAAAATTTATTGATGCTGAGGCTTACTCTGTGTTGCATCAAGTTCAGGATATTATTTCCTGTAGTCCCCCTTATCCAACCAACACTAGGGGAAAAAAACAGAAAAAAAGGAAAAGAATATATGCTTAACTTATGGTTTATTATATCAAGTTTGGGTGTTCCTATTTGCTGCTACTGTCCTGTTTAAGTCCTTCAGAATGGAATGTGGACTTCATGTTTTATTTGCACTGCAGTTCTTGTTAACCTAGTTGGATTTTCCTTTTGTTATTCAATATTTTTGCCTTGCCAGTGCTATCTATATCTTTAGACTTGGCTGTGGTGCTGGGTTAGTTTACTGCAACTCATTTTGATTGCACATTGTGAGGGGCTTCTCATTTGCAGTTTCTTGCTCATCCAATTTTTTTTATTTTTTTTAATTTCTAATAATTTCTTCTCCCCAGGTCACTGATCATCTGAAGGAAGCAGCAAAACATTCCAATTTTAGGGTTGTCCCTATTGTTGGTGGAATGTCTAGTGAAAAACAAGAAAGACTTTTGAAAACAAGGCCTGAAATTGTTGTCGGAACTCCGGGGAGGCTTTGGGAGCTTATGTCGGGTGGTGAAACTCATCTCGTGGAGGTTAGTGGCAATTTATGACACGTGACAGGCTTGTTTCACAAGGCGACTGTTCATATGTCTCCCTTCTTCCAGCCTAAAGGAAAAAGGAGGGAGAGAAAGGAAAAAAGAGAATGATCTTTTGGCTAAGCAGGCAAAGGATTGAGAGAGTTGACTCTCCCTCTTAATCTATGAATTAGATTTTTGTATGAACTGTTCTTTTCATGATAGAAAATTATTTATGTTAGTGTACCCCTCAAAATCCTCTGTTTCAACTGGTTGAAGGTTTGCTCTAACGTAGAATGCGAGTCCTAGTAAGATTGTTCACTGGAGGTGTCTGTTACCTGGTTTGCTTAATAATTGCAACTCAATTGTGAATAACTTCTAACTAAGTATTGTGATGCTTAAGACTAACTGTCTATCAATTATTGGTTGTCGCTTCTCATGACACCTGATAATCTGAATGGTCCTTTTCAGTTATTCCACATTTGTTATAGTAGGTTGAAACATGCATTCCCATGTTTCTATCCGTTCCATAGAGTGGATGATATTAGTTTTTTTTTTGCTTCTGCAGTTGCACTCACTGTCATTTTTTGTGCTGGATGAGGCCGATCGGATGATAGAAAATGGCCATTTCCACGAGTTGCAGTCTATAGTTGACATGCTTCCTATGGCTAATAAATCGACTGATGACGATTCTCAGAAATCACAAAATTGTGAAACAGTTTCCAGTGTCCAAAGAAAGAAAAGGCAAACATTTGTGTTTTCTGCAACCATTGCTTTGTCTGCCGATTTCAGGAAGAAGCTAAAGCGTGGATCACAAAAATCAAAAGCAAACGATGAGTTGAATTCAATAGAAACTCTGTCTGAGAGAGCAGGAATGAGGGCAGATGCGGCAATCATTGATCTGACTAATGCATCAATTCTAGCCAACAAGCTCGAGGAGTCGTTTATAGAGTAAGTTGGTATTTCTTGTTTTTTCTTTTGAGAATGATTTATGCTAACTTTACTGCCATTGGCCTAACATCACCTCATCTTTTTATATACATGTTTCCAAGTAATTTTGTGCCTATGTGCTGGTGAAGTTTAATCTTTGCCTAGAGTTTGCAAATTTTGTATATATTTCTTCTGAGATACCTTTCCTTTAAATTGTTATAGTTTTATATTAAACTGAAGCTTCATACATATTTCTGCTGCTGTAAATATGTACTTGTTTTCACCATGCATGCTAACCTGGTGTGGAATTGATCATTCCATTGTTGGGTCGCAGCTGCAGGGATGAAGATAAAGATGGGTATTTGTATTACATTTTGAGTGTTCATGGACAAGGTCGGACAATTGTCTTCTGTACGTCCATTGCAGCTTTACGCCATATCTCCTCCCTCTTGCGCATCCTTGGCGTCAATGTCTGGACACTTCATGCCCAGATGCAGCAGAGAGCTCGACTTAAGGTCACTTTTATGATTTCTTTTCCATTTTAGGTTATGCTCCATTTTCTTTACTTTCAAATTCTATGGTAATTCTTTCGCGGAGAAAAGGAGGAGAGGTTCAGTCTAGTGCCTCTTGATTGGTACACCAATGATCTGTTCTGGAATTATTTAGAGCCTGTTTAGATGAGCTTATAACTTATGGCTATAAGCCAAAAGTCACAAGTTAGGATTTCTATATCTACAGTCTTGACATTTTATCCACTTGCTATGAGAAGACAGAAGATGTCAATGAATTCCATCTTGTCCAATTGTCGCATCAATGTGCTTTTCCTACTCACAAACATGGAACTACTAAACATGTTCTATTTTCTGTTGCCTTCTCTTCTTAGCCATTTTGTTCAATGCAGGCAATTGACCGGTTTCGGGGACATGAGCATGGTATACTCATTGCTACAGATGTTGCAGCCAGAGGTTTGGATATTCCTGGTGTTCGAACCGTCATTCACTATCAGCTACCTCATTCAGCTGAAGTAAGTTCGTAATGTGTCTTCTTATTGGTAGCTTGTTACCACGTTCACAATTTCAATCTATGAAAATTGTTGTGCAGGTTTACGTTCATAGAAGCGGAAGAACTGCTAGGGCTCATTCTGATGGATGTAGCATTGCTCTAATCACACCAAATGATACCTCGAAGTTTGCTGCTTTATGCAGGTCGTTTTCAAAGGTAATCTTCGAATAGCCACTGGAATGAGCAAATACTCTTTTTATAGATACATATCCTCTGTAAATGAGCGCAAGGGAGGACACCATTCAGTTTGGAGGTTGACTCGATACATATAGATTTTTTAGCTTACGAGTACTTCCTTTTAGATTTTCAACTTTTGTGATTATTTCGTATTATATACAAAATGATTAGATGAAGCAGTGACATTGTTTCCCTTAAGCAGACTGCTTCTGGTTTCTCTTTTCCTGATCTTGTAGAGTTTCTTGCTTCTATCTTTCTTGGTTGGTCAATTGTACCTGTATGCTTAACTTGGTTGACACTCATTTCAAGACATTATTTTTTCTCCCTCGTCTTTACATTTAACCTTTTTTTTTTTGGTGAAAGCTCTATTTGAGTAGCAATGTTTTGCACTAATGGATATTGTTGCTATTTCCAGGATAACTTCCAGCGGTTTCCTTTAGAAATGTCATACATGCCTGAAGTTATGAAGCGATTATCCCTTGCACGTCAAATAGACAAGATTTCCCGAAAGGACTCTCAGGTGATCTTCTGGTCCCACGTATCTTTGAGTGTTAAAATGCTTCTTCCTATGCTATGGTCATGAGTCTCTCTGACCAATCTAACTCTGATGATTGAAATGCATTTTTCTTGATAATGCCATTTACTTTACACTTCAGAAGCCTCTTTTGTTCTTAAGCAGCTAATGTTTTTCACTATAGTCTGCTGAATCAAAAAACGTAGCTTTTGACAAGTGAAAGATTTCATCTTGTTTTCCATATACTTCTTGTTAGCCTCACTTTATTGAACATTGAATTCCTTCACATTTTTGGACATACCAACTTGGTTACTAGACAATTAGTAATTTCTTTTTTAGGAAGAATGCTGTATACTGTTTTGAATTATCAATGAAGGGATAAAGATATGTAAATGTTTTTTTCCTTTCGTGGATACAAAATAGTGAAGATACGATGATTCTTGTTTTGCTAAGAATAATCTAACACAATTAGTTGAAAACTTCCACCTTATTGGTTCATCTTTTCTTTTGGGACAAATTATCATATAAGTAGTTTTCCTTTTAGAAATATTATTCCATTCTGCTTTAAATTCCATACAGAGCTTAAAAAGAAGGATTTTTTGCTAGTGTTTAGTGAGATATTTTTTTCTTTCTTTTGGGATTTGTACCGTATATATTAGGTATAAAAGAACTCTTGATCTTCCTTTAGTAAGAAAGAATCTGCTGAAAGTAGTTGGAAACTTCTCCCTTATTGGTTTCCTTGCAAAAATGTTTACTAACTTATCTGCATTAACCCAAAACAAGGAATAGCTTAGTGGTAACTGGTAAGGAAATTTAGTGTTACCGAGGGAGCAAAGTAGGAAATAGCCACTGATGGGCCCTGCCCTTGGGTTTCGGTTTTCAGAAGTGGGCTTTAAGCAACATCCACCACTACGCTTCGCCAAGCTAGTTGGGGATCGGCTAATACAAATTTGTCCTATTTGATGGGTGGTATTCACAATCTAAAGGAAAATAACCTATTTAGCAAACTGTTTTATCTGTATCCACTGAGTAACTTGATCTTGAAGTTCCAGAATATTGTTTCCTCCGTTTGCCGCTGGTAACACAAGTTTATACATTTGGTTCATTGTTAGTTTCCTTTCTTTTTTTTTCAGGACAAGGCCAAGAAAAATTGGCTTGAGCGAAGTGCTGAATTAATGGAACTAGATTTGGAAGATAATGATAGTGAGGAGGAAAGAGTGAACAATCATAAGCGAAAGAAAGCCACATCTGCTCAACTAACTAATCTACAAGAGGTCATTCTGATAATGGAATTTCCGATATTAATATCTAAAAAGAGGGCAGCCCGGTGCACTAAGCTCCTAGCCTCCTACTTTGTGCAGGGTCCAAAAAGCGTCGGACCACAAAAGGTCTCAAGACTCTGATGTATACTGAAATATTTAACTTTTTTTAAACTGCAGGAACTAAAAAGTCTTCTTTCACGGCCATTGCAACCCAAAACATTCTCAAAACGCTACTTGGCTGGGGTAAGTTCTCACAGTAATGTGATGTTTCTCGGATTGGCTGCTATTTCTTCCAAACCCATCCTTCCTTATATAGCTATTGTTTCTTCCTAAGCTATGTGGTTCAAGTAATGAATAACACATAATCGTTTTCTTTGGGGGGTTCAATAACACTTATTTAGGACGCACGCATCTCTTCGTGTGTTAGTCTAAAATGATTTGATTTTCTTTTCAGGCTGGTGTTTCACCTCTCCTTCAGAACCAGCTGGAGGAATTAGCTAGACAGAAAAATCCAAATAATTCCGGAGATGTTAAAAGGAAGAAAATGATCGTCATTGGTCAGGATTGTGTCGAGCCCCTCCAGGCACTTAGGAGTGCTGGTCCAGAGGTAATATAGAAGTAGTCGTTTATCTCAACAAAACAGACGTTAATGCTACTTTGTTCCTAAACTCTGCCTACTATGCGCCTTTTACACTCGCAGACTAAGTTGAATCTGAAGGATATGGCTGAAAAACGGAGAGATATAACCGAGTTAAGGAGAAAGAGGAGAGAAACCAAAAAACGTATTCCCCTCTCCGCTCTCTGATCATTATCATCGACATCTTCTGTTTCCCTTTTATCTTCCAACCTCAATTCTTATCATCTCTGTCCTGTTTCCTTTTTCACAGGTTTGCGTGAACAACGACGAAAACAGAAGAAAAAACTTCAAGGAAAAGAGTGAGTCTTTATCTATTCTCTTAGAGGATTCGAACTCGGGTATAGATTCTCTATGCTCATGTAAACGACTATGATGAAATTCGATAACTATATATCACTCTCCCAATTTTTGTAGTTTACAGTTTTAAGTTTTAAAAAAAAAGGCCAAATCATGTTGTAAAAACTATATATTTATATCTGATAATTGGTTTTGAAATCAAATATTCAGTGAGATGTACAAGAGGAATTTCTTGAATGTATCTTCTTGAATCTTTATTTTAGTTTAGGTAATCTGATTAGTGTGAAATTTCGAGTCGTGTATCAGAAATAACCTCTACTATCTCATTTTTTTATTTCTCATTCGATGTTCATCGAATATTCACCTACTTTTTATTTACTTATAGAAAGATTGAATATCCATCTTTTTTTAACTTTGCATAAATAAAAAAAGAAACATGTACTAGTCATAAAGGGAAAAGTTGCAAAAAAATTTACTACTTTATTGTGTTTTCCCTTTTATTATTTTTTTGCAAATTATTCTCTCTTTTTTATTTATATATTCAAACTTCCTTTTTCTAGATTTTTTTTCTTGTTTCTATAATTTTTCCTTTTTGGTTGGTGGTGTTGGGTAGGGAAAAAGGGGAAATATAATTATTAAGTATCTAATAGAAAAATTATTTTAAAATTTTTTATGAATAAATTTGGGCTATTATATTAATTGAACTTTTAGAGATAATTTTAAATGATTATATTGCACATGTTAAATAGAACTGATTAATAAATAAATAGATCATTGAATGGATTGGACAACAAAAAATATCATGTTTTCATAAGTTAAGAATTATGAGATTTCAATTTTAAATTCTGATAGAGATAAATATATGAAAATTTTTTCATATTTAAGTCTCGATTGAAAAATAATAAAAAGTATTTTTTAAAATAATTAAGATGCGAATAAATTGGTGTAAAAAAATAAAAGAATCTCTCGAAACCCTTTTTTTTAAAAAAAATATGGTGACTGTTTATTGATGTCATTTGATGTCATGTAACACATTAATTAACAAGTAGACGTTGATATTAAATTTAATTAAATGCAATCGATTCAACGTTGACTTCCTTATAATTAATTTAACATTGACTAGAAATGATATATATTTTCTTTTAACGTAAATATACATTTACATTTTTAATATATACAAAATTCATAGCAATTAACTCTTAACATTGACTAGTTCCATTCATCCACTTCTGGTGGTCCATTATGAAAAAAGAAATATCGCGTTTATTGATTAATAAAGTGAGTTGAAAATTGTGAGATTTTACGTTTAGATACTAATGACGACATAATATATAGTGATTTTTGTTCATTTGTCTAAATTTTAATGGACAGAAGAACTCAATTCATGTATTGGTAAAAAGTAACAGATATCTCGTGAAATTAAGTATCGAGATGCACATAAATTGATCCCAGACAGTATAATCGTTATCTCACTACTAGATATTAGATATGTCTTTTGTCATTTTGTCTAGAAAATCTGAGCGATCATTTTCCCTTTAGTGTTTCGTCTATTTACATTTTTGAAGGTCTATGTATTTGATTTTGAATTTTCTAATCACGATTTGATAATTAAACACTTAAACTTGACGAAACTCAATCTTTTAAACTCCTCAATGAGACTATAACCTAGAAATCTATCTGAGGTCAATTTATATGACTGGTTGTATCCTTAGAACTTCGTAATAATAGTCTCGTCCTTCTATTTTTCTCATCTATAATATCTGACATAGTTCATACATTATATGGCTCAAACGCGTGACCTAAGTCACAAGTCCATCAACCCTTGAGGCTAAAAACAAAGCTATAATTCATAATGTTTAATAAATAAATAAGATTCAAAATGTATGCATTACAAAATGTAATTAAATTCTAAAATTCAATGAGAAAAAAATAATATAATAGGTGGTAATTGTCTGTGTACGTACTTTGAAATTTCTAGATTTCAATTACAAAGATAATTTTTTGGAGTCATTTGATGTTTGTCCTCGTGTGTTGACTAAGTCTTCTATGGTTGCACGATCCGATAAAATTTAATAATTTTAATTTAAAATAAAGTATTTATTTTATGAAATTCATTTATTACATATAAAAATTTATTCAGAACATTCCTACAACTCCAAAGGAATAAAAATTCATAATCAATAAATTTCAAATATTGACTCCGCATCTCGGTACAAACTCTATATAAGGGATAAGTCAACTTAAGCAACCTAGACATTTTTTGCCTTCCCCTTAATTAGAGTGTTAAACAATCCAAATAATACATATATATATATATATATATATATATATATATATAATATATATATTATATATATATATATATATATATATAAATCAAACTGCAATAAGTACTAGCTATAAGATTCCCAAAATAATGGTATTAAATTAATTGATTAATAATTAATTTGATACCATTGACATTTTGGGAATCTTATAGCAACTTATGATAATTACAATTAAAATAATTGTATACGTATGATTTAGAGGTTTGAATATAAAAAATTAATAATACCTCATCAAGACTTGATAGATATATCCTTAGAGTATACGTGATTAAGAGTAATCGTTTGACTAGATTATGATAATTTTTGCACGTTAGGAATCGCTTGGATTGGACACAAATTATACAGTGAGCAATAATAATCTGTAAAGATGACTAAATTGATTGAGCATATGATCTCTCCCGTATGGAGTATGGCGTCCGCATATTTTTTGATCGAATTCATCACACGTAAAACTGGTGACTATTACGACAAGGTGGATAGAAAGTTACGTTGGCAAATATTATTTATGAAAAAAACAAACAAAAAAGGAACCAATTTAATTCAATCAAACATTGTAATTCTAAAGATTATATTATATTGTTTTTGGTTTGAATTTCCTCCTTGTATTGCTAAGTGCATTAACATAACGATTGATTATGATTTTTGTCAAAGTAATATTCATTAAAGAGGGAAAAGCTTTTTATTACAATTAGTTCATATTGAGGACTCAAACTTAAATCTATAGTTATAATCAGAAATTTTTTTTTATCATCTTATCAAAATAATCCTGATCGATATCAACACATAAATCTCTTAGCATAATTATCTAAAAATAAAAAATTATCTATTTTCCAAAATTGTCAATATCAACATCTAATAGCATGCCATGTGACTTAAGAATTTATTTATCATAGTTTTATTTCACCACCTTTGATAGACCATAGTCATTGACCAAGGTAGCATTATATTAGCTATAATTTGAAAAGAAAAAATAAAGTCATTTGTCGTTTCTAATTTAGTTTATTTTTTTTAATCAAAAAAAATTGAAGAACAATGAATCTAGCCCCTAAAAAAATAATAAAAATTGTTAAAGTCTACATCTACATTAATTAACTTGTTAAAAGGGTGAAAAAGTGACAATTTTAAATAAAGGTACGGTATTAAATTATTAATTAAAAAAATGATAGGGTTAACTTTATATTTTTCATGTTAAACGTGCTCCATTAAATAGAAACTTTTTTGAATTAGAGCTACAAAGAAACACTAATAATGGTGCACAATTAAAGTTAAGCTATAAAACCAACTTAATTACATTTATGAATATAAAATTTAATAATATACTAAATTAATCTATATATTTCTTTAAAAAATATGATAATTGATAATAATCATGATTGTCGATATTGGTGGTAGGCGTTAATAGAGGATGGTGTTGCTAATAGCTAGTGTTGGTGCCATAATATATTTCATCGCGGTAATTGATGATAAAGATTGATAATTGTGATAAATGATAATGACAGTGATTAAGAATTTAAGATATATAGTAGTGTTGTGATTGATGGTTGATAAACTAATGGTTAATGATGTTGATGATTTAAACGGTGACAGTTAACTGTAGACATATCGATAACAATGATAGTTATGAATGACAAGTGCAGAGTAATAGTGGGTAATAGAATAGTAAAAATAGATGACGATATCGATAACTAGTCACAATGAATGAACGAACTGTTGACTTTTTTTTAATTAATAATTAATTGATGTATAACAAATGCAATCATTACTAATATAAGTATTACTAATGCAAATATAATCAATATATTTTTGATACACCTTATCAAATAATCCCTTATTAATACTCCCTTTGTTTCATATTAGATGGTCATTTGATTAAAAATATTTCTCTAAATATATGAGTTGATCATTTATTAAATCCAGAATTAATTTTTTTAAAAAAATCATTTACCCCCAATAATTAATATGGCCTTTGAAAGTTTAAGCAAATTTTAAAGACTCGATAATTTTATTTTATTTTTACAAAAAAAAAAAGGTAATTAATATGAATACAGACAAAATAATAAAATTAATTAAATTATTAATAATTTCTTAATCACAACGTAAAATTTACAAAAAAAAAAAAAAGTCATCTAATATGAAACAGGCGAAGTACGAGGATATTTTTCAAGTAATCTCGAAAGTATAAAACCAAAAAATAATAATAATCTTGGAATTATAAACTACAGCTAGTAAACGTTGGTAGGTTTATATTTAATTAATCCCTTATAATCTAAGCAACATTTTTACTTTGTGATTATCTTTCTTAATATTTTAATTTAGAATTTCAGAATACGTTTTTTTAATTATTTTGTACCTCCCCATATATATTTTTTTATAATGGGGAACTTGAAATATATTTTATAATTAATTTTCAATTTCAAAAAATCATTGTCATTTTGTGCATAAATAAATCTTAAGATTATGGGTTAACTTCTGACATGATACCGTAATTAAGAGTTAATTAATTGAGTTTAACGATAAGATTAATAATTATAATGAAAAGGAATATAAGTTATATTTTATTTCATTTGCAGAATATCGGGTATTCTTTTCTAAATATTTTTATTTGTCAAAATCAATCACAAAATTTATATTTACATATCGAATTAATAATTTAATAGAAGCAACATTTTGGTCACTTAATTATTGATAGAAAAAGTTTAATAATATCTATTTAAGTATATTTCTTATATTATCCCGCAAATTTTCTAAATAATATCCCATTTGTATAGTTACTCAATATTTGAGACTAATTTGTATTTTTATAAAAGAAATATGAATAATAATAAAAGACTAATTTCTTATATAAAGGAATCAACAATAATAATACGTGAACTAATTAAAAATTGATTATATTGAGTCATATATTATAAAAAATGAAAAATGTATTTTTATATCTGAGGAATCAAAGGTTCTATTATTCATAATAAAAAAATCTTCAAAGACTTGATTGTTGAACGTTCTAAAAGTAAATTTATCGATAAACATAATATTAAAAATTTAAAATTTATGACAAATATATATAAAAATAAATTGTATTTATATATATATATATATATATATATATATATATATATATATATATATATATATATATATATATTATATATATATATATATATATATATATATATATATGTTGTTACAAAGGAGAGAAGCGAAGACTTTATTCAGAATTTATGCAAATAGCATTGAGAAACAAATTTGGAGGAAAATAAAAAATTAAACTCTAAGTTGGAAATATTTTATAACGAAATATTTATAAAATAAAGTGAAAGATCAAAATAACATGTCAAGATAATTTTACGAATGAGTTCGCAAGAATAAAATACATTACAAACCTTATTTTTATTTTACGAGTTTTTTTATAAACGTAAAATTCATGTAAAATACATTAAAAGGATAAAATTTCGCACAAATAAATAGCATACATATATTTTATCAAAAATATTTCAATATTTGAAAGTGAAAACCACTTATGGACAAATATAGTTACATGGAGTTTATATTACAATATTTGTGTATTTTGTGCTATATGACATTTAAAAATTTCTGAAATTTACAATATTTAGTATTTACCATTCTTTAAAACACACGGTTTGTAATTAACACATTAACATATTAATCAACCCATCAAGATCAAAATAAAATCATAAATTAAAATCAGTATTTGAAGATATGATATAAAATTATAACTTAAATTTTATTACGAAACTATATAAAAATAAAAAGAAGAAAATAAAGAGAATATTTATTATTCTCTAGTCGAGATCAACTTTTAATGAAGCAGATATTTAATTTATAGATAACTGTATATTCTCCAAATTCGATAAATAGACATTTAACAAAATATAAATATATTTATAACAAATTTCAAATTCTTTTAAACAATACAATTTAAACTCTTCATTCTTATTCAAAAAAATATTAAATGACATAAGTTAAACCATATTTTTTTCTTTGGCCCTTTTAAAATTATAAATATAACTTTACAAATATAAATACAAATATAGAAAATAATCAAACATTCATTTCAAATTTTGACCAAAAATTTCAACCAAACATATGAAATAAAGGAAGTATTATTTCTAAACTAATCATTTATTATTTTACGTTATGATTTCATATTGAATATTTCTCTAAGTAGATTATTAAATTTTTTCCTAAAATAAAATAGAAAAGGAAAAGACAATTTTGTCCCTTTCATTTCTCTATATAAAAGCAATATCCTCTCAGTCTCACACATTCACCACCTTCAAATTTTAACAAGACTCTCTCCCTTCATCTTCTCCACACCCACCCACCCCCTACCCCACCCCACCCCACCCCACCCCACCAATGGCTTGTTCCGTCGATACTCTTGCTCCGTTCCTCGGTCCTAACACCACCAACGCCGTCGCCGCCGCTTCATACATCTGCAACCAATTTTCAGGTGTATCGGACAGATTCGTCGATACCGGTTATGCAATCGATTCTACATATCTCCTATTCTCCGCTTATCTCGTTTTCTCCATGCAGCTTGGTTTCGCTATGCTTTGCGCGGGCTCTGTCCGCGCAAAAAATACAATGAACATTATGCTCACGAACGTCCTCGATGCCGCCGCCGGTGGACTTTTTTACTATCTATTCGGATTCGCTTTTGCTTGGGGTGGTCCGTCTAATGGATTCATCGGCCGACATTTCTTCGGGCTTAAAGAGATCCCGTCAAATTCATTCGATTACAGTAATTTCCTCTATCAATGGGCTTTCGCCATCGCCGCCGCCGGTATCACCAGCGGTTCAATCGCCGAACGAACCCAATTTGTTGCCTATTTGATTTATTCCTCTTTTCTAACGGGTTTCGTTTACCCGGTTGTATCTCATTGGTTTTGGACCCCAGATGGGTGGGCTAGCCCGACTAATTCAAATCTATTATTCGGATCCGGTGTAATCGATTTCGCCGGGTCGGGTGTTGTTCATATGGTAGGTGGAATCGCCGGGTTTTACGGAGCTTTAATTGAAGGTCCACGAATCGGGCGGTACGATCATACGGGTCGATCCGTTGCGCTTCGTGGACATAGCGCGTCACTCGTGGTTCTAGGCACCTTTTTATTATGGTTCGGATGGTACGGATTTAACCCCGGTTCATTTAATAAAATCCTAGTTACTTACGGTGCATCCGGAGGGTATTATGGTCAATGGAGCGCAGTAGGACGTACCGCGGTTACAACTACCCTAGCCGGTTGCACCGCAGCCCTAACGACTCTTTTCGGTAAACGTATCCTTTCGGGTCATTGGAACGTAACCGATGTATGTAACGGTTTACTAGGTGGATTCGCAGCGATCACGGCTGGGTGCTCGGTCGTCGAGCCGTGGGCCGCGATTATATGTGGGTTCGTATCGGCTTTAGTTTTAATCGGTTTTAACATGTTAGCGGAAAAATTTAAATACGACGATCCACTTGAAGCAGCACAATTACATGGGGGTTGTGGTGCATGGGGGATAATTTTTACCGGGTTATTCGCTAAAGGAGAGTTTGTGGATCAAGTATACCCGGGTAAACCGGGTCGACCTCACGGGTTATTCATGGGTGGTGGAGGGAAACTACTCGGGGCGCATATAATCCAGATACTCGTTATAATCGGGTGGGTCAGCGCGACGATGGGTCCGCTTTTTTATATACTTCATAAATTCAAGTTGCTCCGAATATCATCGGAAGACGAAATGGCGGGTATGGATCTGACCCGACATGGTGGGTTTGCTTATTATCATGAAGAGGATCCGAAAGTAGGAATGCAAATGAGGAGAATTGAACCAACAACCTCAACTTAGAAAAAAAAAAAAAAGATAAAAAGAAATTTATCTTTTTATTTATTTTATTTATGTATCTTTGAATTGTCTAGTTTATATTTTTATAAAAAATTAATATTAGGGTGTTTGTGAAAAGAAAAAAAAAATAGTGGATTTTTTTAATGGTAAAAATGAGTGGTTGTATATGAAGATAATGTGAACAATGTCCTCTTTTATTATTTTCTACTAGTTATCTATATTTGACTATTAATATCCAATAATCTTTGTACATATATTTAACTTTACTATTATTATGTATGCAACCGTCAAGATTGACTTGTTTTTTCTATTTATTTTTTTTTTCTTTATATTGTTTTGGTTATTGAAATTTCATTGACAAAGACTCTTTAAAGAAACGGATAGTTGGTATTGTACCTTTGAAAATTCCTTAAACTCTGAAGACGTATTTAATTCTAATTGAAATTTTATAGAATGTATTTTATTTAAATAAGTGTTTTTAAACTTAATGTAAAATGAACTATATTTATTTGAAAAACATTTTTCAAGAAAGTTCAAATCATCTTCAATCCTCAAATTACGAAAGAAATTGAGAAAGAAGAATAAGAAAAGAACAAAACTAACCTATTTATTAAATCTTATGAATATTTAGAAATGACAATAATGCATTGTAATATCAATTCACGAGAATGAGGTTTGAAAAAATATGATATATACAGATTTTATCAGTATCTCGTAAATGAAAGGAGGATGAAAGAGATAAAGAATGGAAGGTAGAGAGAGAGAGGTAGGTAGTGTGGGAAAAAGAAGATTCAAAGGGATCTCCTAGGGTGAAGAATCTTGTGAATATGCCCAAAAAGATTGGAAAAAGGTGTTAAATTTTATTAAATTCAATGTACATATTTTGTCTATTTGTGGGTGGGTTACCTTTAATAATAACCCAATAGGCATGACAAGACAAATAAAACCATTAATGTTTTCTTTTTGACAATTTTGGGTGGGGATGTGATATTAGTGTACGAGATTTATCAATCTTTTTGTGGAAGTAAATATGTAGTGTTATTATTTTTATCGATATATAATGACAGATTCAGAATTTTTGTTAAGGGGTTTGCTCATTTTTACTTGTTAGCTAATTCAGGAGTGGAGGTATCTTATATGAAGGGGGTTCAAATATACGGAAAATTATATTATTTATATATTGTTAGAATAAGTTTATATATGTATATATAATAAATGTCGAACTCCCATCGGCTCTCTATTTTTACATATTTTGAATTTCTTATTGAAAATTCTGACTCCGCCTATGATCACTATAGTATTTCGAAATATTTAACAATATTTATCTAACTTATAAAATAAATGAGTAATTTATCATGTTATGTCTATTTACCTTTCCTATTAAATATTTTATTTTCTCTCAATATTTAGATGACTTATATTTATAAAGGTGATTTGGTAAATTATCTCTGTCATTTATTGCTTCTTAATTTCTACGATAAGTCAATAATGGACAACTATTATTGTAATAAGAAAAGTAGACTATTTTATTTATATATTTATTTTTCTTTTAATGAGGTTTTTAAATCCTTTATATTTTTTAGAAGAATAGTTTGGAAATAAAAAATAATAATAGTTATCTATATATGTCTTTCAATATTTTTCATAAGAAGGGTATAAAACCTCAATAATTTATTTAATATGAAACCGGAGGAAGTATTGTATCTTTGAAAATCAAAAATAAAAATTTTAATATTGTATTATATTGTATCATATCCATCTCTAATTGAACATGAAAAAAAGAGAGGAAAAACAAGGTTATTTAAGAAAAAAAGGACCTTCTTCTCCAATTGATGAGAGGGAAAAAATTTAATCATCACTCCCAAGGGATATTTGTAGTCGTTTAATCATGTTTTGTTATATTTCTTTTTTAAAAAAAAATTATTTCAAAATAGAAAATAATATATTAAAATTTATGTTGTGTTGGCTATGAATACATGTTAAAGTTTTTTTTTTTTTAAGAAATAACTATTTGTGAGTAATTTAGAGTGAAAAATGAAAAAATATTTTTTGTTATTTTTGAAATTTTAGAATTTATTCAAATTCATAAAAGAATAATTTAATAAATTTCATAATAATATCTTTCAACTTCATCACTAATTAGAGAGGGAAAAAAAAAGGTTACATATGAATATCTTTCAACTTCATCAAATTCAAATCCATAATAGAATAATTAAAAGAAATTCATAAAAAATATCTTTCAACTACATCACTTATTAGAAAAAAATTAAAAAATTTGCTTAATTATTGGCCCCTCCTTTTTGACCAATCAAAAGAAAATTCTTGTGGTTATGTTCAAGTACTTAACTAGCACTTAATCTACTTGGTCCCTTAATTTTTTAATTACTTATTTTAATAAAATTAAAAATCTTATACTAAATAGCAATTAATATGAGTATTATAATAAAATTCTCATATCAATCAGTATTTCTTAAGATATATAAAATTTAAAATAAATAATTAAAAATAAACCGACAGAATAATTAACTAATGAAATTTACGATTTAGTACGTCATGCATTTATGCTTCGTATATTGCTTACCCACTAACAAATTAATTTTAATAAGCCTTTTAAATATTTTGATGATCTCATTGTGGGATTAATTTAAATAGACATCGATAATTCATTCAATTTATTGTATTTCGAAATAATATGTAGACATTGAAATTTTATAATATGGTCCTTGAGAAAAAGGGCTTTAATTATGGATATTTTCTTTTTGGTGGAATTTATTGATTAGTATTTTTTTTTTTTTGGTGGAATTTGTAAAGCTATTTTGCATTTATTGATTACACAAGGAAGACAATTGCAAATTAATTAAGTCTCATTTGTTTTTTATTTGATCAGTGTTCATTAGAACTTCGATTAAATATTCATACGAGGATAACGCTCTTAACAAGTTTTTCTTCGTACTTAAAACTTAAATATCAAGTTTTTAATAAAATTTTATTTATTATTTTTACTATAATTCAATAGATATAAAGCATATATATTATTGATGCACAAAAATTAAACTCGATAAATATACGAGAAGATATATATTTTACAAGTTTATACTATATATTGTTTAATAATGAATAAATTTAGTGGATTATTTGACTTGATTAATTAGTTGTTGAGCATTACGTTTAAATGATAGTTATAAAACAAAAACAATAACCTCAAATGTCAACTACAATATTTTTTAATTACAAAAATTGTTTCAACAAACTATGTACTTAGCTGTACTAATTGTTTATTAACAGTAATGAATGAAGTAAGAATTTTATTCATATAATATATCAAATCTTATTAAAAGAAAAAAAAGGAACTTTCTTTGAAAAGAATTATCGATTTAAAAAAGAATGGTCTAATTTGACTTGATACGAATTTAAAAAAATAAAAAAGACTTTATAGTTCTAATTACAGTTATGTCAAATATATCAAAATGACCTTTAATCTTGTGACTTTAAACATGTAACGTCGAAAGTTGAAATTAAAGTGTTGAAAAAAAAAGACGTCATTTTCCTTCATACACCGTAAAAGAAAAAAAGAGATTATACTTTTTTAAACGAATGATGTAACTAATTAATTCATGGTGTCTGTTATGTTAATGACGGAGAATGAATCGATGAAAAATATGTCAAAGAGAAATACTGACAGACTTACAAAAGAAAGGTGCACATAACGCTTTAGACAAATGCGAAATAGAGAAAATAAATAAATAAAAGTATTGTAAATCATAACATAACTACATAAGATACACAAACTTTTGGACTCGATGATTATATAGGTCAATTTTAATTAAATATACTATAAATATTATTATTAATAATAATAATATTTGCCTTCGTTTTCAAAATTAAATTCATAAAGTAAAAACATTAGCATATTAATGGAAAATTATTGGATATATATTGTTTGGTATACATTACTATCATTCTAGACTTTTATAATTTTGACGAAATAATTTCGTTGAATATTTCAATCATTTTTAGAGAAGACCAATAAATAAAAAAAAAGGGTCTAACTATAAAGTATGGCAATCTAGTGGAAGGGTTTAGAAGAAAAAAATTATTGATTTCGTTTTAATTTATTTATCTGATTTTAAATTTTATGTTCGTAAATTAATAATAATAAAATGTCATTTGTTATTACGATCTTTAAATATAATTGGTGAAAAGTTAGAATTAAAAAGTTAACAAAGAATAAAATTATTTTTATGAAACAAACTAGAAAAAAGTAAAATAAATAATTTAAAATGAATAAAATAACGGATTTGATGATAATATACGTTATCTAAATTCTAAACAAGTTGTTCCCAAAAAATTATGGGCATTTTTGATGTCATTGATGTCATTCAGGTAGTTATAAAATTCTTAAACTTATATATAGAGTAAAAGTCTCAAAAGATTACTTTTATCGTGAAAAAATAATTTAATCCGACGATGAACAAATAAAAAGAGAAGAGACAATTATTCTTGAAAATGGAGATGTTTTATAAAATAATACATTTTAAGAAATAATTACTGATTTTAGCGATACTTTTTGTTTACTACCATTTATAGCAATATTGTGATAAATATGTAATATGTATTAAAAGTGAATTATGTATGCAATGTATTTGAATTATAATTGTTTTTGAATTATATTATGTTTGTTTGGGTAAAAAATTGTTACATTGTAAGTGTATTAAAATGTGTGATAAATGTATTATCTATCATTAAAACTTGTATTATATGTGAATAATAAATTGTTGTTTGTAATATGTATTAAACTTATATTATAAATGAATTAAAAGTGGTCAAGTGAAAAAAATATTATTACTATAAATGGTAAATATTTTTTTATTATAGTATATTTATGTAAGTTTCCCATTATTTTTTACAGTAAAGGTTAAATAAATTTCATAGTATTAAAGTTAATTACATCATTCCTTATTCTTTGTTAAATTACAAAATTCCATCGAAATTATAATATCTCAAATATATTAAAAAATTTACGGATATATAACTTACGGAATCTATCTAATAGTGATATATATTCGAGAGGAGAGGAATGTATATGAAACTTGTGTGAGGCATAAGGCCCAATATATTTGATATACTGGCGTGGAAGACCCAATATATGGACTGGGCCTGTAAGGCCCATTGACTAGGTAAGTTTATTTGCATAAATAGCAATTTTAACTTTGGCCCAACATATATACCGTATATGTTGTATATTTCGATCATATTGATAATCAGTTAATCGAATGTATATATCTCTTTGTATGATCCGGATTTCAAGAATAGTTAATTTAATATGTATATATGTAGAATAATAACATTTTATCATTTTTCAGATTCAATTTTAGATATACAAATCTAAAGCTGAGATCATATATTTATTTAAATTTTGTTAACAATTATTCTAAAGGTTTGAAGTTAGTCGTGAAGATGTGAGTTTAAATTATTCTTGATTTAATTATAGGTTTTTTCAGTTATTGGTATATCGATAATGAATTATTGAGTTAGCGATTGCTATGACAATTTTGATTATTCTTTATATCGAGAATCAATTTTTAATAGTTTGAAGTTTTTTCTTAATGAGATAATAAATTACCTGATAATAACTTATATTTATACTATTCAGTTTCTCCGAGTTTAGTTATATACTTCTATATTTTGTTGTCGAACACTTAGCTATTCAACACTGTTTCGACATTTGCTTTCGAGCAAAATGAAATTTGTCAACTGAGATGCTTGGTTTAGATGGGTTGTCACCTTGTTTCTAGGTAATCTCAATTAAACTGATAACTGAATTAATAATTGATAAATCGATAACTGATAACTTTATGTCATAGTGGTTCTAAAACAATTTAGCATGACCAATTAAGGTTGTGATAGAGTATTAAGTATTCTTTCATCCTTAACCAAGATATTCCGGTTCGACCCACTTTGGTACAAAATCGCCTTTGTTAGGGAACGCTTTACTCCCCAACGCGGGACTTTCGACACGAATTCGCATTTAGTCGGGCTCCAATGGTGGGTTCCGAACACCCAATATGGGACTTTTCAGCACAATTTCGAATTTAGTGGGGGCGCCAATACGTGTACCGCTCACCGAATGGGAAACAAAAAAATAAAAAAGTCAGACTCTAACGTGGGTACGGGACACCTAATGTGGGACTTTTCGGCGCAACTCTGAATTTAGTGGGACTCCAATATGGGTACTGGTCACTAGATGGGAAATAAAAAAACAAAAAAAGATTCAGCGTGTCTACAAATTGATAACTTATAAGTCAAATCAATAAACTTCAAAATCGAATTGCCTCAAAGTGGTACTTCGTGACGCGAATCTGGATTTTATTCGGCACCAATATGGGTACAAAACAGCCAATGTGGGACGCTCTAGCACGAATCTAAATTTACGTGGGCTTCAATATAGATATCAAACACTAGGTGAAAATAAAAATAATGAAAGAACAATTTAACGTGTCTACAAATTGATAGTTGATAAGTCAAACCGATACACTTCAAAACCGAACTGAACGATAGACAACCCTATCAAAGAGGTGTTCATGAATTGTTTTTTTTTTTTAAAAAAAAAAAAAAATTAAAAATAAACTAATTTAATTGAATAAAGTAAAATAATTAAATAAAAATTCCTATATAAAAATTATTTTCTATTTTTTAGAACTTCTTGTTTCTTTCTTCATCGTCTTCATCAAGAGAGAGATTTTTTCGAACACTGAATCAGCCATGGCGGCTCTACAGTATTTGGAATCGCTACGAAATGATCATCCAGAACTTTCTGATTGGTACACGACGCTTGCAGATCTGTACCAACGCAAGCTCTGGCACCAGCTCTCTCTCAAGCTCGAACAGTTCGTCGCTCTCGCTGTTTTTCAGGTATTTTATCGTATATCTCCCCGTTTTATACTTATTTTGTTGTTTTTAGGGACTTCTTGTGATAAATTAGGGGTTTTGCGTGATTTGAGTTTTGGAGTTATAGTGATTGATGATAAAGTTAGGGGTATTTGGTTTAATAAGCTGAAGCCTTAAAAAAGAAGGAATTTTGATTATGAAAGGTTGGGAATTGTATTGAAAAAGAGGATTTTTTTTTTGTTGTTGTTGTTGTTGAGTTAGGGATTTGTAATTTAGGTTTTTGTGTTGGGAATTGGGGTTTATGAATATTCTAGGGTTTCGGGGGAGTTGGAAAGGTGGCATCTTGGAGATAAGAGAAGTGATTTGAAGAACAAGAGAGCTTTAGTTGGAGATTTGTAGCTTTTATTGTTATGATTTTAGGTGGTGATGTGTTGAACTTGAAATATAAGAGCGTGGAGTAAGCTTAGTTATGAGTGCTAATGAGAATTGCTCTGGAATTATGGTTATTGCCGCGTACCTCATTTTATGTGCATTTGGAGTTATGTGTCTGCATTTCGATGTTGCTTGCCAGTGGTATTTCACAAGTGGGGTTTGAAGAGGGTAGAGTGTATGCAGCGTCACAGATCTTATCCCTACTTTGGAGGTAGAGAGGTTTCCGATAGACAGTCAAAAAAAAGATATACAGTTCATCAAGTTTAAATCATCTGATTGATACTTCTTCAAATAATTCTAAAATTCAGTTTGACTTGTCCTTTGAACACAACTTCTTGTAGGATAAATTGAGTTCTCTGAGTAGGTGCATGGTCAGGGTTCTAGATGTTCTTGAATCTTGCAATGTAGTCATGGAAATATGTGTCCATATAGCATAGTAAATGTGGTGTTTTTATTCTGTTCCTCATTATCTAACTGCAGCTTAAATTGCATATGCTTGATTTTCAGTCACCGTAGTTGTTTTTTATTGTATTGTATGCAGATCTAATGCCTTCCGTTTTGTTTCCTTATTTTGTTCTTAGGCTGGTGACACGTTGATACAGCTGTATCACAATTTCATCACTGATTTTGAGACAAAGATCAATCTTCTGAAGCTTGCACATTTCGCTGTAATCGTCTCTCGGCAATATTCGGAGAAAGATGCTGGAATAGGTTACCTGGAAGGAGTAGCAGAGAAGCTCCAAAATACTAAAGAGACACGGATAGAGGAACCAATACTTTATATTAAGTTGCAGATTGCCCTATTTAAGCTTGAACAAGGGGATCAAAAAGAGTGCAAGAGGCTTTTAGAACAGGGGAATGCTACAATTGACAGCATGACCGATGTTGACCCCTCTGTTTATGCCAGTTACTATTGGGTTTCATCTCAGTATCATAAAACGCGGCAGGAATTTGCAGAGTTTTACAAAAGCGCTCTCCTCTATCTTGCATACGTTTCAGTGGATTCTCTTTCGGAGTCATTCAAGCTGGTATGTTGCCATTTTATTTTCTGCCTTTTATCCAAAGAACGATCTATTTATTGTCCATGTCTAGCAGATCTCTGACCTCTATATGTTGGTTTCTCTTGCCTTAGTACTGTTGGTAATATATCTCTTTGCTCAAAGTACTAACATTGAATAAGGTCTAAAATGGGGTGTACTGTTGGCATCATGAAGAAGGTTGCTAAGACATGTTGCTAGTAGATATCCGTGATATACTTGTAGAGTACTATTTTAAATTTATTTATGCTCTTACATTTTATACTACTTGGTACCCAAAGAGAATTGAATCTTTGACATAAAGTCTGTATAAGCTGTTGATTTTTTTAAGTTGTGCGCATTTCATTGTGACAAATTATTTAGTATTAGAGAAATTGGCCTGAAAATCTGAATAGAGCAAACTGGATTATGGGGGATTCTTTTCACGCTTTGGGTAGGATTTTTTCATACCTGGAGATCTGGAGATTCTTTCTGTAACTTCAGTCTTTTAAGAAAATGCATCTGAAATTGGTTGAATGTCAATATATTTGAGGTTTTCTATTCTATGTAACTGCTTCTTCTATGTAATTGTTTCTTCTATCTTGTCTAGGATTTGGCGTTTGATTTGTCCTTGTCTGCTTTACTGGGAGACAACGTATACAATTTTGGGGAGTTGCTTGCTCATCCTATAGTAAGTTCTTTATTTTTCTTTTATTTGGATTAATCAAAATCTTCTATTGAATGTCACATGAAGTTGATGTCATGCATATAAGAAATTTCCATGGAAGTCATCCATCTATGGATGTTCCTTTACACACAATAATACTACTGAAACTAAAGTTTGGTTAAATTTCCACAGTGGACTCTCTACTATTCTCAAAAATTGTAGGTTGTAATACAATTGTTGTTTTCTTTGCTGGCTAAGCTGTCCATTGTAGGAATTAGCGTTGCTGTCTTCCTAGTTGCTAGATTTGTATAGACTTATCTTGCGTTGTCATTTTTGCTGGAATGAGATCTAGTTAGGTTTATAGTAGCAAGCTTTCCCTGTTAATGTAGTCCCACCAATTCCCTTCCATTCCAGGCTGTCCATGACTTGGGTATGCACTGTCTCTTGCTTTAATTGCCCAGCAATTTTATGTTTTTCTAGTTAGCAGTCTTTACAGTTTCCTCCAAGGACGATGTTCCTGCAGTTCCACTTACCATAAAAAATAAAGAAAGATTTTAGCAGTTTCTATCTCTATATTGAGCCTTTTTTGTGTCAGACACAGCAGCTATATGGTATACATCAGAGTATACTCTTTTATAGAAAGTTGGCCCAACCATCTGTCATGCCAAAAAACACATTTTTTCTCCATTTCCTAGTGTGTGGGCTTCTCTTGTACCAAATTTATCCCACAGCTTCCTCATGAACTTTCACAGACCATCCCATAAGGATAGGTGTTTGCTTGTTTACACCATCTAATCCATTTTCCATGTTGGCATCTGCCACTCTTTTCCAAAGTGTATCATCTTCACAGTTGCATCTTAACAGTTGCATCTTCACTACCGTTTCAGCAGCAGGTTTTGGTTGTGTAGATGAAGGTCTTTCATTCCAAGCCACCCATTTGATTTGGTTTGATGAGTTCTTCCTATTTGGCAAGGTGGTATTTATGTTGACCACTTGAGCTTCGCCAAGGGAACTTATCTCATCTACTCCAACAGGTGCTTTTGCTAAAAAAGTATCAAAAAGATCTTAAGAAGAAACTATTATAAAGTATCTACAGTGTACCCATAGCACAAAGCTGTGTGAAATCTCATAAATTCAGTTTCGACTATCAAATAGGCTTCAGAGTTCATAAGTGGTGGAATTGATTGGAGGATTATATTAGAGAGCCATAGGGTGATTTTATGTTGGTTTCTTTGGCAACATTATGTAGAACTCATTATGGCTTTATCTTTTTTTTAACAGGTAAAGAGTTTGGTAGGGACACAAGTTGAATGGCTATATCATATCCTTGAAGCATTCAACACTGGTGATTTAGTTCGTTATCAAGAATTGTGCCGCGTCCATCAAGCTGCTTTAAGTGCTCAACCAGCATTATTGCAGAACGAGAAAAAGCTTCTCGAGAAGATCAACATTCTGTGCTTGATGGAAATCATCTTCAGGTTTTGCAGACATTTTGCATATAGTGGTACCTCTGTAATTTATTTTTGTTAAACTGTAACTTATAGAGAAAGCATTTGTGTGCAGTCGTCCAGCAGAGGATAGAACTATTCCATTGAGTGCCATTGCAGAGCGAACTAAACTTAGCGTGGAAGATGTAGAGTATCTCTTAATGAAGAGTCTCTCTGTAAGTGAATTATTGTTTGTTTAATTAAGATATAAATCTATCCTCTGTAACTAGCTTCCACGCACCATGACATGCATAAGAACGAAAGCTCATCTTTGTAATGTTATTGGATGGTCAATTGTACCGGGATGTCATACGGCAACATATTTTTTCCCCTATGTTCTCAAGTCATGCACTTGCTGCACACCTAATTTATGCGTTTTTTCAACTTATAATTTAAGTGGGCTGCCAAAATGCTTTGGATGGAGGAAGTATAATAACCATGATCAGCTTCATAGCTTAGTATATCAAATCATCAAAAGTAGGACAGCTTCTTCTATAAGAAGGATAACCTTATAAAAAAAATCATTTGATTCAAGTGAATGGTCAATTTCTTACCTCTTAAGTTATGGCATCGGTCGAGTTTTTTTGCTGTGCAGTTTATATATCCCTACAGTCAATTGGAAGTAATTCTCATTATTACATTATGCCCCCACCAAAAGCTCCTCACATGAGCAGTATGTAGGTTGCAACCAATAAGTTTTTATATGTTCTCTTATGCGTTTTAGGTTCCTGCCTTTCTCATTCTGTTCCCCTTCCTATTTTTCTCGTCATGAATGTTTACTTTTCCAATATCCTATGAAGTTTTCCTGTGATATATGGTGATGTGTTACATGTCGGAAATTAGGCTAATGAACCATTTTTATCCGGTATGATGTTGTGTTTACTGTAGGTACATCTGATAGAGGGAATAATCGATCAAGTGGAAGGGACTGTTCACGTGTCCTGGGTTCAACCAAGAGTTTTGGGTATTCCTCAGATCAAGTCATTGCGAGATCGGCTAGACAATTGGGTGGATAAAGTACACACTGCATTGTTATCTGTGGAAGCTGAAACTCCCGATTTGGTTTCATCATAATCTTAGTTTCCCAGTTTGCACTTCCTGGTCCCTGCAGTACTCCGATTTCTTCGTCCTCTCTTTTTTGCTGTCCTTACGAGAGCTTGTAACACAACAGAGGAATTAGTGAGACATTTGTTTAGTTTTCTCAGGCCTACACTCTGTACTGTGGCTTATATCCCAAATCATTGATCTGTCACTGTTTTCTGGATTTAGGTGCTTGTTCAGTCATCACTTTGTAGTCTATAGACTACTATAGCGACGATATGTCTTAACGTTTTTATTCAGAGTACACTTGATTTGGATTAAGCAAGTAACATATATTATTTGACACTCAGAAATTACGTTACTGTCACATAAATTGAGACAGAGGAAGTAACAGATGTTGTCTGAAAATTACTTGAATTGTTTTTAGTTGTGGTTTTATAGTTGCAAAAATTCATTTGCATCAATCGAAATGTTGACCTCTGAATACTCCAAGAAAATATAATAACAACATACTAGTGGTATACGCAAGATCTTGTCTCTATTTTTTCTAGAATATAGAGGTTGTTTCTGGTAAGCCTCTTAGCTTGGGAAATCGGTTTTTGTCTCTGAGAAAATAATTGTAATAATTTGTAAATGACATGTCCACCAATCAAATACTTGAAGCGCGTGCATATTTTGATTAATTCTTTTTCAAACTTCGTATTCAGTTAAATAAAACGAAGTATTACGATTATGTGGAATATTTGCATTTTTCATCAGCAGAGAAAATGTTATCAAATCTAGTTAAAGACAACATAAATGCATTATCAGAATTACATAAAAACAAGAAAAACACCCATTCTTGAGACTGAAATGAATTTATACCACATCGATACAGAACAGAAACATTTAGTTTTTTTTATTAGAATTAGAGAGAGTACTGTACGCCGAGCTTAGTAATGTGGGCTTGTAACTCAAATGGGGGCATTAATGTGGTGGAATGTTGGGCTGTTCCAGATGGTTGGGCTTGGTGGGCTAATTTCTGGCTTGCCCTATCCAAGCTCAGAGTTGGATCACGTGGCCCAATTGAAGAAATGGGCTACTTGATTCCTAAAGTGAGGCGGAACGCGTGAGGCTGGTTTCACAGAGCAACGAACAGCTCCCGCTCTGAGCAGTGGAAGGATAACGAGTTGTGGTGCCTCCCAAGTCCAGTAACGCCTGATGGGCTGCTCCAATTAAACCACAACTTTTTGCCGCCCTATAATAAAATAGGAGAGGTCACTCGTTAGGGTAAATGGTTAGTAAATAATTTAGCGTTGTTTCGTGTTTATGTGGAATTTATATTTTGTTTCATACTAGATACTAGTAGTATATATTAGGTTTATTCTCGTAGTTCTTTTATTATCTCGTCATTTTGTTGTTATAGGATAACAAGTCGGTGCCTCCTAAGTCCAGTAACGCCTGATGGGTTACTCCAATCAAACCACCACTTTTTGCCGCCCTATAATAAAGTAGGAGGTCACTCATTAGGGTAAATGGTTAGTAGATAGTTTAGCGTTGTTTCGTGTTAATAATAAAATAGGATAGGTCACTCGTTAAGGTAAATGGTTAGTAGATAATTTAGCGTTGTTTCGTGTTTATGTGGAATTTGTATTTGCTTTTCGTTTCATACTAGACACTAGTAGTATATATTAGGATTATTCTCGTAGTTCTTTTATTATCTCGTCATTTTGCTGTTATAGGATAACAAGTCCGTGCCTCTCAAGTCTATTAACGCCTGATGGGCTGGTCCAATTAAACCACCACTTTTTGTCGCCCTATAATAAAATAAGAGGTCACTCCTTGGGATAAATGATTAGTAGATAGTTTAGTGTTGTTCCGTGTTCATGCGGAATCGTACTTGCTTTTTCTTTCATACTAGACACTAGTAATATGTTAGGATTATTCTCGTAGTTCTTTTATTATCTCGTCATTTTGCTGTTATTGAACAAATAGTTTCGTGTTCACGAGGGATTCGCACTTGCTTTTCTTTCATACTAAACATTAATAGTATATATTAGAATTATTCTCATAGTTCTTTTATCATCTTTTCATTTTGTTGTTATTGAATAGATAGATGATTGAGTGTTCTCTTGTGTTCATACGGGATTTGTACTTGTTTTTCCTTTAATACTAGTAGTATATATTAGGATTATTCTCGTTGTTTTTTTGACAATCTCATCGTTTTGTTTTTATTGTGGTAGACTAACATGACTTAAACTATTGTGGATAGATATGATTATTGATGATTAATATAGCGGATCACAACTCATTTTAAGACTGAGATATATCTATTTTAATATAATCGAGATTTGAAATAAAAAAATCACGATTACTGAAGATTTGTATATTTGTTTCTTTACTTATTTGAGACATAAGCCACCATTTTTTTTTAAAGATACACTAATGCTCTTTGGACATATGACATACTTGTTATGACTTTTACGACATAACTTGTGAAATATTATGATACAAATATATAAATTTATAGCTAGATATCGCGCAAAACATCAAAGAGTCTTAAAAAAGAAGAATTTTCTGCACATAGGGTGATGTATCAATCAACTTAATAAGGTTTCTGTTTAAAGAGTTTCAAGTTAAGTTATAACTTTGGTCAAGTAGAGTAGCATCACCTCACAAACTTTTCGAATTAGTATAATATGCAGGCTAGTATGAGTTGACTACATAGCCCTGCTTACTGTTTTTACTTTTGAACGAACAGGATGTTGAACGTCTTCTTGAAGGTGTGTTCTTCGACTTGGATCACCTTTCACTAGTCTTGCTCTTGCTCGAGGATCAAGTTTCCCATTATCGGTCTCTTTTGAGCACTTATTTCCACTTGTATGATGTGAATCTTGAATTGATTTTGGAAAAGTTTTGCACTTGATGTGATGTCTGTTTTGACATGTATTGTGATTCTTCAAGTCTGAAACTGCTTCTGCTTTCGTCTTGCTCCTCGTGCTTATCATTTGATCATTAACTGTAAATAAATATACAATACTTTCAGCAAGAGATACACCATGTATTGTGTGTTTTATCTTTGTAAACCGCACAACAGTTCTAGATTTACAAGAGGTACTGTATTCGATGATCTCAATCTACCACTGATTCACGGTTAATTGACGTGCTAAACATGTAAAACACATGAACAAGTTTCACAAAATAGTGCAGAATCAAGAACAACTACACTCCTACACTACTGTTTCTCTTCTAAACAAATTTGTCAGATGTGTTGGTATGTCCATTCTGATGTGAGAATAATCAGATCACCCGTGCTTAATCAAATACAGTGAACTACCCATGATGTCTCGCTGACGACCAGTACGTAAATGTGGATTATGTGCATAGCCATAGCAGAAGTATATATCCTATGCACCAGCGATCTACGCGAGGGTATGATTTGGCATGTATTGACTCGCAATGAAGACGAAGCTATTCTACATACCTATTATGGATTTCCTTCTCTTATACACAGCCACATTAACTGGCCCCGAATTAACAAAGTATCAGAAAAGGAACTGCGCAAAGACATGACATGTAATACTTACATGTTAATGTCAACAATAATCACAAAAAATGCTATTAAATCATTGTTCCTCAAGTGCATTTCCAGGTTTTTTTTTTTTATCACACCTCGTTCATGAAAAGATATGGTTTTGCTACACAATTCAGTATTTAGAAGTCCAAGTTTGTGTTTCCCCACGAAGGAATTAATTCTAGAATGCAAAGTTCGTTAGGGATTACCAGGGCTTGATAAGACTGCACGTGGTCGAGGGACAGAAGTGGCCCTTGTATTTGGTTTGCTTCCACCAAAAATGCTTTGGTTATTTTCCTTCGTTCTCCCTGCCAATCAACCGAGTGAATGTCAACCCACTTGCAAAGTGAGTGGTACAAAAAGTTGCTAAGGAAGTATGTAACCTCTCAATGATGGAAGCCCATGTCTGTCTGGGCTTAAAATACATGCTCGGGGTATCCTCACAACTGATGTAGGCGAATCATCTTTATACACCATCAGAAAGAAGCAGAGGAGAGAAGAAAACAACAATGAACTAGTCAGACACCATCAGAGCTGAGAACAAATAAAATGATGGATATGGAAAGGCAATGACGTATTGACGGAATAAGTTTACTACAATAGTTCAGTTGAGTTATTGCTGGATGTTAATATGCAAACTCCCATCTTTTGCTTAAATCCAACCATCTATACTCTGTGTCATGGTTTTAAAAATAGCATACAGTGAATAAAACCAATGAATCAAAGACTTCAACGAGCACTATGCAAGACAACAAATGTGACAACAAAGAAAGAACAAAAGGGATTTGTAGATGTCAAGAAAACAGTCTCGTAGTAATGAGATAGAAGTGGATATGCATCTGCTAAAGCTAACTTAGCTTATCAACTATATATCGTAGAAAGCTGCACTATAGGTGGTAAGCCTAAAACTTTTGAATAGGATCATCAAACACTAGAGAGTACTTGAAGGATTTCCAATCCAGCGCAACACTGGGATTCTGCTTAAAATAGATGAGGTTCAGGAACAACAAACACCAAATGGAAATTCTCTAATGTCAGGATTCTTTACAAGTAGCAAATCCTTGGGAGGTGAAAGAGAATGTGATGTCATGCACTATTCATTTTGCTTGCATCAGTACATTACAATAAAATCCACATATAAAATCTCTCCTGTTTAAGGAAAGTAAGAAGACAAGCAAAAGAAAAATATTACTACTAATACAACTAAGCAAACTACAATTAGTTAGGCAAACTGTGTATAAAAATCTATACATTCAAGAACTAAAAAGCAATCCAAAACAATGCTGCCATGTTGAAATCCCTTTACAAGAGAAAATTTAAAGCAAAAACGATCCTTTACATTCATATCTACCTCAAAAGTCAAAGCCTGCTCAATTCAACTACACCTAAACCCCAAACATGATGTTGGCTATATAAACTTCTACATCCATTTCACTTAGTTTCATCCCAATATTGGCAAATAATTTGTCTTTTAAGGCAAATTAAAATTTCTTCATCATTAGAGGTTCTCAAAACCTGGCATTTGTCCCTATACTGACATACAAATCTAAATGGCAAAAAATTCTACTATCCAGAAGGCTTGCTGTTGGACTAAAGCCATAGAAAGATATGATTCTGATCAAGATACCTCATTTACAAATAATCTAGCATGATAAAAGAGCAACCCAAAACTAGTCAATCACAAAAAAGAAAAAAAAATAACACAAGTTAATCGCATGATTATAAAGAATCAACCAAAAGATCAAGTTATGTTGGGATGATTTCTGAGATGATCACTCAACTAATAGTTATCATCTCGGACAATCACCTTTCTTCGACAAAGGTGCAAACTTTATGATATAACAACTATACTCAGCTATATTAGCAAAAATGAAATATCATACAAGGATGAAGAAAGATGGGGTTCCTCACAAACAAAAGTGTACCTGAAGAAGAGAAGTCACTTATGGAAAGGGATTCAAAAGCCTTCAAAGATGGCAAAGACTGATAAGCATACTGATCATCTTCTTCTTTCTGTACCCTCACCTTAACCCTTGGATACACTTAACAAAATTCAAAAAATAAACAAAATCAAAAATACCCTTTTCAGCAAAGGCACCAAAATCAGAATCCAATATACTCAAACCATAAAAAACCAAAATTAAAACCTACTTGTCTTTTAACTTGCAGAAGCTATCAAGAGTCAACCAGCTATCTCTTTTCCTGAAAAAAATGAAAACCCATATCAGCAAATAAGATCAAAACAGCAAAATCATAACCATATACAAAAAAATCAAGAAAACACAAAACCCAAAAACCCCACCTGAGTTCTAACTTAGAATATGCTTTAGAACTATACAAATAGCTCAAAACTCTCCACCTCCTCCTGTTTGGCTTTAGATATCTTTAAAAAGGTGAAATCTTTGGTAATGAAAGTGACAAAAAGGAGTGGAGACCTGTGAATATTCAACCAAAAACTATGAATGATTCTTGAAAATGGAAACAAATCATTAAAAGGGGTTGCTTCCTTTTCCTATTTTTTTAACAATATTGTTTGTATGAGAGGTCAAAAGGGCCAAATTGTGGGGACTATACAGAAAGGGTCCATTTTTGAAGCACTTTCGGCAAATTTGACAGAATCTGATGCTTATTCACAAGCATGTACGGTAGGTAATCGAAGAAAGATATCATATGGTCAACTAATTGCAGGTTGCTTTCAAGTTTCAATTTTCAGTTTTGTGTCTCTCCATTTATTGATTCTTTACGCAATGTAACGTGCCAAATAGAGGTGTCAAAGTAGGACCAAGTGAAATGCATCGAAAACAAGAATGATAAAGTATTAGTAGAAAAGGTGTCGGGGGTGTTATATCGATTTCGAATATTGTGTATATGAAAAAAAATAAACAGGTGAAATAAGGTTTTGCTTTAGTGATAATTGAATTGATACGAAATATTTAACAAAAGATGATGTTGTGCATATCGTTCATAGTTTTGATCAACAAGGCTCGTTGTTGAATTAACAATAGACTAGAAGTTTGGAGACATACCCCACAAGTCTAGATAAAAATCGATTGATAATTTAGGTGGAAAACTCGCGTAACTGATAGTACTGATATGAAACTCACAATAACATTAAACTTGATGATTATATTTTATATTGATATAATTATCCCCCTAAATAAAATATTTTAATATCTTCGACTTTGTCATATAAAAAATCTATTTTTATAATTATAGAATCAACCATCAAATCCTTTTATGGATTCTACACTTTGAAAAAAAAAATCTCTCAAAATGGATAATATAAACGTTGATATATTAATTTAATGTGTGAGATACGTTAATAGTTAAGTAAGATACATTACATTATATACATGATACACTAATTTGATGCGCGAGATACACTAATCTGATGCACGAGATACACTAATTGATGCGCGAGACACATTTTATACATGATACACCAATCTTATGCGCGAGATACATTAATGTGATACGCAAAATTAGGGATATTGAAAATTTGTAAAACTTATAGGAAATAATAGTAATAATTAAACTAAAAGGTGGAATTTCTGTAATTAATCCAATAATTTCTACTCCATCCGTTGACACTTTTTATTTTTTCGACACTCAAACCCTTTAAGTTTAACCTAGAATTTGTGTATGAATCTTTAACTTTTTTAAAAAAAAATGAAATTTATATATTTGGAAATTACGTAAAAAGTGCAATATGTCACAATAATTAATAACTTAAAATATTTATGAATAATTTACGATAAAAAATAAATTTATTTAAATTTCGAAATTTAAAAAGTGTCCCGTCAAATGAAACGATATTTCCATATATAGTTATAATATATAGTTTGCGTTGACTACTATTGAGGTAGTAGGTAGCATCTATTATCTTTTAGGGTTCCATCGCTCACACACACTCTCCGGTAGATCTCCCAATTCTCCGACGGAAAAGGTGAGTACTTTCTATTCGTATTATCATAGTATATAAACTGAATATTCATTGTTGTAAAAGTTGAATTTTTGTTTGTGTTTGAGAATTTCACTCATCGTTGCATTTTGAAATTTAGTTTAGGTAATTTACGGGTTGATTTCACATTTGGATCGCTAAACTGTAGGAAAATTGACTTTCCGATGAGTTAATGTAAATGCTTATGATTCAGTATTAGGAGAAAACTGAAGGAAAAGAAATTGGAAGTATATGCTTTAGGTGAAACGTATATCTATGTCTGTAGAGGAGGTGAGAAGAGGCTAAGAGTAATTGATCGAATTCGCGGACAGTAATTTGGTTTGCCCTCGTGTATGATATACCTTCGGCATTGGATTTCTTGGAAATTATATATGATGAGTGTATTGTTTTGTTTTGAGGATTGGTTGGGGAGCTGGACTTGTGTATGTTAATGGATATTTTGATTCGAACCTGTAGTAGTTTGGTGAATTTACAACTCTATTAATCGCTGTCTGGTTGTTTTTTGAATTTTGAAAAAGAAAGGCATAAAAGTGGGATGAGTGATATGAATTTGTTAAAATATCTTTGCCTTTTTTCTCGTTTAATTTTCTCAGTTTATTCATTTGGATGCTTGAAGTTGGAATTCGGGTGCCCTGATGCAAATGATTCGTGTGCGTACCAGAATGGCTCTTTCTGCTTGTGCGATGTTATATCGTTCCTCAATTTCAGGTCCTGTGCGACTGATGACGACCGACACACAAAGTGTTGCTGCTAAGCTGAGCAGCTCTGGATTGTTGCGGAGTCAGGCTCTTATTGGAGGGAAATGGGTTGATGCATATGATGGGAAGACTATAAAGGTCCACAATCCTGCAACAGGGGAGGTAATAACAGATGTGCCATGCATGGGAGGGAGGGAGACGAACGATGCAATTTCTTCTGCCTATGATGCATTTAGTTCATGGAGCAAACTTACTGCCGCTGAAAGGAGCAGATATTTAAGGAAGTGGTACGATTTGATAATGGCCCATAAAGAAGAACTTGGACAGCTTATGACACTAGAGCAAGGGAAACCTCTAAAAGAGGCTATTGGTGAAGTTAGTTATGGGGCTGGTTTTATTGAGTTCTCCGCTGAAGAGGGTAAACGTATATATGGTGACATCATTCCATCACCATTAGCAGATAGGCGGTTATTTGTTTTAAAGCAACCAGTTGGTGTTGTTGGTGCAATTACACCGTGGAATTTTCCCTTGGCTATGATTACCCGAAAGGTTGGCCCTGCTCTTGCTTGTGGTTGCACAGTGGTGATTAAACCTTCTGAACTCACACCCTTGACTGCTTTAGCAGCAGCTGAACTCTCCATTCAAGCTGGAATACCACCGGGCGTAGTGAATGTTGTTATGGGAAATGCACCTGATATTGGAGACGCACTGCTTGCAAGCCCACAGGTTAGAAAAATTACATTCACAGGTTCAACCAAGGTTGGGAAAAAATTGATGGAAGGTGCTGCCGTCACCGTTAAAAAGGTGTCTCTTGAGCTAGGCGGTAATGCACCTTGCATCATCTTTGATGACGCAGATCTTGAAGTAGCTTTAAAAGGAGCTCTGGCAACAAAGTTCCGTAACACCGGACAAACATGTGTATGCGCGAACAGAATACTTGTGCAAGAAGGGATATATGATAAATTCGCAAATGCTTTTGCAAAAGCTGTCCAAAACATGAAAGTTGGAGATGGTTTCACTGAAGGTGTAGAGCAAGGCCCTCTAATCAATGAAGCAGCAGTACAGAAGGTTGAATCTTTTGTAGATGAAGCTACTTCAAAGGGAGCCAAAGTCCTTGTTGGTGGGAAGAGACACAGCCTTGGCATGACTTTCTACGAGCCTACAGTCGTTACTGGAGTTAACAGTGAGATGCTCTTGGCGAAAGAGGAAGTATTTGGGCCAGTCGCCCCTCTTTTGAAATTCAAAACAGACGAAGAAGCAATCCAAATGGCTAACGACACCAATGCTGGTTTAGCTGCTTATATATTCTCAACAAACATCAAAAGAGCTTGGCGTGTTACTGAAGCTCTCGAATATGGAATTGTCGGAGTTAATGAAGGACTAGTTTCAACCGAGGTAGCTCCATTTGGGGGCGTGAAACAATCAGGTCTTGGCCGCGAAGGTTCTAAATACGGGATGGATGAATATTTAGAGATGAAATATGTGTGCTTGGGAAGTATGAGCTAAATCACCACTGTAAATTTTTTTTTCTCAATAATAAGAGACACAATGGTGCCAGTCTCATTTTGGGTTTAATGCAGTTTTCACTTCTTTATGAATGAACACATTTTTAGTGTCTTTATTGGCTCTCATCTTTTCAATTGCTCTATTTTTTCCTGTTATCGATTGCTTTCTTATAGCTGATTAAATAAATTTCATATACCTAATACTCACATAGGAGCTTGACTAAATTCTAATTGCATCATGAAGCCCCACGTTAGACCAATACTCACATAAGAGCCTGGTTAAATCCAACTTGCCGCTTCGGCTTGCGCTGAAAAGTTTCACGCTTTGGATTGTGTTGGAAAGTCTCACGTTAGGGTAAAACGTTTCAATCGAGCTAAATACTTAGATAGACAATATTTCGACTAAATTCAAATTGTGTCGAAACTGGAGATGAAGCGCTCCAAATTGGCCGGAAAGTCTCACATTGGGGTAAAACGCTTTCTATTAAAGATAACGTGGCCGGAAAGTCTCACATTGGGATAAAACACTTCCTACTAAAGATAACTCACTAACTGTATTAGGTCCCAAAGTAGTAGTTAAAGAGCGCGACGAAACTTTAATCAGGCCAGAAAGTGAGCTTGACTAAATTTTAATCAAGCCAGAAAGTCTCACATTGAAAATAAAACGCTCCAAAGTAGCGAAAAATCTCACATGAAATTTAAAACGCTTACTAATAAAGGCAACTTCGTCCTCCGAGCATTATTTGGGTAGACATGTCCCTTAAAAAAGACCCGAAACTTCCATAGAGAGGGGTTTAGAGAGGGTTTTTGGTGGAAATATGTTGAAGTTGCCTAAACGGAATTTGCCATGGCTGCAGCTGAGACGATTATCAACGGCGATTCGACAAACTGTAGAAGATGAAGGCGACTGGTTTTATTCATCGGAATGGTGGGGCACAACTTCCGGTGGTGGCGACACAGTTTTCCGATCAATTTCCGATAAAGGAAACGGCGTCGTTTCTGTCGTAGCTTACCCTTCTTCCAAACCAGTTCAGTCTTTCTTCTCTCCCTTCTTCCGATTGAGATGTTGTTGTTTTTGTTATTGGATGTGAATATTTCCTCTAAAAATGTTATTTTTAATAGGAAAACTGTTATTGGGGGAAAACAGAGAATTGGCTTCAAAAGAGGTATGAAAAGATGTATCCAAGAGATGAACAGGGAGGGAATTTCAGGATTCTTGGTTATCAATGGCGGAATCTTCACTTTAATGAGGAGACTCGTCAAAGCACAGTTAAAATAATGGCTGCTTATAGGGATTCAGCTCCTGGTTCTATATACTTGATGCAGCAGGCAGAGTGTCTCGCTGTTCCATGTATGTATCGCATTATTTACAGCTCTTATGCAATAGTATAATCATGTAAATAGAATATATGATTCTCTAGGACTATAGTTCATTACCTGTACATTTAGTGTCTATATAGAAAAGAAAAACAAGTCATGCTCTAACAATAAACTGGGATGAATGATACTATTGTTGCCTTATTCTTTTCAATAGCTGGTTAATCCTCTTAAATATGTACTTTTTTTCCTAGTTTTGTATTTGGTTCTTGAGTTGGTTGGTCGTCGTTATCAAGTAATAATTTTGCTGTATTACTATGAACAAGGTCCAGTGTATTTGATAAGAAAAAGATGTGGCGATTTAGTACAGAATTTATGGACGTTGAAGGTCCAATGTAATTTGTTTTACAAGATCCTTTCTGACATGACCTTAGAGTAAATCGTGCTTATACAGTATTTAATTATTGGAAGTTAAGGTGTCGTACTTATGCCAGTTCTCCTCAATCATCAATGATGATCATACTTTCACATTTTTAATGCAGCATCTTTTCATGTTTTCTCTACAGATGTGAAGAGCATGGTCTCTGCTGGGTTGGCTACCATTGCATCTTGTAGATTCGATCTTGAAAGTGCAGTTTGTGGGAGAAAACCAATGAAAATTTTATGCATTGGGCATGGCGGAGGAAGCATACCGTTGTTTTTGGCTAGTAAAATCCAAGGTTTGAACTGAGTGCTGTTTTCCTGCCTTTGCTGCTCTTTAAGTCTCTGAATTTGAGCATTTTTTTGGGTGGCATTGTGTATTTGACAAAGTATGAACGGGAAATTATTATCCAATCCTTCTTTTCACTGGATGTGATATTAAAGACACATACTTTCTCCCTTTTATGTAAAATCTCATCTTGAATGTAAATTTTGGTGAGGTAATCTGACATGAGATGATGCAGAAAACTCAAGATTATGTATTTCTTCAACTATAGTTGATATCCTCTGGATGACCTCAAATACAATATTGACTGAATTTCTTTCAAGTTTCTGAAGGAACTTTCATTTTTCTCATAGATTATGTACAGGATGTGAGGTCTGCTGGAAGAACAAATAATAAAAATAAGTGCTTTTTTAACTTGAATAGACTTGGGGCCCGTTTGGATGGGCTTAATAAAAGCAGCTTTAAAAAAGTACTTTTGAAAGTGCTGAAACTTATTTTTAAAATAAGCAGTTATGCGTTTGGATAAAAGTGCTGAAGTTGTTATGCCAAACGTGAAAAGGGAAAAATAGAAGAAAGAGATGTTAAGGTTATATGGATAATTTGGAGATTGTATAAAAATATTAAGGGAAAAAACATAAAAATGTGGTCAACTTAAAACAGCTTATAAGCTAAAAAAAAAAAAGCACCCCTACCCCAGCTTTTAACTTTTGGCTTAAAATAAGTTTTTTTTAACTTAAAATAAGCTGTTTTGAGTATTGCCAAACAGTCAAATAAGTCAAAAACCAGCTTTTAAGTCAGTTTGACCAGCTTTTAAGCTGAGCCAAACAGGCTCTTGGTTGTGGTCTGGTATCATACAGAAATTTCATTCCTGTATGCTTGGATCGCTAGGACAAGGGGCTTAAATGATGAAGGATTGTTTGTGTATCATACCACAAATTCATTTCTGTAGTTCTTGTTTGGTTCACATAGATGTGGTAAATTTGGATATGCTGTTGTTCGTAGTAGTACAATTTGAAGCACTGCTACTCCAAATATTACAAAGTTCTGAAGCGCACTCTAGGCGTTTTGGATAAAGTAGTAAAATGAACACCTTGGATAGCTTGGATTCTTGCATTGCATAACTCCCAGTCAGTGTTTCCTTTCTATCCACTTGGATATATTTACGAATTTCAGTGATAATAGTCATAGTACTTCTTTCCAACATTTTCTTGGAGAAAAGATATGAATAACAGGTTACCTAGAATTGGAACTACTTTGTTATCTGCTTTTTGAATCCCTTCCAATGGCATTGCAACTTTAATTTCTAGTTTGACAGACTTGACACTCGTTCCGAAACTAACTGTTGCTTGTCTTAATTTGATGTACCAATTTGCGAAATGTCTGTTTTGGAATTAACCTCTTCGATGTATCAGGTGCTGAAGTGCACATAGCTGAAATCGACCCTGTGGTAATCTCAGCCTCAGTTCAAGCAATGGGGTTCCCATCTTACTCAGTTATGACTCCATCTGGTACCCGTGCACACTCAACTCCTGATCTTATCCAAGAAGTTCAATGGAAAGGCATTCATGAGAGGATTCAATTACACGAATCAGATGCTGAGAAATTCCTCCTCGAGAACAAAAATCTTTATGATCTTGTTTTCATAGACGCATATGACGGGGAAGATATCTTTCCTCACACCCTATGGGATCCACACTCTCCATTCCTCAATGCTCTCGCGGACCAACTTCACCCCGAGCATGGAACTGTTGTCGTAAACCTTCACTCAGATGTAGACTTCAGGGATGATGATTTCATTCCACCTGGTTCTCACCTTTTGCCAATGGGAAAGTATATCTCGAAAGTGTGCCGATCATATAAAGAAGCTCTATTAGGGAGGAAGAGTTCCTATAATGGTCTGGCTTATGTAGTTTCTGTGCCTTGGGTATGTAATACATCTCTTGTTGTGAGCAGAGGTTTAGAGAAATCTAATAGAGATATGGTTATGAGGAATATCATGTCAAAATCCCTAGTTGTTGAGAATACTCTTGACTTGCCATTTTCTTGTATGCAATATCTGAAAAGGGGTTTTACTCTGGTTAATTAATATGAATTAAAAGTATTTTGCCTTCACTTCAAAGACGTTATATTAGTTGAGGTGTACACAAGTTGATTAAATTAAAACATTGTTGCTAATACTGTACTTCTTGAATGTAGGATGATATGAACCTACTCGAGATATATTTGACCACCAGGTACGTTTTAAGAAAGACAATATTTGATGTCTTGATCTCTTTCTAAATATTCTTTAAGAGTTTACTAGACATTAGAAATAACAAGGAATATTCAAAATTAGTACTTCATTGACAACATAAACAAGTAGCATACTAGCATTATAGCAAATGAAGTTCTAATTAGGTGCATTTTGTTGTTGAACATTCATTCAAGCACCTTCCCATTAGCTCCTTATCTAGGAAAAAAAAACCAAAATTGTTAAAAGTAAGTCATAAACTTGACATTATTGAGACAAACATAGAGAGAGAGGGGTCATAGGGGGTGAGAAAATTAACACACGAAAATATGACTCGTTCAATCGCCTTAAAGTTGGGTAGGTTATGAAATCACATATTTATTACGGAAATCTTGTCAATTTTGTAGGGGTAAGATCTTCATTCTATCTTTTTCATACCACACTTATGAAATGATACTGATTCTATCTTTTCAAACCCCACTCATGAAATTATACTGAGTGTATTATTGATTTGTTATCGTTGAAAAATCTCGTCAATATATTTTAAAAGCACTTTTCGTTTTTGTTTAAATGTTATATGCAATGCTTACAAAAAATTAATAAATAAATAAATTAAAATTAAGAAATAATTTGATAGGTTAGGTCATGACTTGTTTTTAGTCCATTTCAATCAAACTCATTTCAGTTTAAGTAACTTTTCATCTATTTTAATCAGCTTAATTCAATCCAACCGATCCATATGAATTAAAAAAGAACATTAAAAGAAGTATACCTTGTTTAAACTTGTAGCAATGTTGAATGATACAAGCAAGTTTACAATTGAATTCTTTAGAAGAAATAGAATGTGGACAATAATTCTTTATACAAATGTCTGTGCAAATAGGATTGAAGATACAAGCAAGTCTACACTTCCATTCACAAGACATTTTTTCTCCATTATTAGCATTATTATTTGCTACAAAAATCATCATAATAATGAAAAGTCTCACTATTAGAACCTTTGTGAAATTCATTGTATGTAGTTTTTTTTTGAGACTTTTGTAGTTGGATGGTAGACTTTTAGGTACTCCTATATATCTATAACTAAAAATATTTAGTCAAATAAAATAAATGCACTACAATTTGATAATCAAAGCTACATTACTCCCTGTTTCAAAATAAGTGTCACTGATTTATGGTTATTTTCTTTTAAAAGCCAAGTAATATGAATTTTGATTAATATTTTATCCTTTTGTTCACTTTTACTTGTCACTTGTTTTTAACTTTCATTTTTACTTGTTACTTTTGACCAGTGATTTAAAAGGGCGGGGCATTTTATACGGAATAGGGTGAGGTGTAGGCCTCGAGACATGGGGCGTAGTCTCATGTATATTCCATTTTATAGTTTTATTACTAATAAAAGTAAATCTTTCAATGATTTATGATTTTTATTTGAGATAAGTATTCATAATTAATAATTGAGAAAAGATAGTATAATTACTATTTGAGAAATATCATTACACCGGTAGTAAAAATGTGATTTTAAAAAAAGTTTTAAAAAATAAATTAAAAATGCCGGGAAGCACGTTTTTATGCCGGGGCTTACGCCTCAAATTTTAGGACTTATGCCTTATGGATCTACGTTTTTCATTTACAAGGTATGCCCTGCCCCGAGATTCGCCCCAGATACGTTTTTTAGAACACTATTTTTGACATATCAAGAAAAGACTATTATTTTTTCTCATATTTTACACTCAACATTAAATGTTCACTCCGTTTCAAAAGGTGACCTAGTTTGACTTGGAACGGAGTAAGAAAAGAAAGAAGATTTTTTAATCTAATGGTTCAAAATTAAAGTATGTCAAATGTACCAAAATGTCCTTAATCTTGTGGTCTTAATATGTCACGTGGAAAGTTAAAGTTAAAGTGTTCAAAAAAAGAAAGGGGACATTCGTTTTTAACAAACTTAAAAGAAAACAGGGACATTCTTTTTTAAACGGGTGGAATATTTATTTTTCAAAGCATTTTCCAAGATAACATTTAATAAGGATAACTTGATCAAATACTTATATCAATAATTATTTTCTCAATAGACATATCAAGTCGAATTGTGACAAGTAAAAATGAGTAGAGGGAGTTAGATATATATTTTAGCATATTAATATGAGAAGATTGCTATTATAGTAATTTTTGTACTATTTTTAAATTTCTAAAATTTTAATTTTAAACTTTTGAATTAATCAATGTACCTTATCTCTGATAATTAATTAAATCGAATTTTGAAAAGCAAAATATGAAGACCGTTTTGAAACGTGGAGTGTATATACAAGAGTATATACATACTATAATTTGACCACTAATGTAAATGCTAGCAAGATTTGACTGGATTTTGTGATATTTACATTATGTTTGGATCACTGTTATCAATTGTATTGTATTGTATTGTATCGTTATTATATTTACAACGTTTGTTTTGATTGTTACTTAAAATGTATTGTATTGTATTGTTAAATTTCGTTGTTACGTAACAATGAAAATCCCTGTTTTATGGAACAATCAATTTGATGTATTCCAATTGTTACTCAATTTTTTTTTCCAATTATATCTTTACATAATAATTCAAAATATCATTTTATCCTTTACCTTAATTATTTAAAGTTATTCAAACCTCCTACCCCTTAGAATAATTAAGGATATTTAAGTAAATTTATAAATTACAATATAATACGATATAATCAAACCAAACAATTAAAATGTTACTATACAACAATAAACAATATAATTTAGCCAAACATAGTATCTACCATACAATACAGTACAATAACATACGATACATATAAAATATTTGGGCAACAACGATCCAAACAAAGTGTTACTTTTTGGAATTTTATGTGACCACTCACTATATTATCAAACGATAAAAGTGCTATATAAGTGTTGGATTCGATTCCTCTCATTTCTCTTCTTTTCATTTTTCCCAAGTGTAGCTTAGATTAGAGACATATATATAATTTAGAATTAATGGTTGAGATCTAGTTATTAATAAAAACGTATTGTTAGTTTATTGTTATTAGGCTATTAGATTAACGATTATTTAATGTTTTTATATAAGAAATTATTAAATTATGATTCGATATTAATTTTTAATATTAAGTTAACCAATAACCATTAAAAATATAATAATTTACTATTTAATCTTTGGTCATACATAAATATCAAATAAAAAATATTAATATAATAACTATATTAGACTATAATTATCAGAATCATACACAATTAACACTACTTAACTCTAAACTTCTGTTTTATTCTTTAGGTTTTAGTATTACTTTCGTCTTTATTCTTGCGATTTAGTCTAGTTTACTTGTTTTGATATATGTTTGTATCACGTTAAATTATTAAATAAGTCATATATTATATTTTAAAAATATATTCTTATTAATAAAAATTATAAAAATAAAAATTGATAAATTAAAATTCAATAACAAATATCTTATTAACTTAACTGTCAATTTAACATATTTAAAAACTACAAATTAATAAATTAAATAAATAAAACTTAAAACCAAACCGAACCGAACCAATAGATACATACTATACAATATAACTATGTGGGCGCACACAGTTTTGAACCGCCAACAACAAAAATTAATATTATTTACTTTTTAATAACCAATAATGCATGCCACGTGTGCAAAAATTCACACGTGTACTACTATGGAGTCACAGTTTTAGAACACATAGTAAAGTATTTTCAGTATTATATATTTAAAATTGGTGTTAAAAATTCGAATACGAATTATATATCTAATAACTTTTATTCTAATAATATATTCATAAATATCAGAATTATAACATAATTATTTTTAATGATTAAAATCGTCATTTAAGAAGAAAAAAATGAATAAATATATTTAAATTATCGTAAGTAGTATGTTAATAGATACCTTCCATCATATTTTGAAGTATTGACCCAGAAGTTTCTCGGTGAAAAAATTATATTATTAATATATAGATAAATAATTTTCTAAGTATATATAATTTGTTGAACTCCTTTAGGCTACTTCGTGTGTTTATTTCTCCAGATATGAACCCCTTATTAAAAATTTTAGTTCACCACTATTGATGTCTCTGTTGTCCAAAAATTAAAACTACTCTTTATATTAACTAACATACATGTGTTATATCTTGTCCACCAATCTTACGTTTATTAAATGTTGGATCGATGAATAAGATGATGTCAGTCTTTCATTAGATTGAAAAGTATATATGTTCTAGTTTTTGTATAACATGAACATTATAATATACCATGTACGATCATTAAAATATATTTATAATTTTTTTCATTTTAAACTATAAAGTTAAAATTTTGATTCCGCCTCGTAAGTCTATTAAAAATAGGAAACAGGAAGCCGCACACAACACAAGCTTAAATTTTGTGTGCTACAAAAACTTCATCAGTATATAAAGAGTCACTTTGTGATAATACTTCAAATCATCATAAAAAAAAAAAGAAGAAAAAAAACACAAATTGCAGAAAAATGTCTGGTTTGATAAATATTTGGACAACTGAATTTTCAAAGTTGTTAAACAGGGAAAGTGCTAAATCAATTTCAGCAAAAGGATCAAATCAAAAAAGTGAATTAATTGGTGAAAAGTTTGAGATTATGAAGTTGCCAGTTTTGCAGAATTATTATTACTCTGATGCTTCAATTTCCATGATTGTTCATTGTGTTAGCCCTTGAAGGAACAATGTTTTTTTTTGTTGTTTATATTTATGTTTATGAGGAATAATGTACAGATTTAATTTTTGGTTTGTCTATAGATCTGATTTTCAGCATAGTACTAATGTGTATTATATTTGTTGAATCCAAATTATAATTGAGAATTAAAGCAAAGGTAATAGTGAATAATGATAATATACTAAGGATGTGGTGCAGTGGATCAGATAAGTTCAGTCTTAATTAGAGCTTCGTAAGTACAAGCCATGAATATGAATTTTTTTTTTTTGTTAAAGAACATTCATGAATTGAATTTAAAATAATTGTATTTCAATACAATAAATATGAGGAGAGTAGAATTAAGGGATTAATAAAATTGTATCCGCTATTTTAATCAATAAAATTACTTTTTATTCATATTTTATTTGTATAATTTGCTTATTTTTCATATGTTTAAAATTTGTTGCAAACAATATCGTATATTGTGTCAAGCATAACCATCTTTTAATTCATAAAATTTTGCAAGATAGTTCATTTTCAAAATTACGTAGTAATCAATTTTTACGCATCTCGATTAATTTCACGACATCGGTTCCCACTAGCAATACAAAATCATACTACAGTTTCTTCTATCCAAGCCGTACTTATTGATGCAGAGAAGAAGCAGGGGAGGGAGTAGCCATCAGGTGAGTGAATATATTTACATGTTTGCTTTAATTTTCTTATCATTATCATTTATTAGGATCGAAATAATCAGATGTAATGTTGAGTCCAAGTTAAACGTTGAGGGATATGGGGATGTTTTAGGTTTGTGTGGAGAAAAGCTGTTGTTAAAGAATCTTGGAGTATACACTCATCAACTGTTCGACAAATTGTCTAAGTGAAAACAAGAGGCTACTCTATCTTACCCTCATAATACATAGACATGTCTTTTAACTTAGTTTTGTATGGCTTATATGTAATCCAATTTTTGGGTGTGTAATATACTTGTATAGAGTTAAACATACGTGCTACTTGGCGTCTTACATGAGAATTCACATCCTACATGGCATTGCACGAGTGTTATGTCAGTAGGATGTGTGAGTCCACTTCTTCAACTTTATATAAATTTAAGTATCTACTTATGCACACTCAAAGTTTTTTAAGACATAGATATTACGAGTCAAGTTTTAGCGAGATGTTATAGTAGTGGCGAAGCCCTATGTGCTATAATGTTGAGCCTAGGACACTCTGTCTTCTCTATAGATCCAGTCAACTATGTTTTGAATGAATTAGCTCCTTGGTAGTTGCTTAATCTATAAATAGGAAGCCTATGATGGGAAATTACCACGTTAGGATTGGAGAGAGATGTGACCGGTTATATAATAGGGGAAGTAGATGCAAATATTTATATATTATGCCTTTTTTTTGTATTGCTCAACTTCGTCTGTGTAGATAAGTCGATTGATGGGACCATATTAAATTATTTATTTTTCTTTTGATATATCTCTATTTATCGTTTGTTAGTTCCGACATGACACCTAATTATTTCGATCCTAACAGAACTGGATCATGAGGCTTAAAAAAGTGTTCTTTGAAGCTGATGATCTCTTGGATGACTTTGACACTGAAGTTACACACTGAAAATTGGTGAATAAGGTAGGCATCTTCTTCTTAAATCTAGTTGAAAGGAGGCAACCTTTGCTTCTGGAGCCTAATTCAGTATTAATTTAGAAATATACATAGTATTATTATTATATACACATAATGTGAGTGGGAGGTACATGAAGGAGTCATAAACAAGAAAAGGATAGCTCAGTTTTGGGAAAAAGAAGATTCTTATATTGAAAAGGAGTGATATCAAAGGGTGTGTTCGATACGGAGGAAAATATTTTACCAGAATATGCTTTGATTGATCAAAAATTTAGAAAATAAGTTCCTTGAAAATGAAGAAAATGACTTCCCTAGTAGAAATAGGTAAAAAAAGTTACACAAGTGGCACTCCGGCATTCCGTATTGATTTTCTTCTTACTCAAGGCTCGAACTCAAGACCTATTATTATGGGTGGAGAAGTCCCACCACAACCCACACAACTCGTGTGGGTATCTTAATCAAAATGTATATGCATGACATCTCATTTTTATAACGGAGAAATCCGTATGTGATCTTCCCTTTGGATCAATCACAGCCTTCTAAACTCGGTGAATAACGGATCCACCTCTCTATCCTTCTCCACTTAAATATGGGACTTTGTTTTGCAAGGTGAGAGCTTGAACCTCTGACCTAAGCCACAAATCCTTCACCTTTTGTCACTTAAGCTAGGCCTTGGGGGCCATGGCATATTGTCTATACATTCATAAACTTGTAGGGAAGCCCACCAAATGACAATATTGTTCTTAGATATTGAACCAAGTAACATAAATTCTTTTTCAATTCATATATTATACAAGTGCGAGCATCTATCGAGAATAACCTCTTCATGAGATAGGATAAGGCATGCATGCATCTACCCTACCCCGACCTCTCTTTTATAAAATCACACTGAATATGTTATCGTATATATTATACAAGTGGAAATGCACTCACTAAGAGAACTTTCTAAAAAGTAAAAAACTTTAGAAGAAGAAAAAAAAGGGTGAAACAATTATTCAGAGACAAAGAGAAAAGATACAACATGCACATGGCCATAGGAGAAAAAGGCCAAAAAAACATTATAATGCTCTTGCCAATCTTCTTCATAGTTGACAAAAAAAAAAACATGTATTGTTACATCATTTCTCCAAAAATTTATGTCCCCAAAATAGTATTTTTGTTTTTCTCTTTTTACCTAATAATTCCAAGAATTACAGCTCACAAACTCCCTCACTTTTTTTCAGGAATTTCCAAGAAAATATATTTTCCTTCTAGGTAGAAAATCTTAACAAGGAAAGAATCCACCTCATAAAAAGCTTTTGCCAGCCTTTTATAATAATAATACACAGCTGATCCCTTCAATAATCTGCAACAAATATTTAAATCAAACATAAGCAAGTGGCAATATTTTAAACCATAGAAAAAATTTAGAGTTCATAATATTTTTAGTCCCTCAGTTATTGAGAAATTCTAATTTTAGTCCTAACCGAAGGTTAGACACACAAGTCTGAGTCATATATCACGAGGATCAAAATCATAATTTACCAATAATCGAGAGATCGAAAATATAATTTTCACACTTACCATCATGTTTCTTCATTTGGTTCCTTGCAAAGAGCATGCAAATGACTAGAAAACCAACTCCTGCTGCTCCTCCTAGTATTATAGCCACTGTTTTCCCTGTGTTTTGGCCTGTCCCTACACATTCATTGAACATACACACAACTCTCATTACTATACAACTTTTTTATAACAAAAATATGAAATGAGAGCACACAAATCTAAGCTAGACAAACATCTTGTTAACAGTGACATATTATTTAAAAGAACACATTTTATCATGCTCCTTGTTTGTTTATTCCAAGATCCATTTTTTATTGAAGTATACAACTAATTAAATGAGGTAGACAGCTCAAAAATTCTAAGAAAGACAAAATTTTGATTAGAGTGTTAACACTAGCAAACCAAACCAGAAACATTGTCACAGTCTTAGCATGTTTAGCTCTTGATCATAAATTTTGAAGTTGAAACTCTAAAAGTAAAGTATCTGAAACTCTTTTTGTGCTTAAGCATGAATTTGACTAGGACTAAACAGATATGGTCTGGAGCAGTTTTTAGAACTTGAAAATCTTTTTAAGACAGATTTTCAAAATCTGATCCAAAATATTATGGTCAAACAGATATTCAAAGATTAAGTTTTGAAATTTATGACTAAACGCTAGCTAAGCAGTCAATTCAAGGAAAAGTACCTGCTGAAGGAGATGGAGACCAGTATGAAGATGATGATGATGATGATGATGATGATTTTGTGGGAGCCCCATTTGGATAATAATTATAACTAACAAAGCACTTATGAAGAAATATTTGGCCAGAAATTGAGCTACCACATTCAACCTGAGCTCTTTGGACAGCACTTTTGACACACTCACCACAATCAGAAGAGCCTACATCCCCTTCACATTGTCCCAAAACAAAAACAGACTCATAATTTGAAGTATAAAATCCATTATTAGCACTAGACATTCCATTTTCTAGTGTTGAAAAAGCAGTATCCCTCTTCTCCTCAAATCCACTCCCTGGTGCATTTTTTCCACTACAAGTCTTGTACAACATCTCCATTCCTGAGATTTGTGGGAAGCCTGAGACTTCATACAGCATGTAACAGCCTAAAAGCTGGATTCTTGCAGCAACAGGGGTGCCACAGAGCTTGTCAATCAGTATTGGCAAACCATTTACACAGTTGTAACAATCAATATTAGTAAGGTCACCTCTACACTGAAAAAGACCAGTTATTGTAGTTTGGCCAGTACCAGTTGTAGTTTTGTAGAACTTGGATTTTGAAGATTGTGAAACAAGAGTGCCAAAAAGGGTTGAAAGGGCTTGTGAGTAAACACCAGATGGATCTGATAATGCCTGTTTTGCACAACCTTTGTACACTAAATTAGTGTTTCCAGATGCAGATTCAGCTGGTGCTACATTCTTGAAATTGCTAGAATGACTAAATAAACACAGAAAATGCAAAAAATTGGTTTCTTGGACAACCCCATTTTTGGGAGATTCTTGAAAATGGCTAGAATGGCCAAGAAAATGCATAAAAATGGTTTCTTGGACAACCCCATTACCATTTTTTAGAGATTTTTGAAAAACTATACATGGTGGTTGTTTTTTGCTGTTTTGTAGATTTTGAGAGGAAAAAGATTGCACCTTGAAGTTCTTTTTTTTTTTTTTTTGCTTAAGAAATCAGTAAGGGATTTTGAAGGGCTGAGATTCTACTACTAGTACTAGTACTAGTACTACTTCTTCTTGAAATTTGTTACTTTTTTTCTGAAAAAAGGGGTGTTGGTTTTTGTAGTGGTGTTTTTGGATTCACTTTATTATTATAAGTGGCCTACTATTTGTCTATCTTTGGATGTGCAGAACTGAGAAAAATAGGGTATCTGTATCTTTATCAGTATATATATATATATATAATACATATGTATACAAAAGGACAATTTGATACTGTATTTATTAACCTCCCAACTCTATTTTTTACTAACAAAAGCCAAATGGGGTTGGGTGTTGGGGGTTTGGGTGGGGGTGTATTTAGAGAATGAGAACAAAAAAAATGTTTATAAAAGAACAACTCATAAAGTGGTAAAAAAAATATTCCCTAGGTAACAGAGAGGTGAAGAGAGTGGGAGTAAACATGGATTAACTGTGTTAGTTTGACTAAAGTACAATATTTTTTTTTGAAAAAGCATACTGTAAAATTTCAAGATTTTGAATTCTGATATTTTTAATAAGTTTTTCATGGTATATTTGTTTTGTATTGATGGTCTGAAGTTGAACATTATTTAATGGAGTTTGAATAAATATAGTGAATCTATTAATTGGCTTGATATAGTTATGACAACCAATCTTTATCATGTGACAACAGCAAAAATATAAATATTCACTTGAAGTTGTTAAGATTTGAAAGATTAGCTTCTAATAGTAATAAATGATATAACTAGAAATGGTGTACCCTCATAAAGATTTTGGTTTTATTTCCTTTTTCTGAAATAGTTATATGGTATATAAAATTTATTAATTTGACTATTTTAAATTCGGGTTAATAAAGCTCAGTGTTGTGAAAGGCAACAGCCTCATTGCCAATGGCGAGAGGCAAGGTGAGACAACCCTTCATCGCATTTTAATATTGTGGCGAGATGATCGTCAAAAAGTGATGTCATGGCGACAAAAGGTGAGGGGCGACAACGGCGCCACCTTTTGTATTTTTTTTTTTTTAAAAAAAAAGAAGGCGATCAATTTAGGGTTTTAAATGTTAAAAGATAATTTTAATATTTTTTACTAGACTCTGCAGGCGACTAGCTAGAATTTTTTGGTAATTTCAAAGTCCAATCAATATGTATTTCTTCTTTTCTTCTTTAGATTTCTTCTTCCTTTGTTTCTTTTTCCTCCTCTTTCTTTGGAATCACTTGTACCTCTAATGGTTTTGATTTTTGTTTTATTTTTTTCTTAGTTTTAAGTATGTATAATCTATTTTCAGCTTTTGAATTAAAATATTTTCTTATATGCTATTGCTATTGAGACTTTGATTATTTGTATATGCAATTAAATATTTTAATTTTTTGATATTAATTAGATCGCACTTCAAAAAGGTGAATGTTTTGTTGCTCGCTTCGCCTTGTAATAAGGCAAACTCTTGTCACTTTTTATCACGTTTATATTAAGTATAAGTAAGAAAACAAAATGTATCATGATTTTATTATTCAAACTTTTAGATGAAATTGAAATTGATTAGGTTGTTTTTTTTTTCAACTGACTGAATCAAGTCTCACCATCGCTGATCATCAAATTATTTTTTTGAAGATATGGTTAAAAACACAAAAGTTGTATTCTCATTAACATGTTTAATTTATAAATGATATAATTAAAGCCACACTCGTCTTATACTCTTTTATATCTTAACTTATTACGTTTCATTATCTAATTTATGTTTTAGTATTCAGATCGAATAATTCTATAAAGTGGATAACATAAGAGATATAACCAATATCTTATTAAAAATTACCCCATTTTCAATTTTGAACTCGAAATCTATTATAAATAATGGAGGGATTTCACTCTTCTCATCGTATTTCGTGTTAATTATTCTTATTTAAGTTAAACCATGATGGTTTTAAATCACAATAATTATTCTATATCATACCCTCCAAGCAACTGTCTTTAGGGTCTTAATATAATTCTCAAATATAATATTTTGTCTTTTTTGAAGAATGTTTTGTTCCAAAATTGAAGTAGAAGACAAGAATATTATTATCAAATTATAATTACTAATTAAGGTTTAAAAGAAGATCTTTTGTCATTTTTATGTACTCTAATTTGGTCACTGTCGTGGTAATGACACTTCAAAACATAAATCCAAAATAAAAATAAAATAAAACGATTATATTAACTATGTGAACGAGTTAAAATCAATATAAAAGTATGACGTGATATTTCGATATTTTTTTTTTGTAGCTTGTTAAGTATTTTTCGAACAATTTTTTCTCAAAATATAATAAATTGACAGGGTGTGTTAAAATATTTGGGGAAAGACTATATTTCATATTTAATGAATTTTTAAAATCAAAATAACATAAAAATATATTTAAATAATTTTATTAATCCAAATTATACATGCCTCAAAATTGAAACAAATCACCAAAATACTATAACAAGGTTCACACCAAGTTACACTAATATATGTAAGGAAAAAAAAATCATATTTTGAATCTTAGCTTATGTTATTAAAATACGAAAGAAATAAAATCTTATATCAAACGCTATATAAAATGATATGAACTATCTTTATTATACTGAAAGATATGTATTAATATATTCTCACTTTATATATGTGATTAATATAAAAGAACCATCACGTTAAAGAAAATTGCTCCCTTCGTTTAAGGATGACAATGGAGCGGAGCAGGTAGAGTTTAATCCGCAAAATTTTAAATTTATTTTTTTCGCTTTACAATTTTTTTCATTTTTAACCCGCTTCACTCACCTGGCATATATCCATCTCACATTTTTCTTCTTTTTAATATTTTCTTTTTTCTAATTAAATTTAACACTAAAATAACAATCATAAAAATAAATTTATTTTTTTATTAAGTTATATTAATTAAATAGATAATAACTTAAAAAATATTTTTTAGAGGTCAACGGGAAACATGTGTTCCTAATTACTTTTCTATTTTTTTTTTATTTGTCTCTAATTAATTATCCATTTAGACAAATCAAGAAAGGACAAAATTTATCTATTATACCCTCAATTAATTATTTTGGAAAAGATAGAACTTCTTGAACATCTTAAAGTTTTAAATCATCCATTTTATAATAATCAGGGGTAAAATAGTAAATTCACTATGTCAATAATTATTTTTTTAATAGATCTGTCAATTCAAAAGTGAACAAGTAATTAGGAAAAAGAGTAAGAAATTGAATTATTTTTTTTATTGAACAATTTTTATTTACTATCTTAAAATATTTTAATATCTTTAAAAAAGTATCTTAATAAATAATGTTCTCAATCACTCTAATAACGTGTAATAAGTTAAAAATAAGTATTAACCCGCATAAACTCATATATACCACCCGCAACCTACCCCGCTCCCATTAGTCTTTAAAAAAACTCACTTCAACCCACTCACACTTAAATCCGCTCCACATAACTTATATTCGTTCCACACCACCCGTCGTCATCCCTGCTTTCATTTCAATTTATTTGTCATATTATTTTTCTAGTTAATCTGTTTCAATAATAATATTTTACCTTTTCATATATCCTTAAAAACATAAGATTCAAAATTATTTTTTTATTTTGTTAAATTCTACGTCAAGTCAAAATCATAAAAACGAAAACACCTTTTCATATTCTATGTCAAAGTCAAAACCAGATAACAAAAAAAAACCGAAACCGAGTCATAAGAAAAGAAAAAAATTTATTACAAAGTCAAAAATCAGAATATCCTTTTCTTATATTTTTTTTCAGCTTTTAATATAATTCGTCGGTGCTCTGTATTTTCACCTCTGTTTTTTTTTTCTTCTTCTTCTTCAGCTTCTCAGATCACAAAAATCTGAATGTAACTCAAGAAAAACACCCCCTTTTGCTTTTACATTGCCATTTTCATCACTTTTTTGGATTTGGGTTTCTCAAATTTACCCTTGAAATCTCAGTTTTTGATCTGAATTTCAAAGATTTTGAATTGGGTAATTGGTTAAAACGAAGATAGATATGTATGGTGTAAAAGATACAGTTTCTGAGAAGCTATCTCGATTGTTTTCAGCTTCTCCTTCTAAATCTGTTGATCAACAATCTCAGGTTCTTTTTTTCCCCTCTTTTCTCTGTTAGAATTTGAGATTTTGTGGCTTGTTATGAGTATTTTTGTCTTTGATCTGCTGTAGTTTTTTGTTGTGTAATTACAATTGCATTTGCTAGCAATGTTAACTTTTGGGTGATTTGTTTGTTGGGATGATTAGTTTGTGTATGATGTTTAAGGAATTGGGTTGCTGAAAAAAAGTGAAAAAGCTGAAAACTTTATATGGTGTTTGAGGAATTTTTATATGTAATTACGAAAACAACATACTTAGTGTAATTCCGTAAGTGGGGTATGTGGAGAGTAGGAGACCTTTGTGAGATAGAGAGGTTGTTTCTGATAGACACTTTCGGCTCGGAAGAACAAACAATGAAGGATTAACCTCTTGACCGTTACCTTAAAGATTCTACAACATTCGTCTACCTACTAATCTTCTATCCTAATCCTCGACCACCAAACTTTCCTATCTAGGGTCATGTCCTCATTCAATTAGACGGGAGACATGTCCTGTCGAATCACCTCCCCCAATTCTTCTACCTCTCCTAACACCCATTTATGGTCAACCTTCCACGCCTTTTTATTGGTGCATCCACATATCTTCTTTGCTCGTGCCCGAACCATCTCAGCCTAGCTTCCTCACCTTGTCCTCTACGGAGGTCTTCGTTCCTATTCATATCCCTTGTAGTATACTTACCTATCCATTTGAGCATCCTCATCTCCGCTACCTTCATCTTTTGAACATGAGCATGCAATAGGTGAATGAAAGGAAAAGGAAAATGATGAAAACTATATATCATGTCTAAGGAATTTGTATATGAAGTGAATCAAGTAACTAAAAAAGGAAATAAGATGAAAAAAGAAAAGGTGAACTTTCAAAAACGTCGAAAGATTTAGTTAGTTGTTTCATGGTAGTTTATTTTGTGGTTGCAAAATATGAAATAGTTGATATATTTATGAGAACAAGAGCTTACAAAAAAACACATTGGATGTTCAAGCTCAAGTTTGTTTATTGAAGTTTGTCACTGAATGAAGTAGTATTCATGAGACATTCAGATATACTATTTGATGGAATTATATTCATATAGAGTTTGGATTTCCTGCTGGAGAGTGAGCTGCTGCTCATGCTAACATTGTTCTTGTTTTTGTTCTTTTGTGATTTAGGACATTGGTTTATTTGAGCAAAAATTAAGCTCTACATTTTTTTCGTTCCTTATTTTGCATTAGGAGATTTGTTGTTTGATAGAGGGTTGTCTTTATCGCTATCCAATGCATATAATTTGTAACATTATTACCTCTCTCTATGTTTAGGCCAGGCTGTATACTAAGGAGGGAAAATCAATAACATCATTTCTATCTTTCCTTCTACCATCAACATATTTTGTGAATATAAGAGATCGAAAAGAGGTCAAACCACTTCAATCAAATTCTTTTACGTGGAGAAGTAAAAGTTTCTCGTTGCGCGATAAACCTCTGGATGAGTTTGAGGTTCACAATGATTACAAAGAGATACCAGATATTCATCCAGAAGAAGGTGAGAATGGCTCCATCAGGAGTTCAGTCTGTTCGAAGGAGACGGTAAATGCAGACAACGATAATGGAGAGCCTACTTCTGCTGGGAGCATTGCCAGCGGTTCTGAAACTTTTGAAGATGCTCCTGATAGACACAGCTTTGAGCAGTCACTGGCCTATCTCACTACTGATTCTGTTTTCATTACTCCATATTTGTATGATTTTTTCCAGTCTTCCCTTCCTAATATAGTGAAAGGTTGTCAATGGGTCTTGTTATATAGGTAATCTTGATTTTAAAATAGTTTCTGCTACGACGCGTATTATAACTTCAGTATCCTGAATACTAATATCTATCCGGTTCATTCTAATGAAGGGCAGTACGGCCAGACACGGTATATCACTCCGTACTCTTATTCGCAAGAGTGCTGATATTTCTGGTCCTTGCTTGCTGGTATGTTCACCTAACTTGCTGCAAATATTTGCCGTGCATGCATTCCCGACTTCTATAGCAATTTAAAAAGGATCTCTTCTTTCTTTTGAAGATGAATTTTCTTTATAATGTTTGTGTCAGATTACTGGTGATAAGAAGGGAGCTGTGTTTGGTGGGTTGCTCGAGGCACCGTTAAAGCCTACTGCGAAGAGGAAGTACCAAGTAAGGAAGAAACACATGCAGTATTTAATTTTCTTTTAACTGATACAACCTAATGTTCAAACAGAAAACCACCAGTTTCTGGTCTAATCTTACTCTTGGTAGGCGACTTGGTGCGAGTAAAGCATTTCAAACCCCCTTTACTTCAAATGAAGAGTTAAAAAGCAATTGCCTATGTCTGCATTCTCCATTCTCACTGAGCATTGGTTTTATTTCTAATGCTTATGTGGTTATTGTATTATTGTGACAGGGAACAAATCAATCATTTGTATTCACAACTCTATATGGTGAACCAAGGTTATTTAGACCAACAGGTAAGAAACTTGTTCTGGATGTTTGTTACAATATGAGTTTGTTTTAACGTAGTAATAGAAAATTTTCATCTGAGAGAAACTGTGTGGATGAATTAACTATGGGCTCTCACGAGTCAATTCGTTTAAACTTTATTTATGGCAACTGGCTCTTCCAGCAGCTGCATTGTGATATTATAGTTATTAAGCTCATGTTCGTTTGGGGAAAGTTGTCCATGATGGTTGGAGATAGAGGCCTTCTTGATAAACCTAATGCATCCTTGAAAGTATTTTACTCTGTTACAGCTGATTGGAAGCTACTTATCGTCAATGTGTAATCCTTGCAAATTTTGTACTATATTAGAACAATATCCGAATTGTTCTAACATATACGGCTAGCAGAAAACCGAATATAAAGTAAACACCAAGAACATACATAGTCTAGACCCCATCTCTCTAGTGAGGTCTGGCAGGGTAGGAATTAGGATGGATGCAGACCTTACCTCTACCTTTTTGGGGAACCGAATACAAAATAAAATAAAATCAATTTCAGTGTCTTTTTAGTAAGATTGGTCATGTTTTTGTTTAGCATTTTGTATGATTGGTACATATCAAAACTTGGCTATTGTTCAGTCTCTTTGTGTTTGAAGTTGACATAAAACATGATGATACGTGCGATGCAACGATACAAAAAGGTGTATATTGGTTGTAGAAAATCCCAACAATCCCGATCCGAAGTGATCTAAACTGTTGCCATTTTGGAAATAGGCGCCAATAGATATTTCCACTTGTGTTTGAATGATATCCTGGCACTCGGAGGAGGCGGAAATTTTGCTTTAAGCTTGGACGGTGAATTGTGAGTTTCTCTACCTTGCACTTTAACATTGTTTGCTCGCAAGTTGCAAATTTCTTCTTTTCTCATTTCCAATTTTCTGCAAAGGTTATCTGGCAGCAGTGGACCTTGTGAAACATTTGGGAACTCATTTTTGGCACATGATCAAGAGTTTGAACTGAGGACTGTTGAGGTAATCTCTTTATTAGTCCCTCGTCTTTGTACTCGTTCATTATTCTAGTTTCAAAACACTACGTTAGGATCGATGTATTACCAACTTAAAGAGAGAGAGAGAGAGAGAGAGAGTATGATTGTAGCGTAAAGATTATCATATGGCTTTGTGAGATTGTCTCTAGGAATGTATTTTAGAGCTAGAACATTGTATTTTTGGTAGCAGACTGATGAAATATTTGATTACTTATATGTCATTCTATCACTATATATTTGACAATTTCTTCTTGTTAATGCAGCTATGGGGTTTTGCGCATGCGTCTCGATACCTCCCCTCATGCCAAGCCTAGATTTTCTTGGTTCATTTTTTTGTTAGCTATACTTCTGAATACTTCTATTCATTCTTTCGTGTCCATGAAGCAGTTGTCTGTATAATCTGCTGGACATGAGCCGACTGTAGCGTAGGGACGAAAGTCTAGCAATTGTGAGTTGATATTCATGTAGATGATTTTTAGTTCTGAATCCTTCAAGCCAGGGAAGGCTTTATTGTTGTGATTTTATGTAATAGCAAACTACAAGTTAAATTTACTACTTTTACTTTGAGCCTTTCATTATGTACACAACAATGAATTCAGATCAACTCGTTGAGCCATGTTCAGCAACATAACATGGAAGAATATCGCGTAAAGTGCATTTATATCGACTATAACTAAACATGAAATATCAATGTACTGTAACTGATCACTATCCATTCAGAGTTTTGCTTCCAGGAAGGACAATATGGTTACACAAGAATGATACAACAGAATACTAATAACCCAAGGCTGGTTTTGGGATGACCGAATAAACTCTGCACTTCAGATGTTATCTCAAGTTTGTGGTTATGTCTATTAGCTTGCCCACCCCCAAAATTTTAGCAAAAACCAGAAGAACTACATATTAAAGAACAGGTCTCATCGACCTCCTACCCTCGAGATAGCACTGTGATCTTGCAGCAGATGCAAAGGAAAAAGCTGTTTGCTTTAACGCTGGAAATGAGCCTAATCCTCCATTTGATCCTCACCAGGCAGCCCAAAAATTCTTAGATTACGGTCCATAGATCCGACAGCTATGTATGCTGCATCTGGACCAAATTTCAGACATGTTGCTTTGCCTGCATAAGATGATAACGATAACTATTATTTACCTTATGTCATCAAGAGCACATTTTAGAGAGTCTAAAATGAGAGGAAAACACTATACCTGTGCCTGATAAGTCGGGGAAGGTTTTGATGGAATTCCATTCAGCCTTGACGCTGGCGACTTGATAAACTCTGATTCAGCACAGAAAGAAATGACAAGAAGATAATTGGTCAAAAAGATTACTCCAGGGATCACTTAACAAGGGATACATAATGGCAATTGTACAATGATAAACTCTAATTCAGCACAGAAAGAAATGACAAAATGGATAATTGGTCAAAAAGATTACTCCAGGGATCACTTAACAAGGGATACATAATGGCAATTTAAGTACAATGATAAACAATCCACCAAGGCTCTTGGTTTCTCTTTTTTTCGCTAACCCCCTCCAAACCCCTTGTCGTTGAGTACATCCTTCCCATTTTCCCCTTACTAATAATTATTCTTGGAGATAATAAACATTGACTAATTAGCATAGAAAATCCAAGTGAAGAGCACATACAAATATTTCAATATTGTGATTGCTAGATTCACTCTCTTTATATTTATTGAAAAGGAGCTTAAACATTTTAAATCATTTAAGATGATAAATAAGGGTATATAGTTGAAACAGATACTAAAGGGCCGTGTAAACCAAAAATGTGAAGATAGAGCTGTGCTGAAGTCTTTTGAGACCCATCAAGGGGAACTACTTTTAAGTTCAAGAAAAATGAGAGGTATCAGGGTCTATATATTTGTGTAGATGTCTTACCGTATATCTGAGCCTCCTAAGGCAAGATAACTTCCACTATGGTCAAATTCCACTGCAAGTAAAAGGAGACGCAGAATTAGACGATCTTTTTTTTTAATGACAAATAAAATGCTAAAGAAGATGAATTCATGATAGAAGTAGCTTAGATCAACATCCTAAAAGATGAAGGTACAATGGAGTAGTTATAACACTGCTTGAAAGAAGTCTGAGTCATAACCAATATGCAAACAGTGTATAAATGAGAAGCTCTGAAGTAGACTTCTGAATTAGAAAGCTACCAGACTTTAAAAAGGGAATGGCCCATAAACAACAGTGGAACTTGAGATAGCATTCTCAAACATACAGTACTATGAAAATGTGAACGCTTTCCAGACTAAAAAGGAAATCCATGAAACAAATGTTTTTACCTTCAGAAACTACTCAAGCAGACACTAAAATATCTTTATTTACGAACTGACTAAGCTTTCTTTGAATGGATTCAGTGTCTTGCTTCAGGAAATGCAGTTAATGTATACCTGATTGAGTTGGTGTGTTATCATCGTAAGGAGCGAAAGTTTTAAAGTTCTTCAATTTGCGTAAATCCCAAAGTTTAACACCATCATGAGCAGCAGTCTGATTATTAACGTAGAAAGGAAACATCAGTCATAAGTTCAATCATACATAGCTTTACAACAGGAAACAAAGATTATCAAAAGCTTAATTCAGTATTGGAATACTCACTGCTAAGAAATAACCATTTTCTGAAAAGGAAATAGCAGTTACAGATCCAACATGGCCATCAAATTTTGCAACATTTGCCTGAAGAGAAGCACCAAAAAAAAAAAAAAACACAAAAAGCAAACAGTAAGAATACTAGGACAGAAGAAGAGAGAAATGACATGAGCAATCATGATGCCTTTGGAGCAAACAGACCTGACTTTTTACATCCCATATCTTGACCAAAGACCCTGAAGTCCCTGTTCCAAGGATCAGACCATCAGGGTGGAAAGCTGCAGAAGTATAGCCCTCAGATTCTGAAGCATCTGCTACCTGAATTACAATATGAATATTTTTTGACAAGTGAATTAGTTTATAAAAGTTGATTGATGACTCCAACCATCTATACATTGTTTTTTGAGAATGAGAGCCCAAAGGGAAAAGCAACCTGTGTAAGGCATAAACCAGAAGCAAGATCATAAAAGCACCACGTGCTATCAAGAGAAGCAGTAACAAAATAATTATTGGTTGCATGGACAGTGACAGCTTGCACCTGCAATATGTTAAATTACTGATTAAAAGGTTTGAAAATGAACTATAATCAGTTGAAAGCGACAACCTAAAATGAAGTGACGTCAAAATATTAAGGGTGAAGGCAATTTCAAGGATCTGCAGAGCTAATATTTGAAGGCAGGGACGACATAACATTGATTTCCACAAGCCCCTTACCTCCTGCAAAATGTTTTTCCCTTTGTTTTATTTTCCTTCAAGCAGAATGTGGAGAAACTTTTCAAAGCATGCAGGTAATTGATTCAAGAAGTGGAATCTCACCATGAAATTAGTCTAGGGGACAAAAGAACTAAATCTAACACGAAGTAAAGACAACTCCAAGGACACAAGAAACACATTATTTCTATTTGATAGTTGATACAACAGAAGATATATTCCCAAGTCAACCTTACTATTGTCAGAAAAATAAGATCTACCAATTTCAGAGTAAAATTTTTTGTACTATGGATCTACTCTTTTACTACATAGGTAGATATTGAAAAAATACATTTTTTTAGTACAACGAAGCACAAGTCCCAAATAGATCAATTTCATCTACCCAATCAAAAGAAGAAGAATGAAATTAGTCCCATCTCCATCCTTCACTTCTTAATGATCTATTTTATCATTCCCATATCTAAGCCTAGAAAGGAAATATCCAAAAAAGTGGACTGGTGAATGGGGCACTGAGATTGATGATCAACACCAGAAAACTCATTAGCTAGTTTTCTAGAATGAATATCAAGTTTTGTGCAATCAAGCAGAGACAATTACCAGCATTGTCTCCCTCAATAATAAAAGGTATTTCAATATCAGTTCTTCCAGTATCGATCAAGTTGTAAATGTGAAATTACCTCTGCAGTATGATCCTTCAAGACATGCCTACAGTCATAATTTCCATTTTCGGAACTTTGCCACACACGAACTGTCTGCAAAAATCAGCTACGCAGTTAAGTAAAATATCAAAAGAAGAAAGCAACTGTGTATTAAGCAACAGCATGTTACAGTTTATACTTCTACTACTTAGTGAAGGAGCCAAAACCATCTGAAATGACAATAACCTTTGATCTAAAGTTGCTGCTATATTAAGAACTTCCAAATCCTACTTCTAACTAGATCTGATCCTAGAAAGTCTAGAACTGAAGAGGCAAAGCAATCATCAAAAACACAAATTTTGAATCAAAATAATCATTTTCCTTTTTTTTATAAACTCTATTCTTGGGATCATAGCAAAAAGTAAATTTGGCAGCAAAATTTTAAAGAAACTCCATATCTAATATCACTGGTTCGTGATTAGATGTTCTTTACAAGTGAACTCTTTCCAGTAATTCCAAAAAAGTAGAGCACATAACCTGCCATAGAAGGGGATAACATACTAAAGAAAGTACAAGGTTTAACAAGACAAGAAGATGAAGGCTACTTTTGATTATTAAATGAGCAGTGTATGTTCAACTCGCATTAAAGAGAAACAATTAGGTGTACCTTATCTGCTGAACCAGAGACCACTAGTTCACCCTCAGCCGCAAATTTAACACTGGTAACCTATAAAGGCAGAATATACTGAGACAGATTTTTTTAAAAAAAAAAAACTAAATATTGAGACAGAAATTCTTGCTAAGGAAGCATAGCTAATAATTATCAAGTGACATTAAAAAAAGTAAGTATCAATAAGATGACAGACCCTCTTTGAATGACCACTTAGTGTTGATATGATCTGTCCTGAAGGTCGATCAAAGACCACAGCATTTGAATCGACTCCACCAGTAGCAATTATGTCCTGGCAAAACATAAATTAGAACTAGACATGCTGATCATTAAATATCCACAACAATTGACTTTCTCATTAATCAAAAAGTTCCATCTTATAAAGAGAATCTTTTAATAACACAAAATTATTCAGCTGTTTTGCACTAATGTGATAATGCAGATGGATGAGCAGGCTCTAAATCTAACTTGCTAGCTCCTATTTCGAGTAGATAGAAATAGGAACATACTTCTGTAAAACCACTCGAGCCTTAAGACAATATATCACATGTATCTAGATAAGCAATCAATATTTATGTAGCGATAGTATAAAGACAACTTTCAGAGGCAAGGCCATTAATGCAATAGCTAGTAAAGTTATGCAGCTAAACTAAAAGCAGAAGTTTCTAAACAAATGACTCTATTAGCTAACAGGAATATATTTTAGTCAATGTTAAGTGGATCTTTCATTTGAGTCAACACAGATGTCAAATGGGTATGACATGCGCATATCAGTACTTCATGCAACTTCTTCAAATTATACTAATAGTTGGCATGAAAAGTGCAAGTACGGGTGCCAGTGTCATACAACCACATTGGATGAGTACACATGGCCAAGTCCAGGAAAAATGTTTTGGCTGCATCTGCCTTGTGAAAAATAATGAAAAACAAATCACAGGGAAAACAGAAGAAAGAACTTACCTTAGCATAGTGAATATCCAGAGACAAAATGCCCGGTTTGTTGGTTTTGTGAAGGGGAAAACTATTCAGTTGGGTATATCTCGCCACAGCATCCACAGGGGCCAATGTTGCCGGTATCTAGGAGGTAAAAGAAAGTGAAAAATAATCAATTTTCATCTAGCTGGGAGGAGCGGCAGCAAGAGAAGTGCTCATATAACACCAACTTACATTAGTCTAAAGAAAGGAGTGATGCAATTTCAGAAGAGAATGAGGGAAATTACTACTTATAAAGACTTCCAAACATGTGTAGTAGATATTACCTGTCGTTTTTTCCTTTGTTGTGAAAGACCAGCATTACATTCAGTAAGAGTCTCAATGACAGAGTGTGATATCCCAGGGCGAATTTTCTTCCCATCAGGGCCCACATCCTCATCCTCGGCAACTATCGATACAAGTTATAACATGAATAATTGAGGGTGGGATACAGAATATGGTACAAGGTACATATAAATGCGTAAAAAAAGAATTACCTCTTTTCCCATTGCTTACAGCAGTAGTGCCAACTGCTGTAGTGGCTGCCATGGGTATTTGTCTTTCAGCCTGGGCAAGCAACCCCCTTGCCTCATCCCTTTCCTTTTTCAGCCTTGCAATTACCCTGCAAGCAGCATCATGCTGCCAAGATAAGACATGAAATTAGCAAGGCATGTAGTAAACGAAGCACGCAGAACAATGTAATATGGACAAGCAGCTACCAGATGAATGAACAATGAGAGAACAGGGAGAAAATTGTCCAGACGTCAACTTTGGAAATTGAGAAGAGAAACTCTGGAATAGAAAGACCGGACAAAAAATAGAAGAGATGGCAAAAACAAAATGTACAGTGAATCTAGAACCTGATTATTGGCTCAATAAGCACCAATTCCAAATATTAGGATGCTAATTCCTACTCAATTTTGACACTTACAGACACCAGTATGTGTCACCAGTCTTACTAGTCTTGCTTGTGTTTTTCTTTACAGGAGAACTCATGTCATAAGAAAAAGGTCCTGTCGCTTTACAGGCAATAGGACAATACTTGTGTCTTCCTATGCTTAAATTTTTTCTTCCATTAGGAAAAAAGAGAGAGAGCTTGGTAGCAAGGAATATGGATCTCCCAATCCCCATATAAAGTTGGAGTTTGAGTCACAAAAGGAGCCAGCGCCGAAATAATCCACTGTTGGGATCCTACGAAGGGAATTAAGTTGGGTTTAACCATAGAAATAAAAGATTCTCGTTAAACAAAACAGGAAACTTGAAACAATAAATATTGACATTACAATGGAAAAGTAGCACAAGAAGAGAACTTCTAACTTTGCACCACCTAGTTTCAGAATTTTATAACTTGTACTTCTTCTCTCTCCTCTTCCATCTATAGTATATGGCTTCCCTAATGGCCATACTGTCTAAGCAAGCACTCAAATTTTCATAAAACTAATCATTGCATCTACATTATCAAATATGATTTCTAGGAAAAACTCCCCAGAATAAAGATTTACAGATGCTTAATAGTATTAGGCTACTTCCTTCACCTGATATAAAGCATGGCTCAGCTCTTGCCTTGCAGTATGTAATTGTTGTTCCAATGCAAAATTTGACAGCATCAGACCATCCCATTCCTATGAGAAAAAGAATTAAGATGAAGCATCAATGTAACAAATGCTCCAAGATAAATGGTAATTCGTTTAGCAGTCGCACCACGTAAAGGATTAAGTGATGAAAATGCTATTTGATAAACAACCAGTTAGACTAAAGAATAAGAGATCAACAATGAACTAGAAATCATGCTGCTGAATTTGGTTCATTATATGTAATAAAGCTTTATTGGAATCTTCAAGAACTAAGCAAACCTTAGAAATGGGAAGCAGAAAATCAAGGATCAAAAACACGTACTATTTGGAACATTCCCAACATCCCAGGAATGCTAGCAGCCTGTACAGGTCGGGGTTTAACTATCTGCAATAAGCACCAATAACTGTAAGCTCCACGTTGTAAACCCATGTGAGATCACACCGTAAAGCTAATACGGGGGAAAATTAGAAGCAAATTACATTTTAGTTTCAGATAGTACTACCTTGCCAGTTTTAACAGGGATAATGTCATCTGCCGTCAATGGCTCTCCAGTAATAGGACATTTGCCATAATCCTGCACCAACCAAAAGAACAAAACAATTAAGAAACACACATACACTTGAGAACATGTTGCTGCCTTCAGTTAAAGGTCAAAAATACCACTTAACCAAAAAATGACGGTGATACTCCCACCGGACAAGTTGAAAAATTCTCCTACAATCAAGCTGCATGAATACTATTCTTTCTGCTCAACCTTTACACTTTTCACAAAAGCCTGAGTTGACAGTTGACACTACTTAAGTTTCTATTAGCTATTATGAACCCATTAGGTGATGAGTGTAGACAGGGAAGATAGAGACCAGCAACTCAAAATTTACACTGGATTAAATATACAAAAGACAAACAACTATTTTTTTAGTGAAACGCATACAAATTAAAAAAATCAATGTAGAGGATCAATATAACCCAACCCTAACTAGCTCGCACAGTTCGCCTTAACACCATACTTATTCCAAATTTCTCCTTCCTACATTTCGCGTGAAACAACCTCGGGCATAAATCCATTTCTCTTCAAACTTAACCACAATATCGACCACACAGATCAAATAAAAAAACCTACTGCCAAAAGAACACACACTGCACACACCAAAAATGAGTTTAAAATTCTGAAATGCAGATAATTTTCAAGCTACTAGTCAATTCAACACAAATTACAGATATCTCTCTATAACAAACACGGATTGGTAAATAACACAGCAAACATAGATAAGCAAACTAACAAATGAAGGTAAATAACAAAATTAGTACAAAATGAGATAAGAACTCACAGAGATATGTCTTTCAATTAAACGCTTCTCGAATAGGAGTCCGGACTTCTTCGAAACTACTGGATCCTCCGGCACCTCGCCGGAAACTGCAATGAGAAAAAAAACAGTGAAAACTACAGATCAGAGACGCAAAAAAAAAAGATCTATATTACGAAAAATGTGCATAGAGAAAGAAAAAAAAAAGTAGATAGCGATATATAGAGAGAGAAAGTGAAGCTTACTTGAACAGTTCATTGTTGAAAGAGAGAGAAAGGCAAAGAGGTAGAGCTAGGGTTTAAGCAGCACAAAAGGAGCTGATGCAGAGTGAGAGCGAGGGAGATGAATGAAGAATTTTTTTTAACTTTTGAGGGTTTCAGATGATAAGAATGGGATATGGTAGGACCCGACCCGACCCAAAATGACTCGAATATACCTCTTTACAAGTATCGGTAGTCGGTCATGTAAGTTTAGCCGTTTTAAAATTTACTTCAAACGTATAAATAAGGTTAATCATTTTATTTTAAATATTGTAGTTATATATACTAATATACTTACAAAATCGAATGTATTTTTTTTTTTACTGAATTATAGACCCTAATATATAAAATTAATGACAAATTAAGTGGTCAAAATCATTTTTTTGGGTTTAATATGCGATTTTCAATACTCGTATTAGGTTTCTAACTAATTTCAAATATATGCATTGTATTGCTCATTTTTGGAGGCGGTATTTTTAACGAAATTTATTTCATTACTACAAATTTGATGATTAAGGAGGAAGGGATCTCAACTATTCCACCATAACTTTAATGGTTTGATTGTCTCTCTTGATCAATGATACATTAGACAATATCTAAGCTTTCATAATGCTTTTAGCATAATTTCTTTCATTACTAAAGCTCGATGATTAATAAGGGAGAGATCTCAACTATTTCATCATAACTCTGATCGTTTAATTGTTTACCTATTGATCAATGATATACCAGACAATATATAATGCTTTGATAATGCTTTTTAACACAATTTCTTTCATTACTGAAAATTTGACGAGTAAAAACGAAGGGACCTTAACTATTCCACCATAACTCTGATCGTTTAATTTTGTACCATTTTCAATGATACATCAAACAATATGTGAGGCTTTGTATGTATCTAAGGTTTTCTTTGATTCAATTGGTTAAGTCCATTTGAGGCCTTTTTTTTTATTTGTTTTACAATATAAGGGGGGCATAGGGAACATATTAGTTATAAAAATGTACTAATATTCTAATTCTAAAACTAAATAGAATCAATAGCTTAATAGCATTTTATTATTTTTTAAGATGTGAGAGGCATGCATTATATTTTGTTCAGCCAAATTTCATCCCTACAGGCTACAACAGTGGGGAAAACAAAGGTTTTTTTGTCTATATTAATTTGGCTTAAGTATCATGTACATTAATATTTCTACATAAAAGAATTTTAAAAAAAAAAACAAAAAGGAAAAATGACAAAAATCCCTCTCTTAAGTTTACTAATTACCTTTATCCCCTATTAGTTTTAAAAATATCTAAAATTTCTTATTTTTAAGTCAAATAAGGCGGATACAAAAATGTGACAAAAAATGAGGCAGATACAAAAATATAATAAAAAATGAGGCGGATACAAAAATGTAAAAATGACGCGGATATAAAATTGTGACAAAAAATAAAATGGACACAAAAATGTGATAAAAAATGAGGCGGATACAAAAATGTGTCAAAAAGTATATAATGTATTCGCCACCTTTTTATTGTATCAGCCCTATTATGTATCCGTGTTTTTGTATATTTTTGAGGGATTTTAATCATTAGAAACTTATAAGGGACAAATGATCATTTAGCCTAAAAGTATGTTATTTATGTCATTTGCCAAATAAAAATAGTGTCCAGCCAATTTAATAGCTTTTTTATAAAATTAAAAAAAAAGTTTACCTATCTCTATATCAAATTGAGACAAATTAATTAGCATAGGATATTATATTTTGAGTATTGTATTTGAATCTACAGTCTTAGGAAAAGCAAAGGACCAATATTGAATTCTGAACCTAAGTAAAAATAGAATTGTTCGATACAATAAACTTTTGCTATTCAAGAAAAAATATATATAAGGTGTTAGGAAAAATATTCTTTGTAATGATGTGATCGAACAAAAATTAATAATTTACAAAATGAGTATGAAAATAACATAGCGATAACTTGAAACAAATTAATTTACTATCTCTACTTGTCTACTTGTCAACTTATCTCCTTACATGTAGTTTGGAGATCTTGTTTCTACGAAAATATAGAGATTGTTTCAGATAAAAAAATGGCCCGAGTAAACCATATCAAATCAAGATGGAGAGAGATACAATTGATACAAATTTTCAAGTAGAAACTACCTTGAGAAAAGAACGAAACCAAAAGGCAAATACTATGATAATCGAAGCAAAGAAAACAACAGGTAATATTAAAATCGAAGGTTATAAAGATAATAAGAAAGTACTAATAATAATAGAGAAAAGGAAAATGAGATGCGACACAAGTACCTACTACTTTTTTATCCTAATCCTCAATCTTCACAACCTCCTATCTCCATAAAGGTCGGAAAAAACAAAAGGTAATGCGAAAACCGACGAATAAGATATAAGAGAGTACTAATGACAATAAAAAAAAGAGAAACTCGATCCAACATGGCTACATACTACACTTCTATCCTAATCCTCAATATATGTAACTTCTTATCTCGAATCATGCCTCGATTAGATACAAGTGAGTCATGTCATATCTAATCTCCTCTATCAAACTCTTCTTCATACAGACTTGACTAAAACAATAAAATAAAATATCTCACCATATTAAGATTATCTTCAAACCAGTTTAATTAACCAGACATAAGATGAAATCTTTATAAAAGTGCCTAGCTAGTATCTAGGCTTTCCTATGAAAAAAAAAATATAACAAGAAACCTTGATAAATAATGAGTCACAATGTCATTTCATCTTAAAAATCAGTGTCTTGTTAGTCCCAAAGATGCCAATCTCCACAATTGTTGGCATTGATGCAGCCATGTATGAATTAAAAGTCTTTGACATAAACAACACATACAAATTAACCTTGCTTACAATTTACAACCATCTCATCAATGCCATAGAATATATATATTTAGCTCAATAATGCCTAATTAAAAGAACAAACATGTACAACCTTAGTCTTGATTCTTATTGTATCACTTTTATATATTGCTCACATATATATTCTTCATTCAAGAACTAGTATTGGAAGATCTAGAATATTTCTATAATTAGTTAAAAGAAAGATGTCTCTTGAAAGGTCTATTTGATATTTTTGGTAATATTATGAAGTGCATATAATATATAGCCAATGAGGACAATGTGTGAACCTAGACTAAACAAGTATGATGTATTTTCATGCAGATTTCACGTATCTAGACTAATTTTACAGAATATTTATTACATATCTCACTGACATAAGTGTTGAGCAACTCTGTCCACCAATACTTAATTAGACAAATGGGAAGAGATCACATAGTAGTTTTGTCATCGCTGATATTTAAAGTTTGAAACCTCGGACTTCATGGTTTTCCAATCTAAAATGATACTCACTATGTCGTACCCTTGATGTAATTTTAAACGACTATATAGACTTGTTTGCATGGCACGCGAATCTAGTGTACAATTATGAGTTCAATCAAATTCGATAGTTTTAGCTCAAATTATGTATAAGTATTAAAAGAGTTCATCAAGTACAGAAAATAGATTCCAAATATAGAAATCAAATAGGTTATAATGAAATTCCTTATTCAACCTCTAGAATATTTAAATTTTGAATCCACGCGTTATTTTGATTTGGTAAAGACTCAAATAACTTTTGATATAACACATGATTTTCTTGGTTCTTATAACTTGGGGGTGTTTTGTCTGCCATTTTGTACTACATATAAAGGTGATTTTTTATGCAAAGCCACCTAGTTAGGACTAGGTATTTTATTCCAAAGTGTTTGCTAGACTTTTAGAATCACGAAATATGAGTTATCGCACAGAAACGAATTTATTTAATGCGCATTCAAAAAATAACAGCCACCCAATTTTTGAAGAAACTTTATGGTAATGTTTAAGGTTGATACGTAATTTGATACCTTTATTTATAAGGACCGATAATACCAAAGAATAAGAAACTTATATGCTAGCCTTTAATAATAAGATTACAAATGTTTTTATTTTCTCTTACAATGTTTCATGGTAAAAGTTTTATTCATATTCGATGTTTATATCTATCTAATAAATATGTTGCATTGTATATATTTTCAAGTACCTTAATTCAAGAGTGGAGCTATGGTAAGCTGAAGGGGGTTCGAACGAATTCATTGACTTTTTCGTAGATCCTACGTACGTATTAAAATATCAAATAAAACGTACAAATAAATTTACTGCGAATCCTCTGTCATAATGAGGCGGGTGGCCCAGTGGTCTCCATGCACCCAGTGAAGTCATTCAATTCGTTTGAGGGTTCTCGAAATCCACTCTCAGCACGAAGCTTTATTTAGACACTTTTAACTTGATCATCGCTAACAATGAAATATATTAACTCATCGTTATTGTGTCTCATGTACACTCGATGCTGATGTAACAAATTGTGTTCAGCTTATGACTTTTTGTAAGTTGAAGTGTTCAAGCTAACACACTAAAGACGAGCTTGAAGTATCTAAATGTGCATACCTCAAATTGAAGTATTGTTTACTTCAATTTTTAGGCTAAACAATAAACATGAGAATTCAATAGTATATGTGATATACCTCATCTCTACCGCAAGGGCGTTAATTTTTAAAGGAGAAACTACGTAGTTAATTATATTCCATTATTATATATACTTATTATTTATATTTTTAAAAGATTACGTATTTTATCATTAATTAAGAGTTTTCTATCATATATTGAAAAAGATACGCCTAAATATATGTACTTTTGCTATCATATACACTAACAAAGGAAGAAAGGCAATCGAGATGGGGAGGGATACAAACTAAATTTGTTATATATCTCATACATGTGACTGATTAGTATGTATATGAAATATCATATACATTGGAGAGGGGCGAGTAAGATAGAAAAGAAGCGAATGATATTTATTATATATTTTAGATATATGATAATCACTTGGATACAATATATCTAGAACAAATTGTACCTAATTTTGACCTCATGTATCCCGTTATACATATATTTGAACATTCTAAACATATCTAGATGTATCAAAATTTGTCGTAATATTTCAAATTAGAATATATCTAAGTAATAACTCAAAAACGAATGTGCCTCCACGGTGTCAAAATTTCATGAGATATCCCACAAATTGACTGGCCCACCAACAACCTAGGTTTCAATATCAATGTATATATGGTCAATCCATATAACTAAAATGTATACCTTTGTATTTCCACTTAGACCAACACCCCCAACCACCCCCCAACCCACCCCATCTTCATATTATAATAATCCCAAATTTTCAAAATAATCTCATATATATCTTATCTTTGTTTTTTTCAATCCAAAAAATAATCCTATTTTACTTGCATGGATTTCTCTTTACCATTGGTTACAAACATGAGTTTCATTAAGGTAACAAAAAAAAGTGAAATCACTTTAATCACTTTTTTTAATAAAATTTTCTCCTTTGATATTATGCATGATATAAATTTTCAAGATTTTGAAAAATTAAATCAAGAAACAACAATGATGCAAGACATGATGCTTCATCCTCAAGAACATCATCAACTTTTTAATGTACAAGTTATGTTGAATTCTTTATTTAATTATTATTAATATTATTATTATTTTTACAGATTTATATAGATAAGATTCAAGTTTTTACTAGAAATGGGGTTTTGAGAATTGAATTATTTTTTTATTCCTCTTTGATTTTTTTTCTTTCAAGACCTTGAATTAGATCATATTATTATTCCTTTCATTTTCTTAGGTTGCATTTAATCAAAGAATATTTTGCTTTTCAAGCTTATTACTCAAGTTCTCCATGTGAAAAATGATTCTTTTTTTTTAGTCTAAGGTTCTTGTAAAATGACTTTTATGAAACTTAAAAACTATAGACAAAAGTCTCATGCTTATCAACATAGCCTTTTAGTGCTACAAAAGGATTCTTTTTCACTAACATAATCCTCAGAATTCATGTCCTTTTTTTAAGAGTTTTTAAGTGAACGTACTGTAAAGTATTAGACATCTCTCGAGTCTCGTGCAAATTACATAAAGAAAGAGAGCATATCTTTAGATGATATACATTCAAGTGTTATACATCTGTCGAGTCTCGTGCATATTACATAAAGAAATAGAGTAGCTTTAGATAATATGCATGCAGTAAAGTGTTAGGCATCTGTCAAGTCTCGTGCATGTTGCATGAAAAGAGATGGTTTTTAGATAACATACGTAACGGCATGATTCTATTCTATGAAAAAAGTAGTATAAAGATGCTACTAATAACAAGTGATATATTTGACTATGGTTTTTTGTTTTTTGTTTTTGTTTTTGTTTTTGTAGGAAGAGATGCCAAGCCCAATAAATGATCAAATTTTGAATTTTTGTGAATCTGAACTTTTTTCAGAAATACAAAATTCAGATGTTGCTTCTACCTCAAATAATTCTTCTTATAGTACTAGTACTACAACAAATTTCGATCTAAATAAAATCGAGAAAAATGATGAAACGATCACAAAAACAGCTACGAGTAATGTTAACAATAATAGGTCGATGATATTTGATACACATGATGAAATTGATAACGATATTTCAGCATCAATAGACTTTACCCCATCCGCGAATTTCACTGTTCCTGATCATCATTTTTTACAACAACAAGAGGAGCAATTCGACGTAAATTGCTCTGTTATTCCCCTGTCTCATCATCATCTTATGGGGCCTTCATTATACGAAGATGAATCGTTGACATCTCTCCCTCCTTACATACGAGGGGTGACGAGTACTCCTTCATGCGCATTTCTTGATCATAATATGGTGAATTATCTTCAAGGAAATATCAACAACACAATGTTTGATGCAGCTGCTAATAGCCATGCATTGTTCTTTGGTTCTCAATTGCCAAATCAAGAAATGGATTATCAAGGAGAAAATGGTAGAATTTTTTGCCATGATTCCTTGTCAAGAATCTATAACAATGAGATTCAGGTATTTATTTCTTTTCATGTGTATGCACACGAAGAATTCATCATCTACTGTACATGCGTAAAAAATAAGTGTCTTCAGATGAACCCCATGTCGGACTAGGCAAGGTGTAAAAAGGAAATAAGTGAGTTCTTGCCTAAGAGTAAAGTTAAAATAAATCGAAGAGGAATTTTCCGGCAACAAAAAAAAGTTTTTCTCCCAAATCGAGGTAACAGACCACCTTATGTTTGATGTAAGTACCATTAAGTTAAATAAATCAAAAAGGGATTTTCCGATAACAAAAAAAAGTTTTTCTCCCATATCGAGGCAATAGACAACCTTATGTTCGATGTAATTACCATTAGGTTAAATAAATCGGAGAGGGATTTTCCGATAAAAAAAAAAGTTTTTTCTCCCTGATCGAGGCAATAAACCACCTTATGTCTAATGTGATTATCATTATGTCTGAGCTACTCTTTACACTGTATAAATAGGTCAAATTTATCTTAATAAAGCTATATGTTGAACCTCTTTGTTTTTTTTAATATATTTTGAATTATCTGAGTGAACATCCTGACTCTGATACTGATATATAAAGCGATTTTCTTTTTGATATGTTTATATAGGCATTGAGCAATGAGAGTCAACATTTGGTTAGTGGTGGTGGTTGTTCTAACACTTTGGCCACAGAAATCACAAGTTTTGAAGATCCTACCTTTAAATCTGGTAGGTGTTCAGTTGAAGAAAGGAGGGAGAAGATTCATAGATACATGAAGAAAAGAAATGAGAGAAATTTCAGCAAAAAAATTAAGGTCTACATCTTCCTACTATTTAAACTTTTATTTCATCTCATCCTAAAAATCGTTGTAGCAGTGGCAAAGACAGAATTTTTAAATATTTGATATACGGTATAATTTTTTTTTTATGTATACAATATAATTTTTTGATGAAGACATTCTGTGTGTCGATGTACTTCTAGCACTAGACTTATTACCATTAATTACACTTGCTACTATTGGTAAATTTTAATTATTTTCATGCGACAAAAAAGAATAACTTTATGAAAATTCAGTGATTATACGTGAAATTAACCCTATTTTCAAAAAATCGCAGTATGCATGCAGAAAAACACTAGCAGATAGTAGGCCAAGAGTGAAGGGAAGATTTGCAAGAAATGATGAATTTGGTGAGGCAAGTAAAGCAAATTCTTGTGGTACTATTGAAGAGGATACAATTAGTCATGAAGATGTTGGACTCAATGATATAATGTATCATCCAAATATGGTTACATCTTCAACACATCATGACAACAATGCCACAATTTTCACCTCAAATTGTCATGTACCAACTACTAATGGTCCCTATGATATGTGCACACCTCTCTATTGTACAGATGGTCAAATGCACTAAGTTAAAGAGTTCCTATGAAGCTCTACAATATGCTCCTATAAGTTCTTCCTCTACATATAACAAGGTACTCTTCTAACAACCCATCATGTGTTTTTGGAATAAGGCATTAGTATCCCTAGATTAATATGATCGAAATTTCTGAGACTTATCTTAACTAAATTAAGGTTCTATTGTTCTTTTGGCTTACATGGGATACTATGTGACTCCATGTAGTTAAGGCGTGTGAGAGATATTTGGATGCCAAGTAAGTCAATAAGGCGTACAAAATTACAAAAGAATGGTTTCGGGGGAGGGGAGTGTTGCTCGATTTTCGATCATGGTCTGGGGGTCCTTGTGCCTTATCCCTATGTTTTATTTTTTTAAAAAAAATAATTATCTATTTGTCTAGACACGAAATTTAAAAAGAGAAGTTTTTCTTGGAACTTGTGCTCTAAAATAAAATATAGGTACTTGCGAGGTTTAAATGGTCTTATGAAGGATAAAATGGTTATTTTAAAAGTTGAAATGTTACCACTATATATAAAAACATGTCATTCTTTTTAGGCATAACTCATAAATGTACCATTATGGTTACATATTTAGCTAAAAAGACTTCTCCATAGGTCATTTAGGGTTACATATTTAGCTAAGGCTAACCAAATTCTTTGGACGATCAAAATAGATTGAATTAATAAATAGATAGGCCAAGGGCCCTACCTAATACATAATATTCAACCCAACAAATCTTAAATTTATGGAGTTCATATATATTATTTATTATAATTTTAGGAAAAAAAGTGAAAAATATTTTAATTTTGATAGAAATTTTTGTTACGATAACAAGTTTGGAAATGACCTTTAACCCCTTGTACTCTTCAATAGTGTATTTTAAAGGTATATATGTGCCTACGTGGACATCATAAATATTGTAACATTTTAAATTGTAATGTGTGCACGTGTGGTACATATATATTTCTAAAATACCTATTAAATAGTGCAGAGGGTAAAAGGTCCTCCATAATATTTGGTATCGCAACAACAATTTCTACCAAAATTAAAGTATTTTTCAGACTCTTTTCTCATAATTTTAATACATTCTTATATATAAATTTATACTCTACGTTAAAAATATTGAATTCAAATAAACTCAATATACCGATATTACATTTGCCATGGCATGTTATAGCAGATAATCTAACTTATTGTCAATGTTACTATTCACAACTTTTCTATGAATAGTTATAGTTACTTTTTAGGTGTTTTCATAATGTAAAAATTACTTTATACTATTAATGCATATAATTAAACTCATAAAATATATTGTGTGACAGTATTAGGTGGTGAAAGAAGAAGAGGTGGAATTTATTATATATATATATATATTATTGCTGTGATGTGAATCAAATATTGCATCAAGCCATCTTGGATTTGATCAGCTATCAACTTTTATTTTGGATACAATTTTTGCAGAAATTTGTTTCCAATGGGATGTATTAATTAGTCATAAACTAATTAATTAGAGAAAACAAAGAATAACTTGTAATAACTTAATCAATGTCCTTTAGTTAGGGCATGTAAATTTTGTAAATGTTATGCTATTGTAAGTTAGACTTTTGTGTTTTGGAAACTTCAATTATTTTTTTTAAAACTAAATTTTTGACCTTTGCAAGGTCAAACTTCAAATATATTTGGTTGAAGTCGTGGTCTTGGCTAGGCCAGGCTTCAGATATATAATGACTTGTTAAGATCGACTTCAGATATTTTTATCGAAGTTATGGTCTTGTCAATACCTATAATTAGAAGAAAAAAAACCTAATTTTGTGGCCTTGACAATGCCAAATATGAGACTTGTTTTTTTACTAAAGTTGTGGCTTTAACAACGCCAAACTTCAGACATTCTTTTTAGAGGCATAATACATAAATATGCTCTTTAACTTGGCTTCAAATCACATTTATGTTCTTCAACTTTGGATGTGCACAAATAGACACTCAAACTTGTATAAAGTTGAAGAAATAGACACACATGTGCTACATGTCATCCTAAATGTCATTTTTTGTCCTTTGTGGTGTCATGCGTGTATTGTGTCATGTAGGACTCATGCGTTTATTTATTTAAAACTTAGATAGTTAAAGTGTTTGTTTGTTCATTACAAAAGTTGGAGGTCTAAGTTAATATTTGATGCCTAGTTTAGGGTCCAATATATGTATTATGCCTTTTTTAAAAGAGGAAAATTCAAATATGTCATCGAACTTTGAGAAAAATCATATTTATATCAACCGTTTAAATAATGGCTCATGTGTGCCATTTTCGTTTGAGAAAAGGCTCATACATGTCAATATTTGTTAACAAAAATGATATAGAAGAACCAAACTTTTAACGGATGGCATAGATGAGTCTTTTCTCAAAATTTGATGACATATTTGATTCTTATTCCTTTAAAAATAATTTAATTAATGACGTGGCCGAATCATAATTGACCACGTGTAAAAAATGGTTTTGCAAAATCGAAATTATTATCGTTAACAAATGATGGCATGGATGAGTCTTTTCTCAAACGAAAAATGACATAGATGAGCCAAACCTTTTAACACATGACATAAGTTAGTTTTTTTTCAAAGTTCGATTATATATTTGAGTCTTTTCCTCTTTAGAATGAAATGCCAAAAAACACACTTAAATTTTTCAGTTTCAAACCTAAACTATTTGGAGTATGAGCAGTAGTGGAGCTAGAATCTTCAGTAAGGGGGTTGAAAATCTAAAGAAATGGACACGTAATCGAATGGGATTCGACATGGACTGTAGATACCTAAAAAGTTATTTTACCATGTAAAATTAATTTAATTTTTCGCTGAAGGAAATTCGATGAACCTTCTAATGATAAGGTATCGTAACAATAATTTCGATCAAAGTTCAAATATATTTCAGACCTTCTTCCCCAATGGTGATTTGTTATTGTTTTCAAGCTTTTCCTCCAAATTTGGTCCTCCTATTTGAAGTTTTGGAATGTGTATGTATATAAGATGTGTATTGTAATGGTATGTATGAACTATGTATGAACTTTGTATACATTGATATTGATAACAGAAAGCTCTTGATTAATGACTCCCATATATTAAATAATTATGAAAATTTGTCTGGAGCATTTTTTTTGAAATATTTGTGATTTCTTTGTACATGAAATCTATATTTATTATATATAATATGGTTCTAAAAATGTTAGAAATTGTTATATGTATGAAATTTGGTGCCAAATACTTGGCTGCCATTCACAAAAATGGTCTCGAAGTTTAAATATTTCAATATAATTAATTAAAATCAAATACTTTTCGAGTAAAATATACATCCAAACCCTACTTTTAAAAATTCCAAATTTTAATATTTTTTTTAACCTCAAATTGTACTACTAAGATATACATTTTCTGAAAATTTAATGATAGCAAAGTTGATGTGCTTTTCTTTAATATATTTCAAAGACATGAATTTATTATTTATGTAACTGCCAAAACTCTTGTGATCATATGTGTTGATTTATAAAACCATATATTATAATATATATTTTTTTATAAAAAGTACAAAGTTTTCCTTTTCTTGGAGGGGCAATTGAAAACTCCATTTTAAAATCATCTTACAAACTTTTGCAAAAAAAGGTGTTAATAAGACAGGATATATGGTTGGCCACATGCTACATTTTCTCCAAAAGATTCTAATGGGATGGTGAATATTCGGTCTCGAGTTCGAGTTTTGAAAATAAAATTGATTTTGATAGAGAATGAATTTGAATTTCGAAAATAAAGTTGATCTCGAGAGGAAGCATTTTATCCTTGAAATAATTTTTTTAAAAGTAAATATGAATTTAATTAGTCGGGTTCTGAATTAGTTACGTTGAGAAATCTCACTTTTTAGGAGTAAAACGTCTTTTACATAAGACACTTCATTTTAAAATTTTGAAATATGAGATTTTTTATTAAAAATGAAAGATACCGTTGAAAAAGAAAGAAACTCATGATTGGAACATGTCAAAGAAATAGGTCCCACGCAGTTGACTGACTTGTTTACAACAAGTATTGATGAAGAAGGAAGCTGAGGATTGAAACATGTCGAAGGAACAGGTCCAACAAAGCTGACTGGCGAGTTACAACACCACTAAAAAATTAAAGTCGCACTAAGATTAGACTACCTACGTATACAAGTCAGTCAACTGCATTGAATCCGTTCCAATCGTCAGTTTCCTTCTTCTACAACTTATACGTACTGCACAGTACTGAGCACCATTTATTATTTAGATAAGATGAAGTGAAAGATCACAAGCATCACATTGACACTTCCAATTTCCAACTAATTAAATTTGTCTAAATTTATGGTAATTAAATCAACAAGTCATTTTCACTTCCATAATCTGGAATACAAGAAATTTAATGCAAATAATTTGAGTAAAACATTTGATAAAATCAACCTTAAAACAGTAATAATAATTTGTCACCATTTAAATTTTTGACTTTGATGAACAACAAGGGTTTATTTATTATTTCTCAAGAGTTAGTTGATTAAATAGTTGTTAATTGTACAAACAAACAAACAAACATTTCTATGTCAATCAAATATTTCATTTCGATTCATTGCATTAATACTCAATTTTGTTCACATTTTTTTTTTTTCGTCTTTAATATTCGAATTATAACTTGACTAGTCTGAATGTATGACTATTTTTAACAACGATACTCTCAATATTTTTTTTCATTCTTGAGTTGCTCGAATTCAAATTTTTTATTAATTAACAATATAAAAATCACGATCATTTCGCCACGATGTAATTGGTTCATAGTGAGTGATTCTTTATTTTGGCCCTACCACCACCTGAATTTGAGTTTTCAAAAATGAAACAATTTTAATTAATTGTGTAACTACTAAATTTGACTTTGTAACTCTGAAAAGAAGTGAATAGATTATAAAGTCATGTCCCTTTTGTATTTATTTCTTGAAATTCAAAATTTTAAATTCAAAATCAATCAGATAATGTTTTTATTAAAAAAATATTAATAAACACTTTCTAGTGTTACAATAATTGGAGCATATTCTGGATTCATGTCCATTTTATGAATTTGAATTTCAAATTTGAAAAATAAATAAATAGTGAATATGTTGTTGTCTTTGTTGCATAGACAATATAGACCATCACTAATTTTATCGCTAATCTATTGCTAAATAGCTCGTGTTAACAAGTTTTTTTAATAACTCATCGTTATATTAGATTGATGATTTTTATTGTTTAGCGATAGAAATTGTCACACGTCACAATTCCTTTGATTTGGACCTTTTTATTTAATAGGGATAATATACATTGCAATTTGTTTTAATTTATCTGAGATAATTATATTTTTTTTATAAAGTCAAACAATTTAGATTTGATCAGAATTTTGCGTATGAAATCTTTAACTTTTTTTGAAATGAAATTAATATATCTACAAACAACGTAAAAGTACTATAAAACACAATAATTGACAATTTAAAATATTTATAAAAAAATCACAATAAAAAATATATTTTTTTTAAATCTCAAAATTCAAAAAATATCACATAAATTAAAACGATGAAAACATATATTGAACACGAGAAAATTCAAAAGGTTTGATAAAATGTTTTTAATCTAAAATAAGAAGTCTTCAAATCTTACATTAACGTGTTATGTTTATATATTTAAAGTATACTTTTCAAATTTAGACTAATGTCTAATTTTCTCTTCTTTGAATTTTACAATTAACAAACAATTTAAGTGAAATAAGAAAACTTAATGGAAATTATGTGTCATACCTTCATTGGCAATTTAGAAAGAAAAAAAAAGGTTTATTTGGTAAGATGAAAAGTAATTTTCATATTTCACATATTTAATTAATAATATATTTAGAAAAATATTTTCTGTAATAAAAAAAAAGTAGAAAAAACATGTTCTGTAATAAAATAACATCGTAACATTATTGTCTTCTTTCTACCCCAATACCCTAACCACCCTCATCCATTATATATTTTTGGGATGATATTTTCTGTTTTCTTATCAAACGTTTAGAAAAATAACTTCACTGACGTAATCGAGAAAACAAATTTCATAAAAATGACACTTTACACTACATGGTCATCCTACCAAATATTTTTATGATAATATTTTCTGTTTCCTTGTCAAACATCATAAAATATTATTAGAAAAATAATTTTATCAGACGAATAAAATAACATATTTATACGTGATAGTATCTCCTCCCACCCCCTACTCCTTGCTAGCTACCACCTCGCTTACTTCCATTCCACTATATTCTTTTGGAACAATATTTTCCGTCTCCTCATAAAATATCTACAAAAATATATTTATATTTAAATTCGTGAAAATATTTTTTTCACATCGAGCCTTATCGTTTCTAGATATGAAATCTAATAAGTTTGATTGATGTAGTCATTGAACTAATCAATTGATCAAGGCAAAACATATGAATACCTTGTGTAATAAGTGGATCACTTCATTCATCATTTGAAAAGTCTAAATCAACAAATTGTTCATTCCATTATGTGAATTAATGGATCACCATGTGCATGCACTATCTTAATAGTTGTCTATGGTTTTAATGCATAAAAAAAAATATTATAAGAAATTAAATATAACAACTATATTTGCTGCATACCACTCAATAAGAAAATAGTTGTCAATATCTTTTTTTCTAAATTTATGTTAGATATTTATATTAAAGTCTGATTAAATTTAGATTCTTACGTTGCAAGACTCCACCTAATTAGAGAAGGAAAGGGTGGTTCATTACACGTCTTTTGCTGAAAAATTATGTGATGTACAAAAGTTATATGATTGTATATGTGTTTATATTTATTTTTTCACACTCTTAATTAATATGGCTTGAGAAGAAAAGTTGCACATCCTTTATCAAACTTCTAACTCCGTCAGATTGCCCTATGGCAGAACTCATTTATGAGGGTGGCGCTCGAAATGATATTGTTTTATTTCGAGAGGCTTGAACTTGAAACATTTAAATAAGAATAAATGGATCATAATCATCTAACCACGTGTTGATTGTTTTCGATATTTCTATTTCAATAACAATGCTAGCTTTTTGTCCATCGAGTTACAACTCTAGAACCAAATCAAGGGAAATAATTTAAATTTATCGATACATATACTAATCGAAATTGCTCAATTTTACCGTGCAATATACTTTTTGGTCCATTTATTCCTTATTTTTAGCAAAATATTTCTTACTATAGTATCCTTTTAGAGTTAGATTTTCATAGGATGTATTCTCGATCCTTGGATCATGCTTCAAACTGAATAATATTGAAACGCCAGTTAAAAAAATTCTGACTTACTACAACAAAATAACTTTAAGCGGCATTAAGTATTGACACTAATAAAGAGTGCTAAAGTCTTTATCGTTATTAGTCAAGTGTCATTAGAACCAAAGACGCTAAAGGCTTTAGGGAAATATACAAAGAGTGACAATTGCTGCTAAAAATACATATTTAACTGCAATTAAGAATTAAATGCCGCTAACGATCACTTTTGTTGTAGTGACTTCAGATTTGAGGGATATACGTTTATTGAAAGAATTATCCATCAGATCAGGACAAGTTCCCTAATCGATCTTTTTATAAAGCACGATTGATCACGATCCATCTCTATTCGACCTAATTTAAAAATAACTTTTCTTTTTCAATATTTTCGTAACTATAATATAACTAATTGAATATTTTAATCAATCATCTTGAAGTTTGAAAAAATATTCCATCATATAGGTATGTCGAATAAATCGAAAGTCTAGTAATTAGGTTTAAAACTTGAAATTAATTATATCCTTTTTGGAAGTATCTAAAAGTCAATTAACTTTAATCCTAACTTTATAAGATGGTAATTTATTATTCTCCCCTATGACCTATATATATATCTAATCACTTTTATTTATTTTTTAAAAAAGCAAAATTTTGTTCTTTTTTTTTTCATTTTATTATCTATTTTATTGTTTTATTTTATTTTATTCCAAATACATCACAAGTTTCCAATCTATTGAGCTTTTTGCGCCGCAGATAAAATAAAATAAAAAATTAGTCAAGATAACTACAATAACAATTAAAAAAAAAGTTAGTAACATGACAATATTCAATAATTTGAAACATTATAATATTTAATTTATTTCACAGACAAATCTACCACCAAACATTAATTTCACAAAAGAACATTTCTTATGTCTATAACATTAATTTCGAAAACATGTTGGAAACATAACAACCCCCCAAAAAAACAAAAAAATATGTCCTACCTGTACGTGATCTAAGTCAGAAAATAATAATATAAATATAATCGTAAAGTCGAAATTTTAATTAAGGAGGTTTAAAATCTAAAATAGTAAACACAAAAACGAAACTAAAGAAAGTTCGATATATATACATAAAATTAAATTAAATTTTATAATTTTTTTATCACAAGAAAAACGAATGAACCCCTAATCATAAATTGACTCCGCTCCGATTATATTAGAGAAGTCACATGTTTGAAGAAAAGTGATGGATAAAAGGTATCAAGATTCAAGGTTGTTAGGTACATATGTTTATTTATATCTTTGCAGTGTCTTTTTGTTTCTTGCATTTAGATGGTCAATGGTGGCATACTAGTAGAATTACTAATTTTGTGAACCATATTATATAATTTGAATTGTTATAAAACATCAACACAGATCGTGACGCATTGATAGAATTGCTTCATCCTTAATTAGAAGTCTCGAATTTGAGATCTGAATATGAAAAAAATCGTGACGCATTGATAGAATTGCTTCATCCTTAATTAGAAGTCTTCGAATTTGAGATCTGAATATGAAAAAAATCTTGTTCAATGCACCACCTCAGATGAGTTCTGCAATGCGCGATTCAAATTTAATCGAAGATCCAATATAGATGAATATCAAATAGAAAACATAAAAAAATAATAACTAGAAAAATAAGTATTAGTATTTATATATTTAAATTTTATAACGCGATCTCTCACGTAAACACGTATATACCTTGCTCCAAGAGATATCATAGAAGAGTAGGATACCATTTATATGAAAATACTAGGTATAAATGTAAAATATAACATTTTATAGTAAATTGTTTTTTTTAAAAAAATCATATTAATATAGAAAGTTTTTTGCGTGTGTTATTGATTTTACGTGTAAATATTTTTTTTTATTATTAAAGATGTGACATTGAAAATCTTATACTTATATGTTCTAAAATAATGTCATAAATTGAATGAATTGCCCCAATTTAAATAATTGATACAAGTAATATTTTAGTTATTTATTTTCAACAAAATGTAACAACATTAATTAGCCGCATGCAATAGTGACCATTTGTGACTTTAAATCAATGATAATAAAAAAAAATTATGAGAAATTTCTTAGTTATTGCTTAATGCCATTTTTTCTTCTTATGAATTTCTTAATTATAGCAATAAATAATCTTTTTTCCTTGATCAAAACAACAAAGTACTCGTTTGGTCATAAAAAATATTTTTTAAAAAATAATATTAAAATTTGGTGTTTGATGATAATGTTTTTAAATCAATTTAAAGTTGTATTTTAAATGTGTGAAATATTTTGTCTTATTTCAAATTTAACTTATTTTCAATTCTATAATTCCAAATAAAGTGAAAAATATTTAAAGTTTATGACTAAATTACAACTAATTATTTAACTAGCGTTCATTATAGATTTTCAAAAAAACTATTATGAAATATATGTTTGACTATAAAATTTGGTCTGCAAATATCTATTTGACCATGAAATTTAATCAGATTTTAAAATTTTGATTTTCAAATTCTCAAAAACTGACTTCAACTTTTAACTAGTTTTAGGTCTTTCACTCACGAAACTTCAATTTTCTTTTCCAAAAATATATGTATGTATCTAATTACAACTTCAAAAACTCAAAATGTCATACTTCGACTTCAAAATCTATTATCAAACACAAGCTAAATTTAGAAAATAATAAAATCTTTATAGAAAAAAAAAGAAAATTACATGACATAGTGTCAAGTTGCCAAATAGTCCATGACTGATCTTATTGTGCTAACCAGCTAAGGCATTTTTGTTTGCCTTTTTCTCTCTTTACTCTTTCACCTATACATACATATTTCTGTATGTCTCTATCATGTTTTCACTCGTTTATAGATGTGGGGTGGTGGGGTTAACGGGGGTTTGGTTTACTCCATAGATTGGACCTTGAAAATGCAAGATTTCAGCAAATCTTGGACCCCACCATTGCCTATTCTATAGTTTTGCCTAATTTTTCCAAGAAACCAAACATGGCTTATGCACCCCATCTCATCTTTGAACCCCATTTAGTTGAATTTAGCTAAAGATTTCACCTTTATCTATTATTTATATGTTTGGTTAGGTATTCTTCTTCTAGAATCAAGATTTGTCTAAAAACAGTTATTTTGTAGTTGGAGGTGAAAGTGGTGGATGAGGTTTCTTCCATGTGGTATACTTTTGTAGAAGTAATTTTTATTTCTTTAATAGCCAAAGTTTTTTGCTTTTCTTTCTCTACTTTGTTTTAAAATAGACTTTTTGAAGGACTAATTGTACATCTTATCTTTGTTTAGTGGGGTTGTCTTGAAATTGACTAACATTAAGTTTATCTTTATGTGGTGTTTGTTGTTTCTGAAGGGGATTGAAAGAGCTTAAAGCTTGATCTGCAAGGTGAATTTGAAGTGGGGTTTCATATATTTTTGGAGGTGAGTAAGGAAGTTATTGAACTTTTGATTTTGCTTCTGATGTTTGATGTTTAGTACTTTGCTTTTTATTGAACATGTTATGTTTGTATTTTTTGTGCAATTTGTCTAGGAGTTGTTGCAAACTTGCAATTGTTTATACTGTTTTTGTTGGTTCTTGAAATGTAACTAGGATCTGCTTAAGCTTAATGAGATATATATATATACCCCTGTTCATTCTTCTTTGTTCTTTCTTCACTGTTTGTATCTCTCCCAGCTATTGGGAAGTGCACCACAAGTAGATTTCTGTTTTTGTAAGGAGATTTGTTGCCAAAGATTTGATCTTTTTTCTGTTTTTCAGCTGTTACAGTCTGAGACTTGTTTTGTAGACGGGGAATCTTAGTAGCTAAGTTGATTGGCTACCAGAGTTCGATTCCCCATTTTGTAATCTTGTTCACCTACAAAACACTTGTTTTGTATACCCTCTTGTAGCTCATTATTTGATCAAGTTTTAATCTTTTGAGTAATTTAACTTGTATAGATTCCGTCTTCTGATTTATGCATAAAATTCTTGTAGTGCTGGTGGATTTCGGTCTCTTTGTATAACCGTGTTTATACTGTGGAAGGTGAAGGAAGAAAGTTCATTTTATCTGTTTTCTAATGTTTAATCACCTTGGAGGTGGAATATGGAAAACAGAAACATGGACAAGGATGGACCTAATAAAGAAGGTTTATTGCAGTTTGTGAACAAGGAAGAACAAGCAGAGGAGAATAGTTGTTTGTCGACAAGATTAATAGAAGAGTTAGAACCACAGCACCTACGTAGATTAGAAAACCCGCATTTTACTGGAAATTGCGCTCAGAAATTGTTCTTTCATAATTCTCTTGGCTTACAAAATAAGCTTCCGAAGCATATAATAAGTTTTGACGAAAGATACTTCCTTCGCTGCCTTGAATTGGTACACATACACTCCACATGTAACTTCTCTTCAAAGATGCAAATTTTATCAAAGAGTTCAGGTTCAAGAGAGGTTAGAAATGAAAATCTCCGCACTAATGGTAATCTGGCGACCGAATGTCCTCAAACTGTGGGGATTGAGTCAAGTTATGTCCCTGACTCCTCCGCGGAGTGGATTCTTGGTGCTATAACTGGTAGTAAGAGTATGCTGAACATTTTAAAGAGTCCCTTACTTAATCAATTTGGATCTGTTAACTGTACTGTTGATTCTGGAAAGGAAAATATACATGACAGTGAAGAAGGAAGTTTTTCTGATTTCATGAGCTCTCCCGGTGGTTTTAGTGTCAGTTCAGCACAGAAGCTACAGAAGGAGATGACAGATCATGGATCTGAGCATGTACACAGAAGGGTTCTTTCTGTATCTAGTACAGCTTCGACATGCTCGGATCAATCATGTCTTTCAGCAGCTGCCCCTATTTCTCAAGGAATGCTCCAGAGGAGATGGAAAAATGGTTTACCACATTATGTCTTTTCCATAGATGGTAAAAAGGAAGTTTATGTAGCTGATCTGCTGAAGATTGACTCACCTGATGATAAGTTTCTCGATTATGTTTACACATTTCATTCAAGACCAGAAAGCAAAAAGGAACGCGCCTTCTCTTCAAGGGAATCACAACTTGTAGGTAAAATGACTGTGTCAACTTCAGTGACACTCAGCTCAACCAAGTTGGAGATTATGGAGACGCGATTTGTTGTGTTTGGTTCCATGGATCAATATATGGATGAGATACAAACAAGTCATATCCTCAGGAAGAACAAAAAGTTGGCAAAGAAAGTAACAGATGTGTTCAGAACTAGTCAGTCTTATAAGCAGAGAAGCTTATCCAAGTTCGGGGGAACAAGCGCCATTCTTGAAGATGCTTCGTGGACGCCATCCATAGATATGTATGATGATTATTATTCATGCGGCAATGCTCTTTTAGATCAGCAGGTTCCGCCAAATTTTGAGCTGGCTGCCATTGTTACCAGAGATCCTCTTAATGACAGCTCCAAGGAGGCAGAGAAGGGTGGCTGGGGTATGAAGTTTCTCAAGAAATCTCCGACTGGAAGTAAAAATGCACCTCCTGAGATATCGGTGGAATGTTGTTCACGTGGCACCAGTGATTGCTCAACAAGCACAGATGTTATAATTCCAAGTGGTTTTCATGGTGGACCTAGAAGCAGACATGCTGGGCCATCAAGCCTGTTGGAGCGGTGGAGCTCTGGTGGGCACTGTGATTGTGGAGGCTGGGATCTCGGGTGCCCCCTCACAGTTCTTAAAACTGGAAATGAAGCTTCATCACAAACTACATCTGGGGACTGTCAAACTTTTGATCTCTATATACAGGTCTATCTCATTATATGTTTTTGTTCACTATGTTCTTCAAGCAACTATGCATTTAAATATGTGGAATGTTGAAATGTCACTAACCGATTTTCTTTTCCACGATTTTGCAGGGTTCGAAACAAAGTGCACCAGTCATGAAAATGTCGAATATTCATGATGGTTTGTATTACATCCATTTTCATTCGACTCTATCAGCTTTGCAATCTTTCGCCATAGCTGCTGCTTTCATTCATAGACATAGTCCTTTCCTACGACCGAAACTGTACAGGAAGTGAAGTAAGATGACACAAAGTATGGTATCTGTTGTTATAGCTCTCTTTCTTTAAAAGAAGTCAGACAAATCGACCATTACAAATGGTTCAAAGATATAACATCTGATTGTCTCTCATGTTCATTAATTTATCTTAGCTGGTAGAGTATTAGATAGGAGATTCGTTTGTTAGCTCACATTATCATTTTGTTAGTGTAATGAATGATACACTTTAGAAGCAGCGGTCAGTGTACAAATCGTCTATTGGATGGGGGGACATCCATTTGTACCGTTGATTAAGTTAATGAAAGTCGAAACATATTGATTTTTGAGTGGTTTGTTGATCCTTTGATCTCTAGTGCAACTTTCAGGCATCAACGGAAACTTCAGTTATGTTTCAATATCGTCTATCGTTGATTGTAAGATGCCCCTCTCTCTCTCTCTCATTGATTTTTAGCATGTGTGATGTTATGTTCACAGTGTAGACAATATAGATGAATCACTGCATTTTCATGCTTTCTTTACACAAGTTCTTGGAACTCATCTAAGATGACATACTTTGTGTCAATGGTAAACTCAATCCTGTAAACTTCTTTGTGCTAATCAACGACAACAGCAAGGTACTCAATGTAATTCTGAAAGTGGGGTCTGAAGACAGTTGGTCAAAACCTTTGGTTCCGTATGTTGATGTTGCAATTGTTTTCATGCTTTCGTTTAGGCATAATACATAAACATGCCTTTGGTTCCGTATGTTTATGTTGCAGTTGTTTTCATGCTTTCGTTTAGGCATAATACATAAACATATCCTTAGACGACAACTATGACCTTTAGCACTTAAGCTTATACAAAATTGAACAAATAGAAACATTTGTCCTACATAACACCCTACATGACAATTTGTGTCTACGTAGCATTCCATGTGTATTATGTCATATAGGACACGTGTCTACTTTTAAAGTTTATATATGTTTAAGTTTTTATTTGTGTATACTCAAAGTTAGAGGACATATGTTTCCATTAAAGTCAAGTTAAGAATCATGTTTATGTATTATGTCTTTTGTTTATTGTAGTGTCGAGTGCTGCATATGGAAGTAGCAAGCTTGTTGATGATTGACCTTGTTATGGAAGTGTAGTATATGCATTTGGAGTTTGGACATGTTCTATTTTTAATTCGCTGCTTTCGGCTTGAACTATGTATGCATATACAAAAATAATTTGAAAAATATACATATAATGTCACATTTTTCGATGAAAATGACAAAAAAAGGGAGTTAGAAATAAGATAATTAATGTAAGATAATTTCAAAATTTTCTCCCTATTATGAGTAAATATTTGCAATATTACCTTTGAAAAAAGCTGATAAGACAGTGTTTGTTTTGAGTAAAAAGAGACAAATTGAAAGGAAATGGTAAAGGCAGTGTTCTGTAAACCTCTGTTTGATTTAGATTGTTTTCCCAAACAGGAAATAAGAGATTTGGGGAATCTTATGTTGTGATGATATGAGCCGTTGGATCAGTGAAGATGAGTGGTCAAGATTAGTCTACAAAATCGACGGTCTTGATGAAACAATCAATGGTCTCTATATTTGTTAAAGTTTAATCGCAACCAATAAAAATTGTGATAAAGTGATAAGTATTCATTCGTTTTACTGTTATCGTAGAAATCGAAATATATCTCAACAATTTTTCAATCACGTACATAATAACTATGCTAGAAATATAATGATCGTTACAAAATTAATGAAATGTCAATTTCTTTTTTCCTTAAATATTAGATAAAATTGATTATAAATACATTGATATATAAAATTGATCATTATATAAATACTTAAAATCATTGTGAAATAAGGGACGTGAGAGGAGAGAGTGGTGCATCTCAAATATATGTAAATCAAGTTTTTCAATACAATATATATAAAACAAATAATATCTAATTTTACTTGCATGTCTAAAAAAAGTATTTTTTGAAAATAATAATAATTTAGGAAAACTATTATTTCAACCTATAATCAACATCAGTAAAATTGTTTCATGTCATTTTCTCCAAAATAAAAACAAACTTTTTTTTTTTTCATTTGTGGAATAAAAAGGAAAAAAAGAAATACAATTGACAGTAAAAACTAATAAGTACATCTATTTTCTTTTATAGATATTTATACAAAATTTATTTGCGACTTATATAATAATTTAAGTCATATGAAATTTCTTTTTATTTCACAAAAATATATTGAAAGTTTATAGCCCAAAGTACAAAATTTAGATTTCATTAATTTGTGAAAATAAAATAGAATGTCATACAATTTATTTCACGAAAAAAATCAAAACTACTCTGGAATTATGCAAAATATATCATTTACATCCTTCATTACATTTTGAGATTAACAAAATGTCTTCAAAGTTATTCCAAGAGATCATAAATATCCTTAAAAGTTAAAATTTTTAATAATCTGACAAGTGAGACTAATCTCTCCACCTAACGAATTGGGCAATTTTGATTTCAAAATGTAACGGAAGATATAAATAATCTTTTTTATATAATTCAGGGGCAATTTTAACATTTTTCGGTCAACGAATAAGATTTCCCAAAAATTTTTTTATTAAATACATTTATTAGTTAATCATATTTACTAACTATACTTATAATTAACTTATTTGGTTATATATATATACATAGAAAATTCTTATTGGAGCTTTTATCTCTCACCATTGTTGAAAAAGAATTTTTTGATGGAGTCCAAATGCTAAAGTAAAAGCTATTTCTTCAACTTCTCCATAAAAGGTATAGTGATTTATCCTTTTTTTTTTTAATGTATCGAAAGAGGCGAATTCAGAATTTGAAGTTTAAAGGTTTGAACCCATCATTATATGTATAAAGTTATAGGTTCATATTTATTATTTAAAAGTTAAAATTATTGAGTTCAGATGAACGAGATTCCTTAGAGTATGGTCCACATGAGTGTTTCTTGATCCTCAAGCTTTTTTAAGGTAAAAAGGTGAGAGCTTTATTTGATTTTTTGGGATTTGTTGAAGAATTTCGATGAAAAACTACTGGGGTCAGTCTTGCATTGAGTGATTATGTGTTGGCGTATATAACCCATTGATGTTAGAGAGTGAAAATGGTTTCATGCAGAAGAAACAATGAAGAAAATGATATAAAAATTTTAACTTTTGAAATGTATTTTTTTGTTATTGTTGTTGTGGTTTTTTTTGTTTGGTTTCTCACTTCCTACCAAGACAGAATTTTTTCATACCTAGGGTTCGAACTCGAGGTCTCTGGTTAAGGGATGACGAGTTTGGATGTGGAAGAACAGAGCAGAATTTTTTTTTTTAGTCTTTATTTGGAATCTGTGCTATTCTACATTTTGTTTTTTCGTTGTTATGTGTTTTTGCTTTTTTATAAAATTGGATTCTGATTTCTCCATGTTAAGGTGTTCATGGTTCTGTTTCAATTATTATTTTTTATTTTTATGTTTCATCTGTTAAATAAGGGTTTTGATTCTTTGATGCTGTGATATCTCGTTAGTTTTGTTTCTGATGTATACTGAGGATTAGGCTGTGTTCGGTATGAAGGAAAATGTTTTTTTAGGAAAATAAGTCGGGATCTTGCACCCAAGGGTGTGTCTTGTGTGGTCAATGAAGTGGTTGAGAGCCATGAGGTTTCAGGTTCAAATTTCAGTGGAGACAAAAGTAGTCGGTGATCCGTTCTTATCTGTCCTAGACTTGGTGGATAGAGATTCGTGGTACTTGTTGCCGGTGGGAGGCAAGTATTCCATGGAATTAGTTGAGGTGTGTCAAAGCTGGTTTGAACATCACGTTCAACAAAATATATAAATAAGTGGGTTCTATACTTATTTTCTTGTATCCGTTACGTAAGCAGAAAAAATATTTTCTTAAAAACATTTGTTATAATCTAGAAAAATACTATGCGTTGTGGGAATGGGGGTTAGGGGGCGAAGATGAGGTGTGTTGGATGGTTGAAGGACATAATTAATGTGGAATGCCTTACCTTGCGCCAGTTCCAGTCATGAGATGACTTTTCTCTTACTCGTGTTTAAAAGGATTGTAGAGAAGATGTTTAAAAGAAATAGTAATAGCGAAGATGTCAGTGATGAAACATGACTTAGTGAACAGTGGGAGAAAATTGCGTTACGACGTATATATGATGACTGATGAACTGATTATTATGCAGTCAACTCTTTTATATTGTCTCAGACTGAGCTCTTTAGGAATTTCTGAACATGATGAAGTATCGGTTTATCAATACTTGTTGTTATTATACTTTACTTGAGCTGAAGGTCTATCGGAAACAACCTCTCTATCTTCACAAGGTAGGGGCAAGGCTGCGTACACACTACCCTCGCCAAACCCCACTTGTGAGGTTATTACACTGAGTTTGTTGTTGTTGTTGATGATGATGACATATCGGTTAGATACTTAACAATATCATCTGTTTTCTACTTAAAAATTCATGTAGTATTTGATAAAACCAACATTCTATAGTACTTCCTATTAGCTTCTGAAAAAATGCCAGGAGTCCTCATAGATCTGTACCGAATATCATTCAACATGGAATGTCATCTAATAAGTTATTATGCTATGCATAAATTATTCCAGTCATTATGTTGGTAAAATTCAGACATTGTTTCTGCATTTTTTTTGTGGTTTAAATGCAGATGTAATGTTTTTTCTGTTTTTTTTGGGCATTGAAAGGAAGAAGATATACCTTAACCTCATTGAGCTCCTTAAAGTTCTACATTAGTATACTAAATGGCGCCAAACTCAAAGTCTAGAGTTACAAAGGCCTTTGAGGCAATGAAGGTTTTTGGCTATAGTGAAACAGTTGTGAAGCCAGTGTTGAGGAACCTTCTGAATTTGTACAACAAAAACTGGAAGCTTATTGAAGATGAGAATTATTCTGTTCTTTTGGAGTCTATTATAGACAGCGAAGAGTCTAAGGTATTGTTGTTACTTATGATTCAGTGCTTATTTTTGTCCATAACCACATGATACCCTTTGCGACATGTGAATCCTTTCTGAAGATTATGTTTGGTAATATATATATCTATCTTGATATCATGCACAAATAGAAAAGTAGGATGCTCATTCATCTTTACTTCTTTCCTTTCAAAAATTTTCGATGTGAAAGCATGTCATTTATTTCCTCCGATGATCAGGAAAAGCAGAAATCCTCGTTTGAAGTTGAACCGGAAGAAAATGAACCACCATTGAAAAGATCTAGGCTATACTCCCAGGGAAATCATTCTTCAGCTGCTAAACACGATGCTGGCCCTAGTGTTGACACATGTACTTCAGATTTGCAGCCTTACGGCAAGCAGAAGATGGCTGATATCACCACCGAGTCTTGTGAAACTCAGGATGTTGTAATGAAGCCTCGCTCTCTCTTAAACCATCATCAGCGCAAAGGTAAGAAACAGATTTCTTCAGAGGCTTCTCCTGTTTCAGAGGAGGATAACGACATTGTAGTACTCTCTGATGATGACAAGCAAGAACCTCGTATTCTGTCATCTCATTTGAAACTAAAGAAAAGGGGAGACACATCTCGTTCATATCCTGCTGTGATACCCAAAAGAAGACTAGCTTATAGTAGTAGCCTGGAAGAGCCAAATGTTATGGGTTCTACTGATGTATCCAAAGAAGGTGCTCTGGTTGAGTATAGCTTCAGTGATGCAATGCCACTTTCTGATAACCTGCCAGGTTTTGATGTTCCTCTTGCTGTTGTTCCTTCAGGTATTCCCTCCATGTATAGAGAACTATTATAAGATTATTCTGCTCTCTCCCCAGACATGGTTTACTACTTTGAAATTGTCAACGGGTTGTTCTTTTTTGTGAGTTTTGATACCCATTCTGTTGATATCCTCTAGATGTATTTTTCTTTATAGTCTCTTTTGACTGTCATTTATGCTAGTTTGGGTGATTATTCACTAACTCAGGATGTGAATATTGAAATTATTGACTAAAAGGGAGAGATATCGGAGGAGTTGACTTGCTAACATCAATAACTATATATTTTTAAGTTAATGTGTTACTGATGAAAGCCAAAGAAAGACAGCAAAGTCATACTGCTATATATCAATCCTTTCTCCAGTGATATATTCTTCTTCTCTATGAAGCTTCAATGATTACAATTTTCTGAGTGCAAGCTCTATGAATTTGTTCCGGCTCTAATGATCTTGATATAAATCAAAGATGTGAAATCATATTTGTATACACAACTTTTACAAAAAAAGCTACCCCTTCCACTCTCGATTGAGCTTTATCTTTCATATAAGCTAGCAGCAAGATTCTTATGGTTTATAGTAATTACATATTAGTTTCTGCTCATAGTAAGCCCGATGATATTTTGGTTGATGAAAAGGAAAAAGCTATGTGAATGAAGAACATAAGATTTATTGAATCAGATGGGGTCATAAGTTGTTCTCTTTTTTTTTGGTAAATTGTATGTCTGAAGTTGGGATTTTTTTTTGTTTTCTTTTCCTCTTGGTTTTGTAGTCAAATTCTAAGTCTTACCAAAATGCGAATGTTATCTATAGTCTAGAAGTTTAATTCTGTCATATTTTTTTGGAATTGAAAAACAAGACTTGGAGCGTTTCAACTCTGAAAATCCGAGTACAGAAGGAAATGAAGAAGATGCAACAAATTCATCACGACTAAATATTGCTTCCACCCCAAACGGGGAGGTGAAACTCTCTTTTGTCTATAAGACATATTCTTCATCAGATTTTTGTCCACCAAGTTTAGATGCAGTCTTTGAGCGGATGGAGGAAAAGTATATGAAGTCCTTCAGATTTTCTCAACCTGGTTTTCTGCTAAGTCTGATGGAAAATCTGTGTAAATGCTATCTGACAGCTGGCACCAGGACCAGGGCAGCAAATGAGCCATCAGCTGGGATAGAGTCTCAGAAACTTCACCCAGTAGGTGTCAGATATGATGCTACTAATCATGAATTGCACTTTGCTCCAGACACTAGCAATGTCTCATTCAAATTGTCGAATTTGATCAAAATCTTACCTCAAATTCCAACATTTCCAGCTTCAGGAAATAGGGATATAATGTGCTACATGGTGGATTTTAATGGTACAAGGATTAATGGTGCTGAGAAGGACAACACTAACAAGCTTCTTAAACTCCTTGCATCTTCAACTATGAACAATTCAGTGCTTGTTCAAAGTGAACACTCATCTCCTCGTCTTCGTAATTCTGTTTATTATATTGAAGACATCTCCAATGGTCAAGAGGAGCATAAAATTTCGTTGATTAATGCATTCAGCCATGTCCTGCCTGTCTTCAAGTACATACCTAAAAATGTTATTTTCCAAAACGCATATGTGAAGTTTCTTCTTGCTCGTATATCAGATGACAGCTGTTGTTCAAACTGCAGCGGGGATTGTTTGTCCCAAGATATACCCTGTGCTTGTGCTGGTGAAACAGGGGGTGAATTTGCCTACACATCAGGTGGTTTGCTCAAGGAGAAGTTTCTTGAGAGTTGCATCTCAATGAGTTGTGAACCCCAAAAGCATGGTTTAGTATATTGTCAGGACTGTCCCCTTGAAAGGTCTAAGAATAATAGCATGTCTGGCCTGTGCAAGGGTCATCTGGTGAGGAAATTTATCAAAGAGTGCTGGCATAAATGTGGCTGCAGCAGGGGATGTGGAAATCGTGTTATTCAGCGAGGCATAGCAGTGCCATTGCAGGTTAGAAAATATTGCAAACCAAGAGTTTCATGTACCACAACTTTGGCTCTTTTTGAACATAAAAAATAGGAGATTGTTTCAGTACTAGTGAGAATGATGTTAGGAGTAGTCATTAAATTATTGATCTGGGTAAACATGATGCTCCCTCTGTCCCAATTTATGTGGCACCCTTTGACTTGACACAAAATTTAAGAAATAACGGAAGACTTTTGAAATGTGGTCTAAAACACACCTTAGGCCCTTGTATGACATAAAAGGGGAATTTTGAAGTCAAGTTATTTCTAATTATATGAATGTGGCATTTTTTTTGGGACATACTAAAAGGGAAAGTGTGCCACAAATTGGGACAGAGGGAGTAATGTTTTGTGGTTGAACTATAATATATTGTTTTTTCCATCTTGGTGTGAATATAAATGATATCTGATTTATCCGAAAAGGAAAGAAAGGTTTTGTGCATGATCTATATTTCTGAAGAAACCTAGAGTAGTAAGAAGTGTTTGACACATTCTTATCCTGCATGTCAGGTGTTTATGACAGCTGATGGGAAAGGTTGGGGTCTCAGGGCACTGGAGGATTTGCCTAGAGGTGCTTTTGTTTGTGAATATGTAGGAGAAATAGTGACCAACACAGAGTTGTATGAGCGAAACACGCAAACTGCTAGTGAGAGGCACACATATCCAGTTTTGCTAGATGCAGACTGGGGTTCGGAAGGTGTCCTGAAGGATGAGGAGGCACTTTGTTTGGATGCAACATATTATGGCAATATTGCAAGGTTCATTAATCATAGGTTAGGCTCTAATGTTCATCCTTTTCTCTTTGTAATTGTCTTTCTTCTTTTATTTCTTCTCCCCTCTTACATTAAACCGGTGATATGTGTTTTGTACAGTTCTTTCACAAAGTAGATAATATTCATGTCCACCTGCTGTTACTTACTAACAAACAACATGTTTCTCTTTGTTTCTGTTACTTGGTTCCTCAAGTTTGGAAAGAAAACTGATAGGTAAAAATTAGATGCAACCCTATATATTGCATGTAGAGATATAATAATCAATTGATTCCTTTTGTTATGGCTTTCTTTTTGATGTACATTTGGCATGGAATAAACCCCCAATTGAGCACCATTAGAAGTCCCTTTTTTCTTCTTTGCATGATCAACAGCTCGTTCTTTGCTTTTATTGTTTCTAAGAATCACATTTACATTCAAGAAAAGCGCATTGATTCTTTTTTACTTCGCAATGTGGACTGAAACTTACCACATTGTAATTTATCTTGACCAGATGTTATGAAGGTAACTTGATTGAGATCCCAGTTGAAGTAGAGACTCCAGATCATCACTACTACCATGTACTTGTTATCTATCTTTCTCTTAACGCTTTTTGAAGTATCTCTCTGTTATTTAGAAACCCGTGCAATAACTACAGCAAGCATCTTTTTTTAATGTCACTGCAGATCGCTTTTTTCACTACGAGGAAAGTTAATGCTTTAGAAGAGTTAACTTGGGTAAAGCCCCTATCTATGTTGAACTCTATAACTATTAGAACTTTGTCATTTTGATATAGGAAACATGAGTTAAGTCAAAGATCAGTATAATTTGGTTTAGACTAGTTGTTGACTTAGATATACGAAGCATCATTACAAATTTGCTACATTGCAGGATTATGGTATTGACTTCACCGATCATACTCATCCGGTGAAAGCTTTCAAGTGCTGCTGTGGAAGTAAATCTTGTCGAGACACCGGCCTTTAAAGAGTCAGTTCAACTTTTTACCTCTCTTTCTTACACTCGCCCTGCAGTGAAATCTGTCTACTATTTCATGAGCATATTGACCTGAGTACTTCTCTAGAGCTTTATGATATGTAATACACACATCTCTTCCTGCCCTTTCTATCTTCTCGAGACAAGAATCAATCTGCCAATTGATTAAATTATATTCCTTCCTTTACGGTTCTACCTACCAGCCTTTAGTACATTGAAATGCTTACTAAGTGCACCATTTGTTGTAGAATAGAGTAACTTAGAGCCATTCCCACGCGTGTTTCACTTCAAAATACTTGCTGATTTTGAACTACTTCATTCGATCTTTATATTTAATCAGATCCCGTTACCTGCAGGAGCTAGGAAGTATACATTGAAGATTACTCCTCACTGATGATGCTGATCTCATCGATAGCTCATATAGATATGATATAGGTAATACAAGAAACAGTCTTGTTATTTCTGGAAAAGAACAGCTGGTGTTAACACAGATGAAGATTCCTTCTTACTCATGATGTTTATCGCTTCGATCAAGAAGCACAATTTTGTTTTTCTGAAAAGTACTGCTGATGTTATGTTCTACCAGTTGATGAGATTGCATATGACTATGTTGGAAAAAAAAACATGTTTTATTTTGAGTATATGACTTCTTGGTTACCTACTTGCCCAGTATACGCTGAGAAGCCTTCTGGCTCGCCTTTGACTCTTACGTCTCATTTAACTCTCTACTTCGTTAACTTCTCAGTCCCTCGCGAGTGTGGCACGAACCTCTAACTCTAAGCATGGAGTTGATGGTTTGTAAAAGTCTTGAACTACATTTCTTTGCTAAAATGCAATACTCTCAGAGCATCAATATATTGTTCTTGTGCTAAAACTTTGCATTTAGCTAGTGACTTTGGGACCACAAAGTCACAAATCTTTTCCATGAATCATTGTCTAGTTTGCTTTGAAGGGGATAGCCTTGTCTCTTTGTGTCATGTTCGAGCCATGAAATTAGTCATTGATGCTTGTGTCATGACAAAATTATCTACGATGTTTGTGTCACGGTATAAAGTTGTCTCCGTATCACCTATAAGTCACTATTTTGAGATGTGGAATTTGTGCTTTAGAGTTGATTGCCTACATTACACCCTTTCGAGTATGACCCCTTCCACCGACCTTGCGTAATCGCGGTATAGCTTTATAAATACATCTATTTTCAACATGTTTAAAAAAAACTTCCATAATATAGTCCATAAACAACTATAATTAAAAGAACACATTATGAAATGAAGCAATGAGGTAAATAATAACTTTACAATAAGTTTAAATACTTTAAACTATAGTCAAAGAAATAGTCTAGTACTTACTAATTACCATGCAACAACAATTAAAAACAAAAAGTCAACAAATAACAAAATATTCAAAGGTCAAAAGTCGATCTTGCGTTATACTCCGATGATTTCTTTTCTATCGAAAGACGCAAAACTCCCATCAAGTTAAAGATTAGATACTAACATCAAATTCTCTCTAAACTTTGAACCAACACCTTTGCTTTCTCCATCACCTTATCCTCATTCAACACATACACACTCACAAACTTCGACTTCTCAACATCTTCAAACTCACTCTCCACTTTCTTAACTGTAGTCGTAATTTCTTCCCATCTGTCTAAATCATCGATCTTTTTACATGAATCTTTTTCATGCACTATCTTCTTCACACCATAACATTCCAATTTCCTTGTATACCATTTCACCTGACTTTTATATATAACCATTCTCAACTGAAATTTCTTCTCCTTACCATAATATATCCTCTTATAGTGTTCCATAACACCTTTAAGCCATATTTTTCGACTTTTTGCTACCTCAAAGTAGTAATTTTCTACTTCATCATCAATCTTGAACGCGATCCTTCGAATATTATCAATCATATCACATAGTTTTTTGTTTTCCTTTTGTTTTACTTCAACATCTTTGAGTAAAACCTTCATTTTCTTGAGTTCTGTTTGGAGATCTTTTACATACTTTTTTGCACCACATAAAATGGTACCTTTGTTTATTTTCATTACACCTTCAACTCTCTCAATGAGAAAAGAGACAAAAGCTTCTGCCATTTTTTTTTAAAAAAAAATGGAATGAAAAAACTTAGAAAAAAATGCTCACAAGAATGAGAAAAATTAAAATATTGTATGGTTATTTGATATAAAGTTTGTCAAGTTTATAATCTTGAAAGTTTTACAAATTACACATGAAGTCCTTGTAGTATGTTAAAATTACAAAAATAGTCCTTTATGTCTAGGGATAGGTTCAAAATAACCCCTTGTCGAAATCTCAGAAACTAAAACTCGAAAAAACTCCATCAAGTATCTAAAATATTTTCTGTGTTTCAGTTTACGTGACATATTTAATTTGTTTAAAATGAATAACACGTTTTAAAGTTTGTAAATAATTAATTTTATACTTCCATGTCCATAATGAGAATTTTTTTTTTTGAATGAGAAGATTTTGTAACGATACAAATATCATGACATATTTAATAACTGAGAGAAAGTCCTAGTCATTTGTTTTAACTATAGAAAATTTCCCCATTAACTTTATAAAATTACACTTTATATAATCTTTTTTGTGATTTTTTTTTTCATTTCAACTTATTGTCCTTTACTTTTTTTAGTTTAAAGTGTGTGCTAACAAAAGTTTTAGTTTAAATTGGATTTATTTTCTAAAATAGTGTATTTATAAATAGTAAAAACGCGTGAAGAGGGAATAATCATTTTTTTTTTGTTTGTTAATTTTCCAATATATCTTCTTTTAATAATGATGCTAAACTCTCGTGAATGGCCTCTCAATAAATGACAAATAATTTACTATATGTGAAAATTAACCTAATTAGGTATCATTAAGTCGAGAATTCTTCAAAAATTATTATTTTTAATCTTCACGAAAAAGTGATAATATTTACGTATATTTTGTTTTTTTGAAACATCACTTATTAGATTATATTGAATAATATGTTATTGTTATTATTGTTAACCTAACTAGGTATTTAACGCGTGTGCTAACATTCAAATTTACCTACACATTATTAGTAAATAATCTTTTTTTTTTATTTCTTTTATGATTCATGAAGTTTTTGGACCACCATTTAAATTTCGAGCAAATTAAAATTTTTATGAAAAGACGTTAGACTTTTAATATGTATAAATTATTACAAATATTTGACATTATTATGATATTTTTATTTGTAATAATGAGTAATATGTGAGTCGAATGTTTTTTCTTTGAAGGATAATTTTGCAAGGTTATATTTACACAAATAAGTGATAAAATCTAAATAATGAGAGTGGAATAATTGAACAAAATCATTTGACTTGGCTTACCTACTAAAGTATTAATTAGTTTGAGGCAGATTAATTTTGATGATAATTTTATTTGGGGTTATGCCAAATTAATCCATAAATGATAATTTCTAAAAGTCATTTTTCTTTTTTAAAAATCGTATCAAGTCAAATAATGCTACACAAAATAGAAACCAGGGGTATATATTATAAGCCATATTAATAAATTAGTATTTTCCGCATATGATGTCTCATGCCCATATTATAGCCCGACTAAATTTAAATTCTCATCAAAAAGTCCCACAATGAGGAGTAAAGCTCTCTAACAAAGGCGGCTTCATAATTAAGTTGACTCAAAATCGAGACCCTAATTAAAAATAAAGAAATATAACCTCTCCATCACAATCCGTATTGATCGTATTATTAGGAATTTTACACAAAATTTCAAAGTATTAAAAGTTAATTACATCCTCTCCCTACTCATTTCCAATTTACAAAAAAACCTTAGATTTGGTGAAATTTGAATACATCTCAAAACGTCCTAATACAACGTGTCCCCATTTTGGATACATCCCTAAATATCCTGATACATCACGTATCGATTTGGGATACATCACCTCAACGTTTCGATACATCGCGTAAAGTGAGTATCCGAGAATAGGATAGAGTAGAGATTTTTATAATTTTTTCAAATTGAATAGAATATGTTAATATAAGTTACGTATGTAAATAATTTTTCATATTAACAGACTAGTTGATTGAACCGTATATATCGTTTTAACGTTCTCTTAAAACAAAAGTAAATTAAAGAAAGTGGCCTGGCCCATCTCAATTTGTATGTGACAAGCCCAAATAGAGTTCCATAACCAAACATTCTTCAAATTAAAACCCTAAATTGCCATTTCTATAAAACCCTAGCAAAACCCTAATTTATCATACTTTCAGGATCCAAAAATGTCGAAGCGAGGTCAGTATACTTTATGTTGCTTTCAAATTCAGATGATTGTTCTTAATTATCTTCAATTTTCCCTAATTTTTTTTTGAAAAATAATGTTTAGGGCGTGGAGGTTCTGCCGGAAACAAATTCCGGATGTCACTGGGTTTACCGGTGGCGGCGACGGTGAACTGTGCTGATAACACTGGGGCAAAGAACCTTTACATTATTTCAGTAAAGGGTATAAAGGGTAGGTTGAATCGGTTACCATCTGCTTGTGTAGGTGATATGGTAATGGCTACTGTAAAGAAAGGTAAACCTGATTTGAGGAAGAAAGTGATGCCTGCTGTCATTGTTAGACAACGTAAACCTTGGAGACGAAAGGATGGTGTTTTCATGTACTTTGAAGGTAAATATTTTTCTGCTAGCTTAAGGATTTGAGCTGAGATTTTTGGTTGTTATGTGATTTGAGCTGCTTGTTATTGTGTTCTTAGCTCGTGTTTCTACTTTATATGAATTATGTGAATCAACTATACACAGATTTGGTGTCATTTGATTTTATAGTAGTAAGTTGTGAAGTATCTATATGAAATGATTATAAAAATGTAATCTTTTGAGAAAATTAACATTAGTTGGTGTACACATTGAGGTTTTGTGGATATCATTCTATCAGAGTTACTCTAGGGTGATTGGATTTCCTTGCTAATATAGTTATTCATACATTTAGCTTTGTTCATTTCCCTGAATTTGAAACAGTGAGTAGTTATTCCATAAGTTTTGGGGTGTGGTGCAATTATCCAGTGATCTGTTTTTGGACTTGGTATTCGTTCTTGTTTTAGTAGAAGTAGTGTGCGAATATGAGCTGGTTTGACAGTATAATCATCCAATTTTACCTTGTGCATGTGTCAAGTCATAAGGGTGAGTTGGTCTTTTGGATACGAGCTTATCTGCACTTGTATGGACAGTTATAGTCTAACCAATCACATTATCTTGGTTCATAATCGAATTAGATTACCCCAAATGAGCCTCATTTTTGTGATTTCTCACTTTGAGATGATCACTACCCAGAGATAGCAGAGAAAAATTGAACTTTTGAAGCATATGATCTTAGTAAGTGAATTCTTCAGTTAAAAGAATGTTCCGATTAAGTGTGTTAGGGGACAAATTTGTATCTTTTGATTGCAAGTTTTATTACCATAGGTCTTTCTTTATCTTGTTTTTGTTGAGAGTAGGTATCAAGGTAGGATATCTGCTTGTGCAGCTGTTTCTGATGAATTGAGAAACATGTGTTTGTATTTTTATTAATTTTGAAAACCAGACTTAGTCAGGTGTTAACATTTCATATCATGGTTAATACAGTTACTAGTCTGGGAAATTAATGTTGTCTATCGTTACAGATGTGCTTATACTATTCAAGCACTTTCTGCTCCATATGGGCCCAACATGAAGTAATCTATTTTCTTCCATTCTGGAACACGTATATGTGGGATATGTCGACTTGAGCTATTGTTTTTTTAGTTGTTTGGTTGTATATAAATGATGTCCTTGCAAAAACTGATTTCAAAATTATCTTGCTATTTCAGTGTCTTAACTTTTAAATATCCATGCATTAGTCAAGTAACAACTCTGATACCGTGGTTGATACAGTTACATGCTTGGAAAATGTATGTGTCCATCGTTACAGATGTGTTAATTCCTATTATGCTCATATCTGCTCCATTTGGACTCTACATATGTTCTCAATTTGTAGCATTGTTAAGTATACACTGTGTCTTTACTTTAATTGAGTTCAATGTTATCTTCTTGTTGTGTAGAATTTTAAACATATCCAGACATTAGTCAGGTTACAACCTTATTATACTGTGGTTGACACAGTTACATGGCTGGAAAATAGATGTGTCCATCGTTACAGATGTGTTGATTCTTTTTAAGCTCACATCTGCTCCATTTGGACTCTATATATGTACTCCTCAAGTTGTAGCATGTATCTGCTAGTTATATAATTTACATAGAAGTTTGCTGAGCTTATAACACGTCTTGTATGCTTGTGCAGATAATGCTGGTGTGATTGTGAATCCCAAAGGAGAAATGAAAGGTGAGGTCTTATGCTTAATCTCCATCAAGTGTATCTATCTAAACTATACGCCATTAAACTTTGAAAACGATATCATCTACTTAATATATCAAGAATTTAAACTGTTTAGTTTTCACAATTTTCTCGATGTACGAATTGTTCATGAGCTGCATTTGGTTGTTGTAGGTTCTGCTATCACTGGTCCAATTGGAAAGGAGTGTGCTGATCTATGGCCAAGGATTGCTAGTGCAGCTAATGCAATTGTCTGAACTACTAAGAGTTAGTTAACCTGTAGTTTTGATACCTTTTATTTGGAAGTGCTGTTATTGTCATATATACAAACAAATGCAGCAATGTTGTATTGCTCTAAGATTTATAAGTTCATATAATACCCACTTATTTTGCTACTAAATATCACTGTCATTTACTTTTCGTTTAGTTTTTGATTATAACTTCGTAATTATTGAAAGACTTGTCCAAAAAAATAGTCGAGGAAACATGGTTGAGTTCAAGCTTTGGGTTTGAATTACCTTTGTTAGGGGACATCCATACGTGAATATTGATTTAGTCGGATTTTAAAATGTCTATCGTGTACCATATGAGGAATCGAGGAGAAAAGTAAATGAAATATATTGAGAGTTATAAATATTATGTTTATTATATCTTAGCCGTTTTCTAATTTGAAACCAAATTAAGACCAAATCACAATCAAATTTGAACAAATACCTACCCATAAAATTATGTCAATTAAATAATTTTTGTTATTTTTTTTTTTCATTTTAATATTATAATGATGAGATTACGTGTTTCCTATCTATGAACCTCGAGAGTATATTTGCAAAAAGATGGTAATAACTAACCTTTTTCCAATTTAAAAACTTCAATTATTTTAAAATTGGTCTAAAAGATTAATATTTCAGATTGAATAAATTATAATCTATGATGTACCTATCTGCTTAGCAAAAACAGATAGATCAATTATATTCGTTATTGTTTATATCACAAAACTTAACAAACGATAAATATTTTTCGATTGAGTTATGAATCGATTTACAAATTTTAGGTAATGATGAAATAATTGAGATTCTTTCATTCTTAGTTAAAATTTTCGAATATGAGTTAATAATCCTATTAAAAGCACTTGTAAAATTAGCTAAATTTTAATACAAATATCAAATATCGATCGAAAAAATAATAATTACGAAATGGCATGACATAGCTGTAAGTTGACAAAGGTGTGTTTGACCCAAAAAAAGAGAGAAAAAAGTACAGGTATGTGTAAAGAGACGTGCTACCTACTTGCTGATTAATTCCAAATTATAATTTGTTAAATTTTGTGGTTTTATGTTTTTTTAATAATAATTAAATCTGTTGACATTTGTCTCTTGTAGGTATAAAAGCTTGCAAATTCATTAATTTAATGAGCCTCCAATGGAAACCTGCCACGTATCTCATCAAGAGTGATAAGAAATAATTATTGACTTATTATACTTCAAATAATTTACTAATTATTAACTAAATATAAAATATTTTTAAAGTACATTGTTTATGTAAAATCTATAGTCTTAACAAAACTTGAATCAACTTTTTCAATAATATAAAATGTTCGGGACTATCTAAAGTTATGGAGCATCTCTTTATCCTCAATCAAAAGTTTTGAATTCGAATTTTAGAAATAACATCATTTTTAATAAGGATTATTTCAATCTTGTTGAGTTATCATGTTATTGATAATGAGTTATTTGATCTCTATACAAAATTTTGTATAATCCTTACCCCATGACTTACTATTTAAATCGAAATTGACCCAGTTTAATACTCCATGATATGTCTCTATTTTTTATTTTTCACACTTCAGATATCTGATTTCTATGAAGGAGAAAGAAGAGGGTTGAGTTTTCACATTTATGGTGAATAATGAGTTATTTGATCTTCTTATATGTTGTTAAAGTCAAATAATTTACATATATAAATTAGTTACATCTAAAATATTACAATCAACATCTAAATTATTAGATTTCTGAATAAATATCGAATCTCACCCCAAAATAAAAATATAATTGAAGGGAGTGCACAAACAAAAAAGTATGTGTGGATATGGAATATGTTTCTAACATAAATATGTCAAAGAATATGGTAATTAAGTAGTGAGAAAGGGTTTGGTTGGGGATTTAAATTTGATTAGGTTTAATTCCATGTGAGATAGTTGTATGTTGATATATGCCAATTAGGTTGCACTCTCTAGTGGCACCCACATGACAAATATTATTTCTAATAATAATTATCAATTTCTAATTGGTTTGAAATTTTTGTTGTTATTTACACCTTTTTTTTTTAAAAAAAAATAAAGAAATAAATATTTATTACAATATTTCGTTTTCTTTGTCGAGAATTTTTTATAAAAAATCTTTTGATTTTATAAAAAAAGATAAAATTCACTTATTTTTTTTAAAATTTTATTTATGAAATTATGCTGAATATATAATTGTTATCAGACTGTCACATGAATCGAGTATGCTAGTGTGAACCAAAATATAAAATTTTACAATTTATAGAATAAAGTTTCATGACACGTTGATTGACATAATTTTATCAATCTACCACCCCATAGATCATGTTTTATTAAGGACAAAATAATATACATGGTGCCAACTAATTCCCATCACCCATGTGACCCCTTCAATTTTCAAAATTTATCACTAGTCCCCCCCTTTTACAATAAGTAGCTCCATAAAAATCAACTAAAACTAAAACTTTCTCAAATCTCAAAAAAAAAAAAAAAAAATGGCAAGAAAATTTGGAATTTTCTTTACAATTTTTTGTATTCTTTCAACTTCATGTCTTGGAGATTGGAACATTTTGTCACAACACAAAACCAATAGTGGTCTCCAAATTAGCCTAAAAAATTATTGTGAGAGTTGGAGAATGAATGTTGAGTTACACAACATTAGAGATTATGTTGTTGTTCCTCAAGAATGTGTTGCATATATTGGAAAATATATGACTTCTACTCAATATAAAGTTGATTTTGAAAGAACTATTAATGAATGTATACTTTATATTAGTACTAATTGTATTTTGGAAAATGATGGCAAAGATGCTTGGATTTTTGATATTGATGATACTCTTCTTTCCTCAGTTCCTTACTACAAGAAAAATGGTTTTGGGTAAGTTTTGTTTTCTCATTTCCCCCCCCTTTTTTGGGTGATATTTTACGTTTTGTACACTGACAATATATATTGAGATCGGCCTCTTATACTATCTATTGAAAAAAAGAGTGATAATTTATGTTTTTTACGCTAACAATGTATATCTAGATCGACCTCTTATACTATCTGTTGAGTTTTTCTTGTGACTTGTGAGATTGAGATTTAACCTTTTATATGATCTTTGACGATCCTTGTCACCTTATGAATTAACTTTTGAAGTTGAAAATTATGGATTTCTCTTTACTAGTAAGGATCATAAGCTTTTAGTCATCTATATAGCTACATACTCTTTTTGCAAAAGATTCATTTGTTATCATGATATCAGAGTTAGACTCATCTAAATTCTACTGTACCTGATGTTGAGTTTCATATTATGTTGTCCACTATTAACTTGATAGACCATGTCGAGTCTAGCATGGGGGATGTTGAATTTGTCCCACGTTGATTGTGGGATCGATGGGTATTTGATCTATTAAATAATCTCCACATCGTGAACTAGCTTTTATGATTGAGTTAAGGCTCGATATCCATCGATTGTTGCTTATGTTTTTTTGTTTTGTTGTTGGTGGAATAGGGGAAATAAGCTAAATGTGACATCTTTGGAGGATTGGATGAGCCAAGGGAAAGGAACAGCATTGGAACATTCTTTAAAGTTGTTCAATCATCTTAAAGAACTAGGAGTTCAAATCTTTCTCGTTTCTTCAAGAAGAGAACATCTTAGATCCGCCACTGTCGACAATCTTGTCAAAGTTGATTTCTATGGATGGAATAGCCTCATACTAAGGTTTGAACATATTTTTTTTTTAAATCAATTTATTTGGTTTATGACTTTATGTTAATTTATTATTCTAAATTTAGTGATATTTTAATTGAATATTTTAGAGATCAAGAAGATGAATGCAAGGATGCACAAACATTCAAGGCAGAGATAAGAAGTAAACTTATAAGTCAAGGTTATAGAATTGTTGGCATTATTGGAGACCAATGGAGTAGCATTAATGGTCTTCCAAGTGCAAAAAGATCATTCAAACTTCCAAATCCAATGTACTATGTTGCTTGATTATGAACTTGTAAATTTGTGAAGTTTTTGTGAGGAAAAGAAAATGATTTCTTGGATGTTATATGTTGTTTTTTGTGATGTGGATTAATGTTGGGAGAATAATTTTGTGAAGAATCTTGATGATTTGGTTGATTTCACACTAAATATGACAATTATTGGAGCAAGCAATTGTCAACTAATACACAACCTAAAGGTGCATGTGAACATTAAGAATGGAAATATACAAAAATAAAGATGATTTATACAAATTTCTACTTAACATGCAATTTACTAGTAGTTGATTGTTAACTTATTTGACAACAATAACATCATACCAGCTAACTGGAATCTAGAGAGAATAGAGTGTTATCTCTGTCTTGTGAGGTAGAGAGATTGTTTCTGATAGATTCTTGATTCAAAGAAAAGCATATCAAAACAGGTCAATTTTTTTTTAATGGGAGTGATAAAATCATAGGAAAATACATGTTTCTGAATTGTTCGAGATAGTTAGTTTGTGTGGCCAAGTCTTTGAAAATACAAATGGAATGATAAGACGTAAGAACCTCTGACCATGGGACGAAAACTCGCTTGATCTTTTAACATCTTATATCAAAAAACACTAGGACTTATACTTCTAAGTGAACCTATTCTTGCTTAACATAGTCACCTCCCATTTGTGCCTTACAATAATCGAACAAACTCCCATCGAAGCATCGCCTTATAGCCTCTTTCGATAAGAATCCATCTTCATCTCGAGCAAGAAAATACAAAAGTCCCCATTCCAATTTTGAAGCAATCCTTCAAATCAAACCAAAAGATAAAAAAAAAAAAGGTTAAAACAACTATAACGAGCTAGTTCATTTGGCTTGGCGCGTTTAAGCAACTTATGCACCTAGTATTGGAGATAAATAAGTTGTTACGTGTTTGAATAACAACTTACCAGCCAAGAAAATCGTATATATCTCTATTGGCTTGAGTCATATTCCACAATTCTCCAAAACTAAGCTTATCAGGCACAGTTCGAGCATACTTGCTAAAAATATTCTCAAAGTGCACTGGCAAAAACCTAAAGGAACAATCAATCCACACACTATTAACTCATGATACTCAGAAAGGTTGTAACACGAGGACTTCAAAACGATTCATGCATATATATACTTGCCTGCCTTCTCTATCATAGGTCCCGGAATCACTTCCATGTTTGCCCTTGTGTATATTACGAATGTAGATTGGAAGTAACGGAGAAGGAAACCACCCCTGCAAATTAACAATTTACTATCACAACGTGAGGTTTAGGAGGTCAGACTGTACCTAGACCTTGCCCCTAACTCGTAAAGACATAGAAACACAATGCACACGAGCATAAAACAGGGGAAATACTCTGCCTCCATAACATTACATCGAATTTGGCTAATTGAACTCACAAATCAAATGCATGTCAGTACGAATCACTCTGTTTCAAACTTACCGGGAGAGTAGGATAGCTCAACACAGAATTGAGCATAACAGCTACGATGAATGACACGATCACATTGAAGCCAATTTGACGAAGCCCTGTTCAAAACCAGGACGAAAAATATAGAATTCAATTATTCTAGACGACAAGAACTGAATTATATACTAGCACGATAAGTTACCAGAGTATGTTTCCCATGGATAAACAATGCCATTATCGTCCTGATCGAAGAAAGCTGCATGCTGTTGAAGAACACTCATGCCATTGTGACTGTGGCCAGAAGTTCCATTGGGGTGATCCATGTCTGGTGCAACCAAACCCCTAGCCATATCTGAATATTTTTTCGAGTTTTATAAGCGGTGTCACATTTTAAAATGAAAATAAATAATTTCATTTTTTGAAATGTATCCAAAATAACATCATTAAGTCTTCATATTTGATTTCACAAATCAATTTTGTTGTATAGCACTCAATTTTGTTATTATGAACCGTTAATAAAATTGATTGACAGCTCAGTGAAAAAAAAAGGGTGATAGAAACTGTCTTCCACAACAGTACTAATGAAGCAATGTTTTGTAATATTTTTCTCTTCCGTCCTAAAATTTGAAACGCTTAAACTCCTAATCCTGATTCCGCCTCTGATATATTACTATTAAAAAGATCGACGAAACAGTGTTACGTGACAAAAAAAACTTACAGGGTTTTGGAATAGAAGTTTCCAAGTCAGTTCTAACTTTGTGTTGAATAGTGATTGGGGCAAGAGTTGCCTCTGTTGTTAATGCTGAATTTCTCTGATCCATTCCACCAGTAATTGTTGTTTCTGCCATTTTCTTATAATTATTATTACTTTAACCTAACTATAAAATTTACTCAAATCAACAAAATTTAATTACAAGTGAAATAATTATGAGGAAATTAATGGAGCCTCTGTAAAGATTACAAGTGGCTTTTTACAGTTTTTAGTGCTGCTTATGACACGTATCAGTCAAAAATATGATCCGTTTAGTTCTATTTATATTTAAATCGATTAATTTATACTAATAATAAGTAAAGTCTGAGAAGGATATATATATTATGTACTAAGCTTTATGGTTATCTTATGTGACATCGAGAAATTATTTTTGCTAAATCAATGCTAACGTAAAACATTTCAAAGTGAAATATAAAAATAAAGAAGAGTATAGCGATAACAATAAATAATTTAGTGATCGAAGCTAATAAAGTAACATGTAATAAAATTGAAAAGTCATAATAATGTACAATATCAATAGGAGAAACTAGACGATGCTTGAATACCTGTTAATATTATACACTAGTTTTTTATTTTCATATCCTTTTATCTAAGGGCATATCTTCGATAAACTGCAATATGTGTCATGTTCTGTCTAATCACCTCTCTTCAATATTTATTCGACATACCTCCGCCTCTATCCGTATTTACTATAGCCAGCATCTCACAACTCTTTAATGAGATAATTATGCATCTCCTCTTCATATACTCGAATCATCTCAATTTCACTTTTCTTATCTTGCTCATTACGGAGGCGGTTTTCATCTTATTCATGCAAATCTTCGTTCATGATCCTATTTGTACTAGCATGTTCACACTTTCATCTCAATATCCTTACTTTCGCTACTTTCATCTTCAAATTGGCCCAACACTTCATTCCATACAACATAGTCAATCTGACCACTACTTTATACAATCTACCGTTATGTCTTTATGATACATTTTTATCATACAAGACATTGAGTACTCCCCTCAAAATTATTTATAGATCGACTTAATTTTTTTCGATTTTGAAGTAAAAATAAAATAAAATGTTGGCCCATTCTATCACCAACGATGGGCTTAATCTTTCCATGGCTTTTTTAGCTACAAGGCCCATTAACATCAATCAATTGGGCCTGTATAAATTACAACTCCATCGCGAAAACCTGTTTCTCTTTCTAATTCCTTTACGCCTCTCCGTCGTGAAAAAGCTACACAAAAGGAGAGGATTTTGACGGAAAAACAATGGCCACCGAAGCACCGGTAGAGGCGACGGAGATTCCGTCGGTAGCGGCAGCGGAGACGGTGGAGAAGCAGCCGCATAAGCTAGAGAGGAAGTGGACGTTCTGGTTCGATAACCAGTCTAAACCGAAACAAGGCGCCGCTTGGGGAAGTTCTCTTCGAAAAGCTTATACTTTTGAAACTGTTGAGGAATTCTGGAGGTAAAATATGTCATTTATGTACAATAGGAACGTGATGTTTTATAGATTCTTCATGTTATGTTTATTCAGATTTGTGCTCGTAAATTGTGGAAACCCTATCTATGGCTTGTATTACAAATTGATATTCATATTTCTGATGAAATCATTTTTTCTAATATAACTGAACCTAAATTTGCCCGGATTTGGATTTTTAATGTGATTAATTGATTGCGTTTTGTGGATTTTTTTTGTTTTTTACCTGTCAATTAAGATAGCTTTGATGTATGTTGATCTAATAGTATATGTGATCTTCACCAGAGAGCTCTTTCTGCTGATTACTGATTGAATTTGTGCCTCCTAGCAGGTTTATGACCCTGTCTCTATTTTGTGATGTTGAAAAAGTTTGTTCCTTTAGAGAATAATATTAGTATCTGCAATGTTCTATTACTAATATTGTTCTTTGCAACTTTTGCAATCTTCAAGCTATTAAATTTTCCCTATGAAACTAAGCTTTTAGATATTATTATTATTCTAATTTTCTTCAACTACTACTGCTGTAATTATAAGTGAAATTGGCTTCTTAAACTCACTGTCCATGAAAACAGTGCACTATTAAACGAAATGAAGTACTTGTTTATATTAAATTTCATAAATTTCCTATATGTTGTATGGATTGATTTTGATTGATTAATGAGGTATTATGGTCTAGAAAGAATGGTGGGTAGAAGCTTATCTTAAATGTGGATTGTCCTCTTTGCAGTTTATATGATCAAATATTCAAGCCCAGCAAGTTGACTGTTAATGCGGACTTTCATTTGTTCAAAGCTGGGATTGAGCCCAAATGGGAAGATCCTGAGTGTGCCAATGGTGGCAAGTGGACTGCTACTAGCAGCAGAAAGGCTAATCTCGAGACTATGTGGCTAGAAACAGTAATAATTCTTCTTTGCCATTTGGTGTCCGTTCTGTATTTAGTATGTTATATCATATAAAGTGATGTTTTGATTAGTTTTCTTGCTAAAGATGCTTAGTATTGTTTGTTGGATGTGCTTCTTTTAAACAGCTGATGGCATTGGTTGGCGAGCAATTTGATGAGTCAGAAGATATATGTGGAGTGGTTGCTAGTGTGCGTAGGAGTCAGGATAAACTTTCCTTGTGGACTAAGACAGCCACCAATGAAGCAGCTCAGGTGGTTTTCTTATCTCTGGTGTTATATAGCTTCAGAACTGAAATCTGTGTTATTGTTCCACGATCTCCGAAATGTGATAAGAAATATTCTTTAAGATGGTCCAGATGACAGATCTATGTTTAGTTTTTCAAAACCTTAGCTACCTTTATTAATATTATTTAAGAAAATGATATACCAGAGTACTTGAAACATATAGATTTGCAGGAATTTTGATGACTTTTCTCTTTCATTTTCAATTTATATGTTCTTGTGCTGCGTTAAAATTTTTCTTAATGCTGATATTACCTATCTCCATTTTTTTATTTATTTTTTTTCTTTAGAGCTGGAAAAGCGACTTTATTTGAGCACCAAATTTGAGATCAAGAGAAAATGTCTTTTACCATTCCGTCCTATGGACGAAACACTGGTGTTGATTATTAAATATATAATTTAAATTACCCGATCAGAAGCATTTTTTCTTTTTCCTGGCATGGAAGTCCTTAATATTTCTCTTTGCTTGTTCTTTAACTATTCCCGGCAGATGTTTTTTTTGCTTGTTGTAGTGGTATCTCCTTTCTCTATGGCTTTGTTCATGTTATTTATCGCTGATTTCTGTTCTGTCTTTAGGCATTCTGATAAAAAACACTTTGATCTGGGCACTTGTCCCTTGCACTGCTCTATGGATGTATATGCATCTAGATCTGCTTCATATTCAACTTTCTGCTTTGAGCTCTTCTTTAAACCCCTTAAAATGCGTCTTGAAATCTAAATTATTGTGTGGTCATGTTTTATAGCGCGTAATATGATTCAAAGGATCTTTAAATTCTTAAGTCGAAGCATGAAGATTTAGCTATGGGTGATGTAGCTAAAGATTTTATAATTTTCTTTCTAATTACTTCCCATGTGAAACACTATTAACACTGCACCATCTGATGTACAAGAGTGAGATATGAGTTTTGTGAAGGTTAAGTTTTGATACCATGTCAAACAATTTGAGTATCCAACCATAAACTCTTTAGGTCATTGGTGAAGTAGCCCAAGATCAAAGAAATGAGTGAAGTAGCTCATGTCTTTCATTTAACCCTTTGGATGCCCTCCCATGATCCATGTAAGAACTATATAACTCAGCAGCCTGGATTACTGTGGTGAAACCGGTATCATCTGATGATAGTAAACTGAGGAAGGGACAACATTCTGATTGCGTAAGTACCAAATTGTGCTGTGATAGTTTTGCTATGCATTAACTTCTCTTGATGTATGAAATTAGCATATTGATACTAAACCCAAGATGGTATAATTTGAATGTTTTCCCCAAGTATTCGTCATTCTCCGTTTAGTAATCCTATGTACACGTTCATCTTACAGCATTGCAATACACAAGTTGCGAATTGAAATTCTTTTACATTGCTCAACTAGGGTTTTTTCAGGTCTCTTTAGCATATTATTCCCTTGTATTGTTTGTAATCACGTATGTATGCCTTTTTTTGGCCTTCTAACATCTCTGTAGTCTGAAGAATTGTTTTGCCTCCTGGCGTGATGCTCCATGGTTTTGCATTTTATAAATAACTGGTTTGTTCTATGTTGTAGATGGGCATTGGTAGGAAGTGGAAGGAGATCATTGATGCCGAAAAGATATCCTATAGTTTCCATGTAACTTCCCTCTCATCACTTACAATTCTTGCAAATTCAATGGTCTTCTATCTTTCCTCTTGATGTTCGTTCTTTCTTAATCAACGTATTATTTTGGTCATTGCAGGATGATTCTAAAAGAGAGAGGTCAGCTAAGAGCCGATATACTGTGTGAAATTTCTTTATCGTGTGGAATTAACACCACTCCTTAAGCTCTTTACCAATACTGAAATTGTACGATTAGCACTTTTTTGCGCTTGTCTGCTGCAAATTTTGATCCTATTGAAATTTATTCGAACTTGATGTATGTTTGGATGTATTGCATTAAAGATTTTGTTTCTGATGTTTGTTATTTATGTGGAATCTCTTTATATCTCAAGTAGACTCTATTGCAGAAAGCTTAGTCGATTCATTGGGTAATTTAATGCCTCAAAATGAGCCTCTTTAGTGCTTGTATAATAGAATTTTGGAGGAACGTAGACAGAAATGCACAAGTATTATCATAAAGTTGAATGCGTAGACTCACATGTTTAACATCCCAAATTGTGTGAGTTTCTCTACGCATGTTTATTTGTTTAATTTTATGATGGTGGAATTGTTAGGTGAGGTGTGTTTATATATTATGTATCACGTATAATGTGCCTTCGTTCACCAAAACTTAGACGTTATTTATTTCTTAGGTCTTTTAATTTAAATTCCTCTTCCACATTACAATTCAAGTTTAATACTTACCAATTTCTTGTGAAAAGTTAAAAATTGGGACCATGAAGACGACATTTTCTAGACTACAAAGCACATATATATATGTTTGAATAATACATAAAATTAAAGTTGTATCTGATTGATTTATCTCAATTACACAAAAGAGGCTATAGCTATTTGATCATAACACAGTTTCCACATTGGCAATAATGATTAATTATGTGCCATCCATCAAGCAAGAAATCCAAGTTTTTCACCATTCTTCTTTGCCAATCGAATTAATCCTTGCCTTTGCTTCTGATCTGCTCCTATTGACTTGCAAAACTCTGTGATTACCTGATCAAACAAATACCATCAACTTTAGCTTTGGTTTCTGCACCGGGAAGTTCCACCTTAGGGTTTAATAATCTAATGGTTCCTATCAAAGGTGACTTCATTCTCAAAGACTCGAACTGCAGACCTCTAGTTAAGGCTAGGGGGAGGGGTATTTACGATTGGTACCGACTAATTTGGTGGACGAGTGTTGGAAGTTCCTCTTTAGGGGTAAAATGGTCCCTAACAAAGGGAATTTCATTTTCAAGACTCGAACTCCAGACATCTAGTTAAGGATACTTGCAATTGGTATCCAACTAATCTAGCAGATTCGTGTTCGGAAGTTCCACTTTTAGAGATAAAGCGCGTAATCCCTACCCAAGGCGATTTCATTTCAGGGGCTCGTACTTCAGACCCCTAGGTAAGAAGAAGAGTGGGGTAGTGGGATGGGGGGTGGGGGTGGGGGGTTGCCTACAAGCCCATCACTACTATGGGTGGTTGATATTACCATTGAAATTGTGACCTCTTGGCCTTTATCCTTTTTGGAGACTCAAATACCACATTTAAATTGAGAAATATACTAACAAATTGTCCTCTTTGAAATCTTTTATGAATTGTTTGAGTTTGTTTACTTTTTTTCAAGTTTACTTTTGAAAAAGTAAATGAAATAATTACATGACATTTATAGTCAAATCCAACATTGAAAAGCTTAACCTAATTGTTTAGAACAATAAACTAGAATTTTGAGAACTAAAACCTCTTTGCTTAGACTTAATATTAAATCAAGAATTAATGATTTTAAATACATAACACCTCAAAATTCTTGCCATAAATCCAAAATCAGTCCAAATAGACTAAAATTATATATCTAAAATTCTCAATTTGAACATCACATAATGTTTAAATGTTGAAATTAATTTACAATTCATCATTTTTCACCAAATAACTTTGCTATTTTTATTGACTTTATCCCCAAATTAGAACTTTCATAGATCATATTCAATAATATCAACACTAAAGAAAGACTAGATCTACCCAAAAACAATATAAGCAAAGACAAAAATTGTTAGTAGACAATTTTATGAATGAAAAACATAAAATTTCTTCAAAAACAAAATGATTTCTGCTCATATGCACTCGATGGAGATTTAAAATTATACGATATCTATACTGATGAATAATAACGGATATCGAGTAAATGATAAATTACCTGAGAGTGTAAAGCAATAGCTTTGCCCCTAAGTTGATTGAATCTTTTTTTGCCAACAATATTCCTAGTGATAACAACAATTGGTGCAAATAATCCTTTTCCATCATTAACATTACCCATCATTATCCTTGATCTCACTGCCTTACCAAATTTAACATTCATTAATGGTTGCACTTTCCTCATAAACATACCATAATCTTCACCACTAACACATGAAGAAAATGAAGTTGTTGCAATTGAACTTGTAATTGCCATTCAAATAACCTTTTCTCTTTTTTTCTTAGGACTACTAGTAGTAAATAATATTATTGAATATAGAAGTGATGATAATGGAGCTAAGGGGTTTTTTGAGCTTATGTTATAAGATTTTTTTGTGTGGTTTATGAAGGTAGGTTGTTGTTGTAATTTTTGTAGCCTTTTATGTTTGGTTTATATTTTGAGTGGTAATGAAGAGGCAAATTTAGAGCCACACAATTGTATTTGCTAGCTTTTGATTGTTTTTTTTTTCTTTTACTTGAAAAATAGAAGTAAGATTCTTCTTGGTTTTTTTAATGGTCCACATATTTTATTTTATTTTTAAAAAAAGTCTGATAATATAGATCGAATAGTGTTGCGTTCGAAGGGTGTGCTTTAATTTAAATATGATATAACTACATGAATTTCACGGCAATAATAAATTAGAGTATTTGTAACCAACACTCTATATTAATATTGTTAAATGTTCTAGTGATTCTGAATATAGTGATACATATTAACTCAAGTGCTGCTAAATGTATTTTTGGTAATATATATTGTCGCTAAAGGGAAAAAGTCTGTTGTTACTGAGCGTCTCTTTGTTGTAATCTATGCGTCATATGAAGATAACTTTATTATTTATATCCGTTTCCATATTTTATTTTATTTATTTATCCCATCAGTTTGGAGATCTGTATCTGCTATTCTAGTGGTTCTTTCTCTTCATGTAGGGTCTACCATTGTAATCTTGATCATATCTATATGCCAAGTGGTGCCCTTTTGATCAATTGTTTTTTTTTTTTAATTTTGGAGTTTGAACTTTTCGTTTTCTCACATGTATTTTTTGCATCATAAATTTCGTGTATAATCAAATTAAGATAGAAATCAAAACAATTGAATAAAGTTTTGTGAAATTTACGTGACTATTTCTATAGGTTGTTAATTTTTTAGTTTTTCACTAGATGTTCATTATTTGTATTAGAGTCAACTAAATTCACGCATTACCTGATTATTTTTTAGCGTAGCATTTTCAACATATTTTTTTTTCATTTGCATGGATTCAAACTCGAAAAGTTTGGTTAAGATTGAAGGAGTCCCGATCATCGCAACATAATTGTGTGATTTTAAACCATGTTTTGAACCTCTATGGTTCTGAATTATACACGAAATCTTAAAGGATCCAAAAAACATGGAATGCTAGGTGGCATGCAATTAGTGGATAATAATTAAACGGTGTAAAAATGTTTGAAGACAAATATATAATTTTGACTCTAAGATGGGAAATTTGATTTTGTATTTTGTAAAGTCATAAATGTTTTTCTTGTTTCATATTTTATGCATTCAAATAAGAATTTCCAGCCGTTAATATAATAGTATGTGACAATGTCTTGTGAAGCTTCATAGAAGCAACTTAATTGTGTGTCAAATCAGCATGTCTACTTGGCTTTATAGATCGTCATCGTAACTTCTTTGTAATGAATATAAAGATAATGAGAATATTTAATTGAATAGATAAATAATCGATAAATTACATGAGTTATAACTTATAAGACATAATGAGGTAGAATAAACAAAGAAATAAATTATAATATGTTAGAAGTTACAAAACCTATTAAGATACAAATCAAAAAAACTGAATAAAGTTTTGTGAAATCTACATAAAATTAAAAGTGACTATTTCTATAGGTTATTAATCTTTAGTTTTTCACTGAATGTTCATTATTTATATTAGAGTCAACTAAATTCACGCATTACTTGATTCATTTTTTAGTGTAGCACTTCCAACATAATTTTTTTTTTCATTCGCATGAATTCAAACTTGAAATGTTTGATTAAGAATGAAAAAATCTCAGTCAAACGCAACATAATTGCGTGACTTTAACCATGTTTTGAACCTTTATGGTTCTGAATTATACACGAATTTTAAAGGATCCAAAAAACTTTGAAATGCTAGGTTACATACAATTAGTGGATAATAATTGAACGGTGCAAAAATGTTTGATTACAAATACATAATTTTGACCCAAGATGAGAAATTTGATTTTGTATTTTGTGAAGTCATAAATGTTTTTCTTGATTATATTACAGCCGTTAGTATAATAGTATGTGACAATGTCTTATAAAGCTTCATAGAAGCAACTTAATTGTTTGTCAAATAAGACATGTCTACTTGGCTTTCTAGACGGTCATCGAAATTGTGAAAAATGATAAAGTTGATTTTTGGAATATAATAGATTAGTATAGTATAGTTTTTAGAATAGTCTAGTGTAAAGTCTAGAATAGTTATCTTCAAGAAATGTCTAGATATTCTAGGGTAGAAGATAAAATCACCAAAATTTTCTTTATAGAAGTATCTAGAAGAATTTCTAGAACCATCCATGAACAAGTATAAATATGGGTGATCTTGTACATTTGTAATCAATCAAATAGTCTTCTCCTACATCAAAGTTTTTATTCAAAATATTCCTTCTCCTTTCTAGCTTTCTCTTTCTTAGTTGAATCTTTCGATCTTAGTTAACGATATTGTCCTAGCAGAAGGTTTCCTAATTATACTTTTCTTCTGCTATTCTCTACATGGTATCAGAGCCATAGCCATGGATTGACTTGTGGGTGTTATTTTAAGATCGGGTTGGAGGTAAATTCATCTGGTTTGTCTATATGAATTTTAGCGGTCGTGTTAATGGATTTGGGGATGAAGTTGTTGAATCAGTCCAATTACGAAAAAGATTGGATCGGGGATTTAGAATATAATATGTGGGGTTATTTAAAATGGGTCGGGTTATTGAGTTAAAATAAGGAATATGTTTTAAAAAAAATAAATCGGGATAAATTTAGTGAAATTAGTAACGGGAAGGTTAAAGTTTACTTCATTTTATCAGCGAGAGTAAATTTAAACAATAAATCAAAGTTGGAGGGTATTTTTGATCATTTTCCTTCTTTTTATTAGGAAATACCTTTGTATATGTTTCTTTTTTGTTTGACTTTTAATGTTGATTAAAGAACCAATGATTTATCATTTCGTGAATAATTCATTCACTAGAGTTCTTGAAATATGTGATAATTACAAATAATTAAATTCATATTGTAATACTACTAATATTTTTTTCAAGAACCTATTTTTTCATTATTTTTAATATATGAATTGCAGCGAAATAGGCCAGCGAATTATACAATTTAGGCCAGTGAATTATACACTTGTATATGTATAGCAAATTATACAGTTTTATGTTTGCTATGGAGCGCAATTATGCAAAGTTTGCTATAGCATACAAATATGAATTTTTTGTTTACTATATGTGAAAGTTGCCCAATAAAAGTACTCTTTTCGTTTTATAAATAATGATCTAATTTAGTTTGACACGAGATTTAAGAAAATAAAGGAATTTTCTATCAAAGGTACAAAATTGTTCTTACTTAGAAATAAAAATAAAAATGTTACCATTCTATTTAGAGCAGAAGACTAAAAAAGAGAGAAAATAATTTTTTTTAAAAAATAGAGAGTAGTATTTTTTATCCAAAAAACATAGCAATGTTAATTTGAAATAGAAGGATAAATATAAAATACATACATTTAATTTAAAAGGATGTGAATTAAATCTAAAAAAATTGACCTTATCTTTCAATTTTGTTGAGAATCTGCACTTCCTTCTCCGTTATTTTCTCGTAAATCCAATTTTCTTCTTTTAACCCTAATTTTAACAACCTTGATGTTTGTTTATTCGTAATAATTTATTTAGATTTGTATCAGTTTTCAACTCAATCCAATAAACCCGTTTTAAATCAATTATGAGGTGAGTCAATACATTCTCTACTTCCGTAAATCTATAGTAACAACAACTTCTTCTCTTGATTTTCCCCCAGATTCAATGGATTTTTTTTTTGGTGACTTGTATGGTAAATAGAGGTTTTGTTAATTTCAATTGGGTTTTCGTTATTTCAGAAATGAGTTGATAAGAATTTGTGTTTTTTGGGGTAAACAGGACGTTGTTCTATTGATTTTGTTTGTGCTTGCCATAGGAATGTGGTACTTGTCCATAATTAATTAGGTTCATCTTTGAATTACTTGGCCTACCAAGACTTGTGCTTTTATCTCTTTGTTTGTTGTTTGACGATAGCCGGGCCTTGATGGGTGATGAAGTTGTCTCTCTGTTACTCCGCACATGGACGCTTTCTTGTGGAAATTTGAGGGCCATGTTTACATTTGTCAAGAATTTTAGGTGGCTCATGCCCTCGGATGTTGATCGTGTTGGTAAGTTGATCTCATTTCCTTGTGGGTATGATTTCTATCTTCTAATACTAAAATTTCTTTCAATGTTCAGGTGTAAATGATCTCATTCAGGATATGGATACGCGGTTGTGGTTAATGTTTAGTTGCACTCCCCCGTGCTCCATAATCGCAGGAACCATGCTATTACTCGGTGATCCATTTGTTAACATGTGGTTGATGATTCCTAACATGATTGTCTTTTTTTTCTGGGGTATGCTTATTCATCCCTTTCTGCTCATATCTATTATTTATTGGTATCGTGACATGCCTTTCCGTTTAATTGGTGCCAAGGCCAAATTTAAGCTCGATTTCATTCCTATGATAATTGGAGCAGCCTTTCATCACCTTTTCGAATTCAGTTTTTTGGAGTTCAATTATGGGTATTTCTGTCTAATACTAGCCATCACGACATATTTCACTACCATTGTGCACTTCATGCGCATAGCCTATGATATTGGAGGAAAAGACGTATGGTTGGGATTCGTAATGCTGCTACTTGCTTACTTTCTCAAGGGAGGATTGTTGGTTAGAGGTTTGGTTTTGAGCTTGTGTGTTGCCTTGTGTTTCTATAGATATGTCACCTATTCTGCTCCTCAAGTACCTCAGCATAGTAAAAAGGAGTTGGAGCGGTTGCCTTGCTGACTGGTACTTACTTCTATGGCTCTTCTCTCATACATAAAAAATTGATGCCTTTGTTTCTTTCTACTTCACTATCGCAGCAGTAATAGTATGTGTTTTGAAGCCAAACTATGGAAATGTTTGATGGAGTTTGTGTTTGTTTGAACAATTGTAAGGCTCAAGTATGAATGAATTGTTGCACAACTGTTCATGAGCTTAGCAGTGTTGATGAATTAATTCAACTTACTACAAGCTGACCTGAGCCATGTTAGCAACTAGAATATAAAAAACCTGTTTTCTTGGCAAGTTATCATGTGTTGTACACAGTGTCGGGCAGGAGGATTGACATGTATAGAGTATAGTCAATATTTTGAAAAGTTCGAACAACATAGGCTAGTAAGTTTGGGCAGAATGTGCTATCAATTTGCTATGGTTAAACGGTGACAAAACTTTTAGTTTTTTTTTTGAGTTTGATAGTTTGTGCTTCTAACTTAGGTGAAGATGGGAATTGCCAGTGCGGAGTATTAAAATAGTTTAAGGTGCGATCTTTCAAAAGAAATCAACATCAATGTGCTTCCAAAAGATATCACCTTTGGTTGCACACAAGGAAGAAAACAAGTACCTCAAAACCAGTCAGCCCAACATATTAAAATATTTGCACTGTTAAAATCTTTGCACTGACAAATGTACGACCAAAGTTAAAACCCTATGTTAACAAAGTGCTTCAATGAATACAAAGTGGTTGTATAGTTGACCTCATGTTGAGGCGAGTCACATGATGCCAAAACATGACAATGAGTTTCTAATAAAAATTTATGGAACATGTACAAATGGTTATAGTCCATTTCTTGAAGAAAATGTGATTTGTGTTCGTATGAATAAGAAAATGTTCATGTATTGTTAGATGAAATGTCACATATCATATCTACGGGAGTTTTGAGAGATTAAAATAAAATATTTTGACATAAATGGTCATTTTGGTCATATATATACTTTGAGTAATATTGTGGTATGTTTTAAAATGAACTATTGGAGGACAAAAGAAAGAAAGAAATCTTTTTCTGTTGAGGTTGTGGCCATGACCAAAATATATGTTGTTCTGTGGCAACACGAATTTGTCATTGATTATCAAGAAATAAGTCTTGAATGTAATAATTTTAACCATGACAATAATAATAATAATTTTCTCCTTGAAGGAGATGGTCACCATAAGAATGACATTGTGAAAATTGTGATAATACACAAAATTAATAGATAGTTACGAAAGAGCTAATTAGTTACTATCAGGAGAAGTGAGATTATTCATAATATTGGAGTTGTAATAAATCTCAAAAAAAACATTTTAAGTTTCTTTAAATTACTACAAAGTGGGGGGGGGGGGTGTTATAAATATTTACATATAAAATTACCCACTTTGTGTCTTTCTATTCATCAAGACAAGATACTTACACAAATACATATGCTTCTTCGAAAGGAAACTAATAAAAGTAAATCAACTAAGAATCTGATCCTATAATTAAGTTATCTATATATGAAAGATATAATATTTACACATATTATTACCCATTTTTCCCGTTGTTTGTTTTATACAAACATGGGCATGATGATGGAGTCATATGCAAAAGTAAACTAGAAATTTACTAGAATAAATAACAGTTGACACAATCGGTTGGTTATTTCAATTCAAATGTGATGCAAAAGAAATTGAGAATTCACGTGACTAAATGTTGAAGAAATAAAAAATTCTTCAAAAAATTCTCTTTTGTAGCTTGTTGTTGTGATAAAATGATCACTGTACCAGCTAAGGTTGGGATTATATCCCCTGAAATTATTTGGAACATATAAAAAGATGAATATGAGTCTGTTCACCTGTCACGTGGACCGTTTACTATTATGATTTAATAAATGCATCTATGGTATGATTACATGTGCATTTGTATCAACTTACAAATTGATTTTTGTAAGGTTGTTTGCTCGAATTATTAAATTAAGAGCACAGTTTCAAACTATTAAATCATGTTGATAATGCCGGTTAGTTTAGCAAAAATTGTATGCCTCCAATAAAATCCATACCATTGATTATGAGAACAATATCTCAAAGAAAATTTGGAATAAGATGAGTTCACTTAGCATGTATGCATCAATCCAACAAAGTTCTCTCAACACAATTGGTTCAGGGCTAGGAACCAAATAATTTCCATCTAAAAATTTAATGTGTGCACATATGATTTTAATGCTCCCCTATGCACAAATATGGATTCCCAATTGAGGTTCAGGGTGAATGTTAAATTTCCTTGTATCATTTGGTCTCAACTTCTGTGATGCCTAAGGGTATACCAAACATCTATTGGATGTTCTTCTGAAGCTAGTTATGCTATAAAAGAAAAATTCTATAAGCAGTTCTAGTTAAGTTGAAATCTTGCATAAAAATTAAGGTGCAACTTGCGTAGTTAAGAATATTCTACGAAAAGTTGTTCAAGATATTCATATACAAGGACAAATTACAGAAACTACATATGATTTTATTGCTCCTACTTACAAATTTAAGCTTCTGACTGTTCAAGTATTCAAAGCTTCTGATTACACTTAAAGCTTACATAGGCAGCTAAAATGGGGAGTACAAAGTGACCTGATGGTATGTTATGTAGAAGGAACTTGAGAATATGAAGAACCTTATCATTGAGAATTGATTTACTACTATTGTTTGGTCTCAAGTTCTAAGATGCCTAAGCGTGTATTGAATATCTATGGGTTGATCTTTTGAGGTTAGTTGGCATATACAAAATGCTATAAGTAGTTTTAGTTACGCTGTAATCTTCATGATATTACAAGCAGTGATACAAATATACAAAAATAAAGCAGTGAAATAGAGACAGAATATCTATGGGCTGATCTTTAAGAGATGAAGCAGTCACTTTAAATAATACTGCTCAAGAGAAAAGCCAAAACAATTTAATAATGATAGCATTTTGTTGCCTGTGCAGGTATCAATATTGAAGGACTGCATTTCAACAACTGATCATAAAATATTGGAAGATCCAAGGGAATGCAAAGTTCAGAACAACATATAGGGCTATACCTACAGTTATTATGCGGAAATTATAGAAGATGAAGAACTAAAGACGACATGCAAAGATATCACTTTAGGTAGAATAATCCAGCAAGTTCAAACCACCATTCAACAGGTTATCAAAGCGAAGTACTCATGGATTTATGACAGTCCAAAGGATTAGAATAGTTTTATAATCCTTATGAAAAGCTATAAATCTAAAGTTTTCAACCATGAATCAAATAGGAGGAACCTACAACAATGGAGGATAAAATGTAATATAGATGGAGGTAGTAGGAGAAATCCGGGTGAAAGCACTTATGGGATCTGCAATAGAGATTGCCATGGAGATTTAATGTAAAATGAAGCCAACCACTTGTAAGCATAAGTGAAAAAAACATAATATTAGTAGTTTATAAGATCTCTCACAATAAGAATTAAAAGAAATGATTCTTATAGAGTGAGATGATTTTCATAGGTTTGGTTTAATTATTGTTTAAATATTCCATGCACCTTATATTGGTGTTATAGTGCATTTTGTTATATTGATTGAGATTTCTCGTTAGAAATTCTCATTGTAAGCATGTAATAAAAAAATTTCTTTTGTTTTTGTTAATTAATATTTTCTTGTTTGTTTTTCATTCGATCTACTAATTGATGGTGGAGATACTCAACCACTTTAACAAGTATCACTTATTCAAAAAAATTAATAATGAGCTCACTTTTCTACTACTATATATAATCAGAATTTTAACGCCATGACTTTTATTAGTTAATTATAAAATTTGATTATCACTAATTCCTATTTTTAGTAATATTTAGGGATAAAGATAAATTTCAGTTGTACCTAAAATCTAATTTTTGGTTTAAGCGGAAAGTCACAATATTTCAAAATTTTGGATTAGGCGAGAATTTGAAACAGTTCAAAATTTTGATTTAAGCTTTACCAAAATTTGGATCCAGTTGTCAATACAAGCAATTAGTTGAGAACAGTTAATTAGTTGCTAATCTCGATTAGTTAGTTCACTAATATTCCAGTTATATTAGTTAACTAGCTACATATTAGTTTTACACTCTATCATAATTAGATTGCTTTACAGTACCAACCACTAATTATAATGTTGCATAAATGTTAAGAACCATTTGGGAATTGAGATAAGTTTAGTTAAGAAGAAGTGAAAGAGGTAGCGTAGAAAAAGATTTTGGTCCTGATTTTTATGTGTTTAATATTGAAAATAACCCTCTAACTTTGAAAGAAGCATTATTTTCACATGATTCTATTTTTTTTTAAAAGAGGCTGTAAATGATGAAATGGAATCTCTAATTTCTAATAAAACTTGGAAGTTAGATTTACCACCGGGTTGTAAAACAATTGATTGCAAATGGGTCTTAAGGAAAAAGTTGAAACCGGATGGTTCTATTGATAAATACAAGGCTAGGCTAGTTGCAAAAGGTTTTAAACAACTAGAAGGCGTAGAATTTTTTGATACTTTTTCTTCGGTAACAAGAATTACATCCATTAGACTTTTAATTGCTATGGCTGCAATTTTTGATTTGCAAATTCATCAAATGGATGTAAAAACTGCTTTTCTAAATGGAGACCTAAATGAAGAAATTTATATGGATCAACCCGAGTGTTTTGTTGAAGCAGGCCAAGAAAGCAAAGTATGTAAACTTACTAAATCCCTATATGGCTTGAAACAGGCACCAAAGCAATGGCATGAAAAGTTTGATTCCTTCATGATTGCAAATGGTTTTAAAACAAATGAGTGTGATCAAATTAATAACCTAAAATAAATGGAGTAGCTACTGTTTGATTTAATTATTCCTCATAGCAAATGTTTGTCAAAGTTTGTTAGTCGCCTCTCTCCCAAAACTCTCGCTCGCCACGTTCCCATTCTCGTTCGCCACTCTCACTCTGCTCGCCTCTCTCCCTTTATACAACAAAAGTGTATAATTTGTGTTTCTATTTTGTATAAAGCGAGAGAAAATTGTATATACACATGCAAAAACATATATATTTGTGCTATACACTTAATTATACAATTTACAAGCATTCTACTTCAATTCAATTGTATACAAATGCAAATTTTATACAAATATTGCAGCGGAAAAGGCCAGTGAATTATACAATTACAGTAAAATACAATTTTCTCTTATTTTATACAACAAAATTGTATAAATTGTATTTCTGTTTTTGTATAAAGCGAGAGAAAAACATATATCTTCTTCCTATACACTTATAATTTTACAATATATAAACATTTTACATCGATTCAATTGCATGCAAAGCAAATTTTATACACATATTGCAGTGAAATAGGCCAGCGAATTATACAATTGCAGTGAAATAGGTTAGCGAATTATACAATTGCAGCGAAAAAGGCGAGCGAATTATACAATTTAGGCCAGCGAATCATATAATTGTATATGTATAGCGAGGCCAGCGAATTATACAGTTATATGTTTGCTATGGAGCGCAATTATGCAAACTTTGCTATAGCATACAAATATGAAATTTTTGTTTGCTATATGTGAAACTTGCCTATTTTCTATATGAAAAAATAATAATAATAATAATAATAATAATAATAATAATAATAATAATTTATATTATAAAAATAATTTGCTATCAATTTTTATTTATGTATTCGAATTAGAACACTTAAACACATAATAATTTGCTTCAAGAGGTCTCAGGTTCGAATTCCCTCAAGTACGGAATCACCTTTATTAGGGAATGCTTTATCTCAAATTTGAGAGTTCTCGATACGAATTTGAATTTAATCGATTTTCTATGTAAATCTCGGACATCAAATGTGAAACAAAAAAAATGCTCCAATCAAATACTTCTACTTCAAACTTTGAAATAACTTTGTACATAAATTATAAGTCGTAAAACCCATAGAAATTTTCATGTTGGAAGTCTCAACATCATCGTGTATTCAAGTGTTCAATCCAAACAGAAGGTAGTTTTATTGTCTAAATAAAATTCAAAAGTTAACTATAGGGGTTCAAAGTAATAAAAAACAAACTTAGGGGTATCCATTAATAATAAACAACATTTTAGGATATTTTAATTAGATGGGTTAATTTTTTTAAATTGGGTCAAGTGGGGCGGGTTTAGTTAAAATAGGTGGGTTTAAAATTATTTTAAATATTAAATTACAACCAATGATTGAGTGCCACGTAATTAAAAAGTATTATTTAATTATTTTTAATTTTGGTCCGTTCATGAAGGGGTAAATTGGACCCAAAGGTGAATTTGAAGGGTATTTGGGGGCCAATAGGTGGATGGAGGGTAATTGTGTACCATTTTCAATACTTCGAGGGTATTTTAGGCCCTTTTTCGTATTTTTAATTTTGGTCCGTTAATGAAGGGGTAAATTTGGACCCAAAGGTGGATGTGAAGGGTATTTGGGGGCCAATAGGTGGATGGAGGGTAATTGTGTACCATTTTCAATACTTCGAGGGTATTTTAGGCCCTTTTCCGTAATATAAATGCCAAGTTGTAATATTAAAATGATGTGAAAAAATCATTTGGGCATTTAAAGAAAAGTAAAGTGAGTTGGATATTTCGTGGTGGCCAACTAACGCCCATAAGGGCATATTTGGACCAATAGTTGGACGGCGAGGGTATAAATGGACAAAACTTTAAACGTGGGGGCATAATTAGACCTTTTCAAAAGTTTAGGGGCATATTTGACCCTTTTCTCTTTTAAAAAATATTTTGAACTTCAAAATTTCATTTTTTTCCACCCCACCCTCGACCTTCCCCAACCCACCCCACACCAACCCCCTCTCCCCCACCTAAAAAGGTACAAAAATTTAAGTTTATTTTTTAAAAATGTTTTCAACTTCAAAATTTAATTTTTTCGTCCTACCATCGTCCCCCCATCACTCTCCCCACCTACCCCCACCCAATAAAAATTAAGTTTGTTTTTAAAAAATATTTTCAACTTCAAATATTTATTTTTTCACCCTACCCTGGACCCATCCCACCCCAACCATTGTCCCCCTACCCCCAACCAACCCCCACTCCCTTCATAAATATTGAGTTTGTTTGAAAAATATTTTTAACTTCAAATTTTTTTCACCACCCCCGGCAGCCCCTATCGCCCCCACCCCCCACCCCAACCTCGAAACTTTTTTTAAGTTTTTTTTTTAATTTTATAATAAATTAAAATAAATGAAGCATTTTCAACAAACTTTATCTAAAAAAAAGACTAAAATATTTTCTCTATATTAAATTCTTAAGTAAAGAACTATTTATTCATGAAATATATGTAAATTGTATTTTACTCGACCCATTTAATACCCAACTCATTTTTATCCATATTAAATATGGACGGATTGAATGATTACCCATTTTATGTTTATCCATTTTCGACCCGCCCATGTTTCATCCAACCCGTCTATTTGCCACCATAACTTTACACTCTACTATAGTTAGTATGTCTATAAATAGCTTGTATTAGATATTTTTTCATTGAAACTTTAATACAATAAAACAGTTACTTTCTTCTCTTCTTAGATTGTTAAATCGCCATTGATATACCCCTTTCTTAGATTGTTAAACCGCCATTGATATACCCCTTTCTGCACATAGAAAGTTCTTGCATGGAACTCAACAAGCTTCATTACTCATCTTCTATCTTTCTAAAGAAAAAAAGGTTCAATGTCTTTATCCGTCAAAGAAAAAATGATTTGGTTAAGTGTTGCATCACTTTTTCATATACCTGGGGCCATTGTCGTGACATACAATATGCAGTTATCGGTACAAATATCTCTTTTGTGGATACTATCGGTAGTTCTCGCTCACTGTCTACTTATCTATGTGCTTGTAATTCCAAAAATTCCTGACTGATTGATTACTGAAGAGGCTACCAAATTTTGTTTAGGCTTGCTATTGATGTCATAACCCAATTCCTTGCTAATGTGGTAGTACCGCTTGCTAGGTTCTTGCGTTATGAGGTAAAATCCTTGTTATATGGCTTGTTATTGTGGTGATGTTCATGAGTTTTGGGTTGTTTGTGTTTTTGAATCGGGAATAAGAGAATGAGATGTGGCGAGACAAGTGAATCATTGCTAGCTCAGGTTGGATCAGAGGGTGTGCTGATGCGTCCGCTTCCTGAATTAGAGTTAGGATGACAAACTTTGGATGTTCTTCGATAGCGAAGCATTTGAAAGAAATTGCAGATATGGTTTACTCGTAAGTTTTGAATTTACAGATGTTTTTTATACTGTATAGGAAATTCTAGCCTTTTGTTTTTCTTGTTCTTCTGTCTTTTCCAATGTACCTTAGTGTTAGAGAGTTTCTACAATTCATTATATTCTTATTTAAGATAGGATATAAAGTTTCATATCCAAACACAATAATTTATAAGCCAAAAAATTTAATAATGTAATTGGTTGTTTATTTCTATTTATAATTGGAGACAGAAATTTTGAGGCATATATATATATATATATATATAATAGTGTAGCTTCATCTTTTATGTAAATTGATGAGTTAAAGTGTCACTAATCAAAGAATTCAAATAAAAATTATGTGTACAATTTATTTAACTAGAATATTTTAGAGAACATCAAATATTTTAAGATTTAGTAATAATAATAGATAATTTAAACGTTATTAATGGAGAATATTTTTATTCAATTATTAATTTGTGTTGTTATTTGTTTGAATTATATTATTCAACTTGTTTGTATCACAAATTATATAATTGTTGTGACATTCAAACGTCTTTGATATTACAATTTGTTTTCTTTGATTTGATGAACTTTTTTTCTTTTCAATATGATTTCAATCAAATACATGTATGAATATATATAGCTGAGATTCCACTATTAAAAATATCACAAATGCCCCAGAAAATAAGACTTGTCGTTTTTTATTTTTGTTTTTTTAGAAAAACAAACCTCAAATGAAAAAGCTATAAATGGTTGTGTTACCCATGGATCATTCTTGATTTTTGGGATAATAGTATATAATATCAAATTAATAACCTAAAATAAATGGAGTAGCTACTGTTTGATTTAATTGTGCCCCATAGCAAACGTTTGCCAAAGTTTGTTAGTCGCCTCTCTCCAAAAACTCTCGCTCGCCACTCTCACTCTGCTCGCCTCTCTCCCTATATACAACAGAAGTGTATAATTTGTGTTTCTGTTTTGTATAAAATGAGAGAAAATTGTATATATACACATGCAAAAACATATATTTTTGTGCTATACACTTAAATATACAATTTACAAGCATTTTACTTCGATTCAATTGTATACAAATGCAAATTTTATACAGATATAGCAGCGGAAAAGGCTAGTGAATTATAGAATTACAGTAAAAAACAATTTTCTCTTGCTTTATACAACAGAAGTGTATAGATTGTGTTTCTATTTTTGTATAAAGCGAGAGAAAAACATATATCTTCTTCTGATACACTTATAATTATACAATATACAAACATTTTACTTCGATTCAATTGTATGCAAAGCAAATTTTATACACATATTGCAGCGAAATAGGCCAGCGAATTATACAATTGCAGTGAAATAGGTAAGCGAATTATACAATTGCAGCGAAATAGGCCAGCGAATTATACAATTTAGGCCAGCGAATCATATAATTGTATATGTATAGCGAGGTCAGCGAATTATACAGGTTTATATGTATATATAGCAGGCAATCTTTTATACTTGCTATCAATTTTCATTTATGTATTCGAATTAGAACACTTGAACACATAATAATTTGCTTCAAGAGGTTTCAGGTTCGAATTTCCTCAAGTACGGAATCGCCTTTATTAGGGAATGTTTTATCTCAAATGTGAGAGTTCTCGATACGAATTTGGATTTAATCGATTTTCAATGTAAATTTCGGACATCGAATGTGAAATAAAAAAAATGCTCCAATCAAATACTTCTGCTTCAAACTTTGAAATAACTTTGTACATAAATTATAAGTCGTAAAACCCCTAGAAATTTTCATGTCGGAAGTCTCAACATCATCGTGTATTCAAGTGTTCAATCCAAACATAAGGTAGTTTTAATGATAGGGGTTCAAAGTAATAAACAACAAACTTAGGGGTATCCATTAATAATAAACACTTGTTCAATTTTGAAGCTTTCTTTCTCCTTTCTTGCCATCAGCCGGCGTTTGGGATTTTTCAGGTATTGACTTTTGCTAAAACAAACATCACAATTGATGAACTTGAAACAATCTTCCATTTCTCCTTAATCTCATCAAAATCCCTTAAAAAAAGATCCAAAATTGTCTCATTTTGAGATGTCATTAGCTACCCATTTTTCAGCATTTGTTATCCTTTTTACACTTGGTATTCATCGTCTTCTTTGCTGCATCTGCAATTACCTCAAAAACCCATCACTCTATAGATCAAAAACATGGTATTTCTCAGAACTCAGATGGAAAAATCTTGATTTATACTCCCTTTTAATCATTTTACCTATTGCCTCTTTCTCTCATATATTTCTGTTCTTAGCTTTCTCAGGGAACAATGTAGTGTATAAATTCTCATTCTTACAGCAATCTGTAGTCATTTTCTTCTTCTGGGTGTTTATGATTCTTATTGTTGTTAAAGAAAGTTTTGATCTTTATGCAATTCTTGATAGTTTGGTTTACAGTTTTGCTGGTGTTTGTTTTGCTGTTGAATTCTTGATGAATGGGAAAGGACTTGTTGGTGTTAGTGGTGGTATGTATGGACATTTGGGGGAGTTGGCATTTGTTTGTGGTGGTTGTTGCTTGTGTTTAGCAGTAAAGCCATCTTTGTTTTTTGTGGAGTTTTTGTTTTCCTGTGTACTTGTGTTGAAAGGGACTTGGGTTTTGCAAGTTGGGTTGTCATTATATACTGATATGTTTTCACTAGATGGATGTGAGAATCTTTGGTGGGTTTATCGAACGGGAAAAATGATGTTAAATGTGATCTTGATGAGAATAAGTTGAGGGGAACAGCATTGATACATCTGTTGTTTATAGTGCATGTTATTGTGGTGATAGTCATGAGTTTTGGGTTGTTTGCGTTCTTGAATCGGGATAAGAGAATGAGATGTGGCGATACAAGTGGACCGTTGTTAGCTCAGGTTGAATCAGAGGGTGTGTTGATGCGTCCGCTTCCTGAATTAGAGTTAGAATGAGAAACTTTGGATGTTCTTCGATAGAGAAGCATTTGAAAGAAACTGCAGAGGTGGTTTACTTGTAAGTTTTAATTTTACAGATATATTTTATACTATATAGGAAATTCTAGCCTTTTGTTTTTCTTGATCTTATGTCTTTTCCAATGTACCTTAGTGTTGAATGAAAGGAGAGTTTCTACAATTCATTATATTATTATTGTCTTTCTATATTTCTATGTTCATCTGATTGTTAATGGCAAAATGTTGGTGGCCAAAGAAAGAACTCTTCGAATCAATCAAACTCGGTACTTGTCTTTAAAGTATCTTTGTACTAAATTAGAAGAAAAAAAATAGGTATTTTTATTTTTGGACTAAGGACTGCTGTCAATTACAAAAGAAGCTAGGCCATCTCTGTTCTAGAGGTAGAGAGCCTATGAAATATAAAACTTAATTTACATTATCTGCAAATGAAAATTATACCAAACGAACAAAGACAGAAAGTCTTGATGCTATAAGGATTATTAGATTTTCCTCTTGAAGAGTTCATACAATGCAAACAGGGAACAACAATGAGTGAACCATGTTTTTTTTGCATTCCTATCGCGGTTTTTTCTAGACCAGTGCTTCAGAAAGCTGCTGTTGGGGACTTTGGGTTCTTAGTATCATCACGGTTGCCCGAATTATTTTAAAGCATATATGTTGCATTGTACAATCTACAATGCAAAGACAAGTGATTTGAGTTTAAGTATCCAGATCACAGAAGTAATATCTCTTACATGAATATAATCGCATAAACCCCTTAGTATTTGTTATGCAAATATAATCCCCTGAACTCCTTAGTATTTTTTATGCAAAAGTAATCCCCTTGTGTTAGACAAGCTTCAGGCATATGGCATAACCATTGGTTCTGTCAGAAATCAGAATCTGATCTCATTCAGTCACCAACTCTAAAGCAATCATTAGCCTAAACTCCTCCCATAGATTTGTTTTGCAGACCTTACCCCTACCTCATGGAGGTAGAGAGGCTGTTTACGAAAACGCATAATGTTTATGGACAGTTGCATAAAATAATCACTTTCAACCTGTTAGTTATCAAATATAAAAGGAATTTTCTTGCTTAACAGCTAGAGTGATATGCAAATCTGGATTTAATCTGTGATAGAAGTATAAAAAAACTGCTAACCAACTCGTTTATTGTACTTGAATATTTTTACAATGTACATGGTACATGAGTATCTATATGTATTGACAACATTTGAGAAAGTGACAAATAGAAAGATGTTTTACATGGTAGAGTGTAACAACTATCCTGATTAAAGGATATGTTTGTCCCTTTTCAGTAAATCTAACCATAAGCAAAATTTATTAATTGTGTTGAAGAGAAATATCTTTTTCCAGCTTTCTGTATTTTGTCTTGGAGGAGAAGATGGGGAATGTCAACCATTTTCGACGAAAACGGTTGAACCCATGGATTTTTAATCTCGAACGGATCCTTTTAAGTTTACTGGTGAAATCACTTCTATATCTGATTATTTTGAATTTTGTGAACTTTACCAACTTTTTCATGTGCTGGTATTCTGCATGAATGTTGTTTGACAAATAGTGAGCAGAAAGTTAAAGAAAAAGGATGTATAGAGTTAGAAAAACTGTGAAAAAATAAAGAAAAAAGTACTCATATGGAAGGTAATTGGCTCCAAGCTAATAGAATTAATGATCTTTTTATTAGAAACCTATGATAAACTCACAGAATCTCTGTGTGTCTTTGCTTCTATTATATATGCATAAACATCATAAATTCTGTTGTTCTGTATTTGATTGTTAGTTCTCTTTAGGTTTCTATTCAAAAATATGCTGACCTCAAAATCAAAGGTTCATACCTTTCACCTCTTTAATCTGTTGCTCATCTTGAGGTTCTGTTTTCTGTAAGACCTACAAATTGCAATCATACAGTAGTTCATCACTGTGTATTTTTGCAAAATCGATATCTCAGAGTGCAGAGAGTAAGAGAGGTTGTACTGTTTATACTTCATGAGCTATAATGTGCTACTCGGATGATTATTTGATCATTTCCTTACCTCAACCAGGCTTTGCAGACATGTTCTCATCCTTCTTTGTATGAATCCTCGAGTGGTCTGTTTGATGCAGAATATAAGCATAAGATGTTAACAGCTATAATGCTATCACGCTTAAAAGGGTTTTTACCTTTACATGATTTTTCACAAATGCATAAAAGTTCAGAAGGTTCCACACTGTCTTGTCTAGCCTTTTGCCTTCAATATGGCGTGAAGTGATATCTGTGAATGCCATGATAAAAAGGTAAATATCAGGCCAACTCCAATTCCAAGATTTAGAGAAGGCAGGTGAACACTAATATATGTATCTTCTGAGCTTACATGTAGACCGCTTCTCTTCATTAATTTCTTATTCAAATCACTACTCATTTTAGGAGGTTCTTCTAGTACGTTTTCTTTTCTCCAAAGCTATAAATACTTTTTTTTACCCCTATCAATGTTTTCATTTATTTGAGAGAAACAGTAATTTGCGTAGACGTGTGAGTTGTTAATAGAAAATACCAAAAGAGACAAATCCTCCGTTTGTGCTCAAGTCTTCAATTGCTTCTCCTCTTAGCTCAGGAGGTGGGATAGGGGACCAGATGCAATGGGGTGCCTTGGCACATGCTTTTGTATTTGCAACATCCATGAGTTCCTGCTGCGGAAACTGTCAATGTCCTGGACACTTGAACAAAGTCATGCATGCTAATAAAATTACAAAGTCGTACATGTTATAAAATTGTGTTACCTGGAAGAAAGTTGTTGCTATGATCACATCTGTTTTCTCCTTAAAACGCATTGGGAATACTGCCGTGATTTTCTGGGGCTGTCACAAATGTAGAGTTTACATATTAAGAAGCATGAGGCTGTATTCTCTCAAACAAATCTCATATTTTAGGAAGGAATTTTTCTGTACATTTTTTTAATACAATTATTTCTCTTCATTCAAGTTCCTTTAAATATGCCAATTTGACTCAGATCCCATCATATAGTTGCTATGCATGTTTCATATTTTTTGAACTTAGCAAAACACAGTAGCTATACTCAGTAGTTTGGAAGTATTATATGGCATAGTTTATAATTTGATCTAACGCATGCTTTTAGGGTCTGCAATTTGTATGGTCACTGCAAGTAGAGTTTGCAATCCACGACGGTAAGACTTTTGGTTTGAAGAATAATCACTCTGCAGATATTAAAGTCTAAAATGGTCCTGAAGTTTGATGGTTTCGGAAAATATGTTTCTCTCTTTAATTTTTATTTATCTTCCATTTGTAGTATAATTTTGTCACTTTTTGGAGCATTGTTTTGAGTATTGCTACCTGCATGCCAAATGAACTAATTGTTTCTCAGAAAGGGCTTCAACATTTATGGCTGCCCTTTATTGCATTTTAATCCCTCTAGTGATGTTCCGACGATGAGGATCAACTACTGCCAAGTTAATGTTAACTGAGCTAGTCTTACGATGCGCAGAGCTACTTATCTGCATGGTGTGTTCATTTACTTGTCCTTAAACATTATCACATATGTGAGGTACCTGTTTTATGACATAAAACGGCTCTCTTGGGTGATAAACAAGTTTGATTGGTTTGTACATCCCTTGAGCCACGTCTTGTGAATTCACATTCATCAGCATTTCTTCCAGCTGAGAACTCAGAATTACACCTTGAACAGCAGCAATGTCTGTTATCATTTTTATAGCCTCTGAAATGAACAAAAGACAACACAAATTTTATGAGAACCGCCGCAGTGTGAAATGCTATCAAAGTAGTAATTGAAAGAAGTTCAATTTGGTTCGACTATTGATGGCTCAGTTTATATCTTAGCATCACCATAACAAAGTGGCAGTTGCTAACCACTTTAAATTCAGTATTGTTTTCACTTGTGGTGCCACGTTTAATTGTTTATTATTGCATGATCGATTATTCTGCTTCTGAGATGTTTCTAAAGCAGGATAAAGGGGTGGTAGGCAGCATTGATGAGAGGAGTTCCAAACCTTTACCATGCGGCATTCTACCAAAATTGAGTCGTATAGTCAGCTGATATCCTTCTTTTGGAGGCTCAACAATCTCCACAACTTCAGCACTGATAGCCTTTACCTTCTGTATAGTGTAACGTGAAAGACGAGTTGAGACCAGGAATGCTTGAGACAGAATTGGGGTTGCAATTGATAAGTAGGTATGATCGGGATCTGACACCAATGACTGAAAAAATATTTCAAAAAAAAAAGTTACGGACACATATTTTAGGATTGTTGAAAATCAACAGACATTTAAGCAAAAAAATGCATTTCTCAACTTGGAGTTCGTTTTTTAAATATAAAACTAGTTGCTTGAATTGTTCTTCAGTTCGAAGGATCTTCCTTTAGACAAACCTTGTCTTTTGTGCCATGAACTTCAATCAGGTATGCAATGTATGCTTGTGGTTGTTCGTTGCTCTTACCTGAATGTAATATTCAACGGACCCAAATTCATGAAGGTGATGGTCGGCATCAATAGCCCTTTCATCTCTGTCTCAAGAAAAAACAAGCATGTTCACGGTAAGAGTTTTGGTTTTTACATATACGTTTATTCAAAAACTTAAGAAGAAACACGTTTGAGTACTGCTTACAATTCATCAGGTAAATTCTAAAGGTTAATTACTTACACTTGTACCAGCTTAACAATTCTAAATGGACGTCTCTATTTTATTCTATGTTTATTGATGTGTCTTTTCTTTGTCGGTTTCATATAAATCTGTTGTATATAGTAATGATGTGGATAGGATTCATATGCTGATCCCAATTTGTAGTCTAACTTGATATAAAATCGTGATTATTCAGTCCAATGAGATTGTTTGTATGAGTATGTCGTTTATGCAGCAAGACCAACTTAGCAGGAACTTAGAGAATATGGTGCTTGGCTGATTGGCTCGTCTCTTTCAAGCACTTCGGTAAGTCCAATACCGACTTGTGATCACAAAAAGTGGCATATCTAAAATTTTCTCAGTGTTGCTGTCACTAATTGACTGTTGAAAGCAACATTTGATAATAGAACAGAAGGCAAATGTAGCCCCAGAAATGGAATTCTACCTGTACAACGCCTTCTTTTGTCTGGCCAAATAGAATCCGTTTTCTGCACACTCGATGTCTATCTGCTTCCACATCATAACTATAAACAAATTACTATTCATCGGCAATGTTAACTAATCATGTATTTCTCAAAACTTAATTATACTTTATCTAATGATTCCTGCTTAATCTTTATAATTGCCTTATGTTCTGTACTTTCTCCTCTTTACCTTATGAGACACTCTTCAACTTGATTCTTATTATGTTATCTTGAAAATGTTAGCGAGCTCACTGTATGTTTTTGATAGACTAGAATTACCTAGTATTGAATTTGAAACTGAACTCGAATACTAGACCAACCCTACACTATGATCAGCAATGCTCATCCAGATGAATACGTTTGTTGCACTCAACGGTTCCCCTAGTGGTTTGAGAACCATGAAATCTTAAACGCTAAGTGATCTCTTCTTATTTGTCTAAGCCTTGGTGGAAAGTGGATAGAGTTCGGAGATAGCATATACCTGTGGAATTAGTTAAGGTGCAAGCAAGCTAGCCAGGACACCATGATAATGTACAAAAACATGTTGCATCATTTGCTAGGTGTTGAGATTACCAAAGTTATTATGAGTTATAAAACGCTTTGTTATGTTAGCCTCTACAGGAAAAGAATACTCATCGACTTAACTGAGAAGTAAATCTTGAGTACATGACTTGAAGTACGAAGAACAACGAGTATAGTTCATTTTACCGGTATAATCTGAGCAGAATCTCCTTCAATGCTGGTGATGCACGTTCAAAACGCGCCATGCTTTGTATGTTGATCTTGAAAGTGGAATGAACTTCACATGAAGGTATGTAAAACAAGCTTTTTTACTGATAAAGTTGTTGTGGTAGAAGTAGTTCAGTTTTTATATTGAGTAAAATGCAAGATTTCTAATTTTGCAATCATTTTTAGTGTATTTTGAAGCAATTTATTCACCAAACAAGACAAATGGCACTACATTTTTTTTTGTCTTCAGTTCATATGATCATTATCTGTCAATGCTTGTCTTCAAAGATCAGGTAACAGATGGAATAATTAATCATGTTATATATGATTCTATGCACTGGTTACTGAACTATTTATTTTTTTTCGCCCGGTGTCCGGAGTCCACATTGGAGCCCAACTAAATTCGGATCGCGCACTGCAAGGCCTATTCGAAAATGACGCTCCAACAAGATTTTCTCCATACTCAAAGCTCGAACTCGAGACTTCTGATTAAGAGTGAAGCACTCTACCAATGCACGGTTATTAAACCATTATTGATCATTATTATATGGTATCCACTTCACTTGGTTGTTGCATGTGTGCAAAATCAATCAAAAAGAGATCTTATTGTATAATTAAGTTAATGAATTTTTGGAACTACTTATATATTTTTTTAAAAAAAAATATTGATTTGTTGGATCTTATTATGGTGTGGGGGCCAATCTTGAGATATTTTTATCGTCTTTCTTTAGTGGTTGGTATATTTTTCTAATTCTAATTTACACTTGGATTTTAAAACAAAATCTACTAAATGAAAAAAAGGATGTTTCAAGTAAGGTGAATTTAGGATTTAAACTCGAAGTTATCTGTTTTCTACCATGGGAGGAGTTGATTTGGATTGTCTTAAGCAGTTTAGGTAATCGTTGACATGTTGCCGATTTATTCAAAGTAGTTTTATCAAGATCAGAAGCAAAATTGTGCAAAGATTTTTAATTTCACGAATTGTATCGTTTGATTGGTGGTACAAGAGATAATAATCTCGCGATTATATGTGAGATAAGTTTATCTTACATTTGGTTGAATTTTCGAAATTGAGATTAGCAATTTGGGGATAAAACACTACAAATGACAATGATGCCCTTTCCCAAGGCTCTTCCCTCCAAAGTCCTTCATAAAACTCAAGGTTAAAATTGGAAATAAAAGTTTATCCCAACTTATCTAGTATATATACACCAAGCACATGTTTTATTTTATATCCTATACATCTCATTTTTAGTCCAATGAACCAAATATCGCGCGTAATAAAGGTACTTTGTTCAGATGAATCGATGTCGCAAGTTTGCATCCGTCTTTATAGAAGTGAATACAACCTAAATACAATGAATTCAACTAAATTCAATAATTACAACAAATACCTTTAAAATACGAAAAACCAAGAAATAAAAAAGATAACGACAACTTTCTAGAGAAAATATGAAGTACTCAACACACTAGCTTTACCTACTTTTAACAAGTTGACAATTACAAAGAGAAATATCAATACTTCCTCTGTTCCTAATTATCTGTCTATTTTTTTTATTTCTTTATTTTACAAATAAAAAAAAGCATAACTTTTTTTTATCTATTATACTCTTAATTAATTATTTTTAAAAGATAGAACTTCTTGAAAATTTTTAATTTTTAATTCACACTTGGTAATTAATAAGGATAAAATAATCAATTCACTACGCCAATCATTGTTTTCTTAATAGTTACGTGTCTTTTTTCAGAACTGAACAAGTAATTAAGGACGGAGAAAATACATATTAATGAGGTTTAAACCACTATGATTATAAAGTACTTTTAGATTAATATAGATCTAAATTCGAGGTGGTTCAAAATTTAATATACTTCACCAATGTATTAAATTTATAGTACTTTATTACATTCAATGAATGTCTTCATTTTTTTTGTCATTCAAGAGAGTGTCATTGTCCACATCCGGTCAATAAATATAGAAAAAATCTTTCGTTTTTCGAATATATTTGAAAAAAATTTATTAAATTTGATTAAATTTATATAAACTTCTATCTCCGATCCTATTTATATATTATTTATTTATTGCGTCATTCCATACATCACTATCCACTAGTTCCATAACATCATGCACAAATTTGGTAATTTGTTACTATGTCTTTTTCTTTAAATTATTAGACGTTACTATTTGCTATACACATTCAGCAGCCACAAAGGATAGAATAGTAAATATTTATGTCCGTTAGTATAAAGGGTATATTGCTCTAGTTTCTGGACGATAAGGACATTAATATTTCGAAAGTATGACGGAGGATATCTCCATACCATTTACGACTGTTCAGGGATAGATTTGTTCTTTTTTCACAATATCATTACACGTTTCTTACTTCTTCTTTTTTTCTCCAATAATATCACTAGATTAAACAACTCGTATGGAGAAGGAGTTACAATATTAGATATGGAACAAATTCATTACTTTTTACTTGGACTTTAAATTTATATTGTTAAGAAATTCATTGAATATATTATAAATTTAATAAGTAAAATGAACTAAAAATTCAATGACGAGTTTATATTGCATAAATAATCATCTATTTATTTAATTATTCTCAACCTAACCAAACTTTGAAATGATCAAATTCATTTTATTGTTCAGTTTTATTTGAAAGAGTCTAATAAATAAAGTCTCCCTCTTTTTCTAGTATTGTAATTAACCAGGGTTATCGTAGAGTAATCAATACTTATTCTTTTATTGTTAAATATAAATTTCGAATCAAGTCCGAGTCTTGAATATAAAATCAAAATATGTTTATCTTTTATATGAAATTTTTCGATATAAATTATATCTAAATACTATCAAACCCTAATTTAAATATACACGACGAAATAGAAATTTAAAAAAATTGGAGAACAAAAAAAAATAATTTGAGAGTCATTAATATTTTTGAACTTTTTTTTATTCCTATTTTGCCCTCATATGGACCCTTTAATCATCTTTAATCATATGCATTTTTTGTATATTTTCTAAACAGACCTTATCTTGCCAGTTGCTAAACACCCCACCACCACAAAAAGTTCTAAAAAAGTATCATATACTAATTATTATATATTTTTCTAATTTAGCATAAAAAAAACGTTTTCCATTATTGTAATTGTTTGGTAATTATTCCATTAAGTGTACATATGTTTGCTATCAAAGGAAATTTTTTATTGGAAAATATTTTTGAGAAAAAAAAAAGTGATTTTTTTTTAGTGTTTGATCGTAAGCGAACAATAAAGGTGATACGTAATGTGTGTCTAGTTTTATTCTTATTATATAAATATAAAAATATACTAAAATAAACACTCAAATCAATTAAAACGATATAAAAATTAATAAAAAAAGAAAATTTGATCCTAAAAAAATCATATAGAGAATAATGAGAATAGGAATAATAAAAGTAAATAACTTATAACATTAGTTTAATAATTATGTCATTTTTTCACTCGCTAAAATATTTTTATTTTTTATTTAAGAATACGAAGTTTCAATTTTATTGATTGAAATTCGATTTTCTATCTTTTAATTCTTTTTTTCATTTTCTCTTTTCGCCCGTACCCTAATTCTTCCATTTTTCTTTTTTGGAAAATTAAAAACTACATAAAAGAATTCTTTAAGACAATTTTGAAATCATCTAAGAGATAAGTTAAAGAAATTATTTTGCACTAATTAATTATTTTATATAGAGTATCAACCAACTCCATCATGTCCACTTTATTTTATTTTTTTTTATGACACTTATTATTTTAACCATTGACATTTTTTTCTTCTTCATATATAAATATAAATTCAATAGGATGAGATTGAACTTTTTTTTTTCTCCATGATTTGACAACAAAGTAGTAGCCCAACCAAAATAAATAAAAAAAATAAAATCGAAGTAACATGTTCATTTTCTTTTCTCTTTTTTATAAGAATAATATCATTATCAGATACGAATGAAAAATAATATATATTTTATAAATTTAATCGAGATGTATGCGTATACAATATAGTTATGATAAAAAATAATGTCACTATCATTTCATCTTTATTAAGTAAAAGAAGATCACCATATCATAATACACCACAATCAATTAAGTTGCTCTAATTTGATAGGATTAAACAAATCACAAGATTTCTATAATTATTCATCAAATTAAGAAAGAATAAACACCGTAATTGAATACGAAAAAACATTCCATAAAAAGAATAAGATATTTTAAAATCTAAATTCATTCAATGTTTTATTGACTATATTTTCACAAACTTATATATTACATGATGAGTAAAAAAGCGATATCATTTAACACAATAAATTAATTGCAGTGTGATACTTAAAAGTTATTTACTTTAATTGGCCTAACATTTCCATATATATAATTTCAAGATTTTAATAAACTTTAGGACATCATTTTTTAATAAAAGTAAAAATAAATAAGTAGTCAAAAACAAGAAGGGGGACATGGTTTGTAAGATGAAAGAAATACTTCCAAACTAAGGAATATTCAATTAATGATAATAATATTAACTCACCAACTTATATTCATTTAATAAATAAATAAATTTATTTTAATATATTTTTTATATATATAAAAAAAAGACATCTTCATGTGAAGAAATTCAAAGTGTTCCACTTTAGTATTCTTATATTCAACAATTAGGCCCCACATTCCCACCTGTCATCTTCACAACTAACTCCTTTTTGGCATTAATTAATAACTACAAATTACTTCTTAATTAGTCCTTGAGTTTATTTTTATAACACTTATCCCCTTAGTTAAAACTTTATCAAACATTTAAAAAATAATAATTTTCATGTTGTAAAACCTATTGCTTCCACATAAATTGACTTAATATATGAATAATTGTTGTTTAATTAAAAAATGGTCACTAATAACTTTTGTTAAATTTTAAAAAATCTAAAAATTGAAAAGAAAACGATAGAAAGAATAAGTAATGAAACTTCTGATTAACGAAAATATAATCTTAGATAAAGAAAAATATGAATAATGTGTACCAAATGTTAAAATAGGTAATAAAGTATTTCTTATTTTTTGAAAGTTTAGACTTGTTGATGTTTATCGTTGAATTAGCCATATGATTGTAGTGTTTGATTTTGATATATATATATCATTATCTGTCGTAAATATTGTTTAGATTATTGCACGATATATATTTTGTTGTTCTTTTCCCTTTTTTATAAGCTCTTGAACCGATTTTCTTGTTAACTAGTAGTTGCTATATTTTCTACACTTTTATCTTCTTCTTTGTACTTAAATTTGGTACAGTCGAATTGATACTTATTTTAATGGTGAAATTTTACCTATATTCTATCCTCCTCAAATTTTACTTATGATATTTCAACAAATTATATACATATATATATCGATATTTGTATGAAAGCTAGATTAATCTAGATTTATATCTAGGACTTTATTTGAGAGAAATACTCACTATGAAAGAAAAAATGATATTTAAACTTAAATCGATATTAATAACTAAAAAATAATAATTTTATTTATTGAATCATATATTTGTGGATTATTCTATGTACTTTCACTGAGTCAAGATTGTCAGCAACAGTAATTAGATGCAAATATAGAATATTAATTCTAATTATTTTTGTGAAAATTTATGCTGTATTTAGCTTCCACAAATAACAAAAGTAAACGCATTTCTCTCTCACACACACAGACACACACTGTATCTTGTATCTTCTTTCTATTTTTTCTCTTTTTTTTTTTTCCAAATCTAATCATACAAATTCAAGGGTTTTTGATTCATTGCTATACCAATTCTTCTATTTTTTCCATTTTCCTTCACATTCAGAGAAGGAAAATTAACAAAAAAACAATTCTTGAAAGCTAAACCAATACAAAGATTAGCTTTTTTCGATACATACCCATATAGTTTTATGAGGATTTGAAGATCAAGAATCTACAAATTCCTTGTTTTGATATCATTTGGGAGGTGGGTTTTTGTGGGTTATGAAGATAATGCATTAAATGTTGAAAATTTTCTTGTAAAGATTTGAGCTTTTTGTTGAAATGGGGTTGTTGGTTTTGCATTGGAATGATATGATTTTGAGGTTGTTTAGGTGAAGGAATTTAGAAGGAAGATTTGTTTTTTTGTTGTTGTTGTTGTTGTGTGTTTGGAGGAATGGATACTAAAAGTAATAAAGATTTAAAAGGGGAGAAAATTCAGTATGTTGATAGTGTGGAAGCTCTTCCTAATTCTGTGTTGAATGGTGGAAAAGATGAAGATGATGAGTCTAAAGCATTGTTGCCTTCTAGGAAAGGTGGATTGTCAAAAAAGATAGCTAAGCCAAAGAGGAAAGTTCAGTGGAATGATACAAATGGGAATAAACTTACTGAGGTTTTGGAATTTGAGCCAAGGTAAAAAAAAAACATATAGAAGAAGAAATTATCTTTATTGTCTCCTCATTTAGCTTATGGTTAATCTGTAGAAGTTTTGGTCTATAAAATTTGTTTCTGAAGTCTCTGATTATGTGTGAATTGTGTTTGTTGCTCATTGTGGAAAATCATAGTAGTTAATCAAGTTCATGTTTTCGGACGGTGGATCACTAGAATAATGTGGTAAAGCAATGATTCTCTGTAGAACTATTGATGGTATAGGAACCTGTCTGGTCTTAGATCTTTTATTTATCAAAAGTGAAAGTATAAGATGAAAATAGATTTAAGTCTGATGTTCTGTTTATGCCTTATGTCTAATCCGAATAGAGTACTAGATGATGTATATGTAGTCTGTGTGGGGAAATCTTTTTTATGATAAGCATATTGATGGCGTGAATCGCAGCTATAGATTAGTTGTTCACGATAGTGTGTTTGGCATTCTAATATAAGCAGCATGATATAGACTGTTATTATGAGTTGCCACGGGGATGTGGGCATAGACTGGTTCCCGGCAACTGTGAGTGTGGGCAGTAGCAGGCTATCCAGTGGATTAGTTGAGGTGTGTGAAAATAGCATTGACACCGCTTTCATCCTAAAGAAAAAGAAAAGAAGCCAATGATCATTAGATTTCTTATACTATTAGCTGATGAACCATAGGACCTTAAAGGAACATGCTTAGGTCCTGGCTGCATTCATGGGAATGATCTTTCAAAACATATAAGCTGCACTATACGCATTGGGCAATATTACAGTATAAATGCTCAAGCTATCCAAAACCACAAGAAAAAGGTCTAAGTAGTATGTCATCCAAATGCAGTATGCTGTCACTTTATTATTATTGTAAAGTGAATGTATAGGCAATTCCACATATTTAGGAATTAGGAGCATCTTGTTTGAGGAATATATCCATTTAATGAGCTGTCAGTATTTGTTTCATCTTAACTTTCTCATGAATTGTATTGATTGTAAGTTTCTTAAACATCTAATAGACTCTTGCAGAAGCAAGTATAATGTATAATCTTTTAAGAAATTTTGGTCTAAGAAATGTTTGTGCATCTCGAGAAGAGAAGTAGGATTAAATAGCTTGGGGTAAATAAAGCCCTTTCTCATGTGTTGAGTGTCAATACTGATATCAACTATGCAATATTGCATATAGTCCTCTGCTTGAAAATGTGTTCTACAGTTTTCTTTACTACCTCTTCGGAATAAAATTGGGCAAAGACTAGAGTTGAACTCTTTCTGGTCTTTAGTAACACTGCCCCCCGTCTTTCTTTGACTTATGAACTAGGAGGTCAAAGCTTACTGTATACTGGAATATGCTATGAAAAGGAAGGGTAGAACGATTTATGAAGTGAAGAATGGGTGATAAGCTTATTTTCTCATTTTTGGCCAGAATGCTGAAAGTTGTTTTGCAGGTGCTAATTGACGCCTTTTCACTTGTGTTTTCATCTATGGTTCCTAACTTTCTGAATTTTTCTTGTCTGACTTCGCACAGCTATTAAGAATAATTTTATGGATATTGCTAAGAGGCTCAGTTAGGGGAACTAGGGATGATAAACAGGATCAATGAATCCTTTCCCTGCCATAGTTTTAACCCGCTCTGTCACTCCCCTCCCTGCCCCGCTGAACACCTTTTAGAACCTTTTTTCTTCCATTTTTGTGCACTGAATTATAATGATCTTCTAAACGGTAGTAAGAAAAATTGGACCTTGAGCCTAACTCAATCCCAAAAGCTAGCTAGCTCATGAGGTGACCCCAGACCATAAGGAGGCAATAACACACTCGGAATATCACCCACTGCACCTTTATGTCATCGTTGGTTAATATGGTTACGTCGTAGAGGCATTTAGGCACCCATGGCCCCGGCCTGGTATATCTTAGAAAAGTAAGCATTCACCCGCCCCATCCTCCCCTGGCCTACTCTGCCTGAGCATTGCCCTGCTGCCACCGTCTTCCCAATTAACATCCCTAAGGGGGGTGTACAATATAAGCTTAGGCTATGTGTCGTATGAAACATCATAAAAGATGAGATAATATCTCACTATAGACTTGACTTTAATGCTGTACATCTAGCCCAAGCACTAGATCTTGAATTCATTAATGAGTAATGTTTGTGTTGGTCATCTGGCAATTGAAGTTGCAGGCACTACTTGATCTAGTTTGTGAACATTTGTTTTTTTCTCTAGTTAGTTCATCAAAAAGATAGGATGTAACTACTTTACTCCGTTGCCATGGAACGTACAAGTTTGTTTCTTGTTAGCCGTTTACTTTTGGGCATTATCTGAAGTTTGCATTTTATACTACAGTTCTTCAGTTTATTGGGATTGCTCTTACATATAGCTTTTTGTTTTTCCTGCAGTGATGCAAGTGACTCGGATGACGATGATTCAGATTCTTGCATTTGTAGGATAATGTAGTTCTTATTAAATGCATTACCAAACCAATTGTGAATCAAGAATGTTGAATCTCCTTCGATTCACATCTTTATAGCATACAATAACAGAAGTTTTTAAGAGAGTCGACTGTCTCTGATTTGGTTCAAGTTATCTGAGCCAAATGAAACGACCCTTTCTCGTTGAACACAATCAGATAGAGAGAATAACTTCCTCTATTGTATAATGTATATGAGTGCTTCGAGTTATAGTAGATAACATACAGAACCCTTCAGGTTTTGTTGTTTTCTTTTGCTTAATTATATGTATATGAGTGCTGAGCCTTACAGATGATGACTTTGTTCTTGCAAGAATGAATTTATAACATCTTTAATTCTTTGTCCATTTGCTTTGTTCTGTAACAGTAAAAGAATTACAACATGCATATGATATGCTATCAACCAAATACAGGTTCCCCAGATGAAAATCTTATTGTCTTTTCTTCTCTCGTGGAGAAGAGAATACAACACACTGCACACATAAATCATGCAAAAAAACAATCAATTCTTTACACACAATACTGCATTTTCTCTGTTTATATGATATTGACTTCATCGAGCACGACTTGATCTGCAGCTCTATCTTGATTGTAATACACAGCTGATCCATTTACTGATGTTGTTTTTGCTGAAACCATCCAGTTAGAGAGGCTGGCATCTACTGAAATATCATGTCCTTGAAGCTTAGACTTAGGCTTAGAGTTGTATTTGGGATTTAGGTCCACACAATGGCTGTTTACTGGTTTTCCATCCAATTTGATTATGTTTTCCTTCTGATGATGCTTCACTTGTTGTGCTCCTCTTGCTTTAACTGCTTTCCATTGAGTGAGATTTTCAACTGGAAGAAGCACAGAACTCCTATGATTTCGACTTACTTCATTCGATTCATCTGTGTTCAGTTTTTCAACATTTTCATACTTGTTTTCTGCTTCAATATGCAAAGAATCTGCAGATTCATCACCACCAACATCATTATCATCATCACTAACACCATAGTCTTCTTCTTCTTCATCGTCATCTAGATCATCGATATCACTGTCCTCAAGTGTTATCTCGTCTTCCTCCTCATCGTAGCTATTGTTGCAGTTATAGTATCGATGACTCGAAGGGTACATAGACATACTTGCTTTGGCTGTTTCTTGTTTATTTGTCTTCTCCTCTTCCTCTGAGAAATAGGTTGTGTTGTTTTCATCATCTTGTATTCTCTCATAAGTCTTCACATCCAAATTGAAACTCACTTTCTTTTTCACCTTACGTTTTGATGATTCTTTTGGCTTATCCCTACAAACAAACAACACATGAAAACGACCTAGTCATTAATGAAGTCGATGAGAATACCTAACATGATATAACCTAGCAGTCAATGAAAATAGATTAAGGTTCAAATATCTCAATCGAGATAAAAAGAACTTTAGATGTTTTCTTCTCATTTGTCTAAGTCCTGATTGTCATAACCCCGAAGAAATAGTCAATAACAACAACAACATACCCAATATAATCTCACAAGTGAGACTTAGGGACAGACAAATGGAATTTTAGACACTGATGTGTATACAATATTACCCTTAATACGACTAACTACTAATTGAGATAAACTGAAATAACTCATGTGTTTCGATGATTTCTGATACACCCTCGACTCAAGTAAAGCAAACCCAATAAAATTATCAAGATGCATTAACTTATCCAGACATGATTACTATCAAAAAGTGAAAAACAAACAAACATGAATTTGCTAACTCACCTGGGCTCAGAATTTGCTAAATCTACAACAATTTCCTTCTCAGAATCCAGTGGTACATACTTTTGATGCACCTAAAAAACAATATTAAAAAAAAGAAAAAAGCAAACATCTTCATATTCAAACAAAATTAATTTTCTTTTCTTTTTATGTCAATTTAAACAACATATCCCGTATAAACCCACCGAGTAGGTCTAGGGAGCTAGGGTACAGTATACATGTAAGCAAATCTAACCCTTTTGCGGGGCGGAATCATAATTAGGAATTTAAGCACTAGTTAAACTATCAATAAATTTTATTAGAGATCCACAAATCAATAACACATATATATTTATTTAAATTTTCTAATACAAATACAGTATCTACGAAAAAGCTAATGCGTTCATCTGTACCCCTAAACCCCCACCTAGCTCCGCCTCTATCCCACCTCAGGTAAAACATATCAACCATCAATTCTAAGCTAAAAGGGGCTAAAGGATTCATCTAAAAAAACAAAGATCCAATTTTTTCGAGTAAAAACCCTGTCTTCGTCACTCTATCTAAACGACTCAAGTCTTTCTATTACAAATAAATGTACACAAAAAAGTTGAATTTTAACAAGCAACTTACTTGAAATTTGTTACAAGGCTTTATACGCTTTTGTTTCTTGTTTGTAAAACCAAAACATCCAAGAAAACATCCCATTTTTTTGTTTTTGTTTTTGTTTTCAAGATCTCTGTTTTCTTGATTTTCCCCAAAAAATAAAAATCTGCAGAGAAGAATGGAGAAGGATTTTAGACTGTGTAATTTGCAGAGTTTTTTATATTTTGGCAATGAAGATTTAAATATGTTTGTTGCCTCCAACGGTATTTGAAAAAAATAGGAACGTTAACAAAAGTATATAACCAAGTAAATAATAAAAATTATAAGTGGGGTAGTGGGTAAAGACAAAATTTCAAGCTAGTTTGCCAGCTCACAAAAAAAAAAATTACTAATATGACGGGTCTAATGAGATTGTTTGATGCGTTAAATAAGAATAATATAAAGATAGAGATATTTTTGTTTACCGTAATTCATGTATGGAACAGTTCATTTGGTGGTATTTGTTTTTATAGAATCGAGACTTTGCTATAACATTGTGGTTTGTGGATGGAGTAAGATTTGTGTATATTTTATTTTTGTGTATTTTATTTGTTGTTGTTGTTTTACTTTTACTATTGTGATTTGAGTTGTAGATTTATACATTAATTATGAAGTCGTCTTTGATATAGACTGTTTTGGTCTAAAATAGATCTGAATATCAAACACGGGACCAGAAATCCTTCCTTTTTAACCTAAGTTTCTTAATACCTACAATTGATACAATTTATAATCTTATATAGTGTCGAAGAATTTCATTATTACCGAGTTTATTTTTTCTGAGAAGTGGTGTGAAAGAGATAGAGTGTAAGTAAATGTGAGAGTCGAAGGAAAAAAATATGTTTTTTCTCTATGAAATTCGAAAATGAATAACCTGATAAAAAATAAATATACTTTAAAAACGTAGTATAACGCCGTTAATTCATTCTCTTTTATTAAAGGGTTGTTCTCTAAAATTCTTTTAAATAACTTTAGAAACAACCACTTTCTTTTTAACTTAGATCTTTTATTTTTATAGGAAAAGAAGGATTCAAATAAAGGAAAAAGAAAAAAAGGTTTATATATTCGATATATTTTTGATTGAATTAATTTAAATTAACATCGTATATGGTTTATTTAAGAGGGAATGGTTTAGTGAAAATTAAATGTACCAACTCTATTAAATTGCTACATAAAATTTTGAGGAAATTATGTGAATTAAGTAATTGGATTTACGCAAATTAATGTTAGACAAAACTCTAATAAAATAATGAAATCACTTTTTTAATTTTTTTTGTCTTTTTGAATTTTACTCCAGCTAGGTAGTCTATGATATACTATATTTATATATCTCATCCACTACTATGAAAACATTGACTTTCAACATACAACAAATGGCGTGGTTTCTTCTCGACTCCATTATCAAAGTTCGTATTAAAGTTTCGATCAGATTTAAATTATATATTATCAAAAAAAATTATTATATATTATAACCTATGTATGTTGATACACTTTATAATTTTTGAATATTTGAAAATGACAGAAATTTAAACATCAATTCAAATTATAATTAGTTGCAACTTGCGCTTAAATAAACATAAATTTTAAATATAGTTCTATTCGTTTACTTTCTTTTGTATTCCATAAATAAATTTCAATATATTTTTTTTATACAAATGCAGTATGTTTTTCCAAAAATTTCATTGTTTATTTAATTTTATCAATAACTTACAAAAGTATATGGGGAAAAAAATGCAATTAACCTGTTCAATTTATACAATCAAAAGCTCCAAATAAATTATGTAGTAATAAATCTCCATAATAAATTAACAATCATTCTTTATATCAATAGTTCATTATAACAATCAAATTTTATTTTGATAGCATTTTTCGACATTATATTATGTTTTATTACATGTTTTTTATAAAAATATTTCATCATAACAATTAAATGTTTAAGCCAAAAAAGATTGACTATATATCACAATTTCGTGACATATACTTATAATATCTTTTTTCTCAATAATTATGAATTATGATATTCGATCGTTATATATATACCATTTTAATACTTTGCATCAAATACTATGAGAAACCATGAAAAAAGTTTTGATTCTTTGAGTGGAAATTATTGTAAAATCAGAATATAATCACTCAATATTCTAACTATCAAAATGACACGTGTCCAACTCCAAATCACAAATAATATAATATAATATGCTTTTGTTCCATTTCATTTTCCACCTTTTTATCTTTGTATATTTTGTGATCTTTTCACATAAGTATTATATATTAGAACTAACTAATTAACTATAGCTTAACATTTTTAAGAAAAATAAAATCATGTTTGTCAATATATATTCATTTGTTCGAAATAATTCATGCTGCATAATGTAGTAATTATTTCCAATAACTAATTAACTATAGCTTAATTTAATCAATCAGACAAAGTAATTTTATGTCGTAATTTGCAATAATTAATCAAAAAATATTTATAACTACATTTTTAAAAAGTGGCTTGGTAAAGTGTTTACACATTCTCTAACTTTTGCGAAAAATTATTTTGAATGAAATTATACCGTATATGCTGTTATTGTTAATATATATTTCTTCAGATTTATTCATGAAGGAGCACAAAGTTTTTAAAGGTAAAACCAGGAGATTATATGTTAAATTTAGAAGAAAAAGAAAAAGAATGATCATTCATAGTAGAATATATTATGTTCTTAAAATAGAAATTTGGCAATTACTATTTGTTAAATTGAAATATTGAATAATAAATATTGAAAAAATAATGCAGAGTAGTAAACATTTTGCCTATTATAACTATAGTTTAAGAAAATTATAATCGATAGCTATAATTTTTCTAATTCTTGTTATTCGTCTAATTTATATAATTTCCTTGATTTGTATGAATCCAGATTCGTATTTCTAGTTTTTTTTAATACATTTACAAAAAAAATCATAATAAATTATCATGTTTTTATATTGGTAAGAGAAATTCCCAACGAGTTCTGAAAAATTTCCTAAATGTATAAATACAAAATTCGCATATACTTACCTTATGTATATATTCGAAAGCGAAATATAAAAATCGCAACTTCCATAACAAATAAAATTATATTTTAAAGTATCATTATCAAAACTATAATTATAAGCCTTATTATGTCTTATTATATTTGTTATTCTGAAATTTTCTATAAAATATATGTGCAGTGATTTACTCTTCAAATTGTTCACTCGAAGAATAATAATACATTCAATATAATCTCACAAATAAAATTTAAATAAATAATACATTCAATATAATCTTGTTGGGAGCGTCACTCCCGAATAAACCCTGCAGTGCGCGATCTAAATTTAATCGGAGCTAGTCTATGGACACGAAGTAAAAACAAATATAATTTAAACGCACTTAAATTATTTAATTATGATAGATTAATACAGTTTGACCTTTTTTTTTTTAACCTATGTAAAGAGGCCAACAAAATCTAAGCATAAAATAGTGACGTTAAAGAAAAAAAATATCTTACAACTTATCAAAAAAAAAAAAAACAAACCAAATTTATAACATTAAATCTGGACCGTTGATTCCTCTTACGCTACGCATAGTCTTTCTTCTTCACTTTTTGTAACCCTTATTTTCTCTCTCTGAATTTTTTTTTTCTGTAAGTCGGCGCTTCTCTCTTCAATCCCTCAGAGAAAACCCAATGGATTCAGATCAAGGAAAGCTTTTTATTGGTGGGATTTCATGGGAAACAACTGAGGAGAAGCTTAAGGAGTATTTTCAAGGATATGGGGATGTTTTGCAGACAGTTGTTATGAGGGATAAGATTTCTGGGAAGCCAAGAGGATTTGGGTTTGTTGTTTTTGCAGATCCTAATGTTCTTGATAGGGTTCTACAAGATGAACATGTTATTGATGGACGTACGGTAAGATTTGGTTCTTAGATTTGTTGAAATTTACGTTTTTTTTAGTGTGGTGGGGTTCATTAATATGGGTTCTGGTTAAGTGTGATTTTATTGGGTTATTGTTAATTGAGATTATTTGGTTGTGGGTTTTTGTTTTAAGCTTGATTGGGTTGTTAAAGATGGAGTTTTTATTGATGGGGGTGTATGGCAAGGTTTTCTTTAGAGGTATGATTGTTTTAGCTGCGTATTGTGGTAAAGTTGTCTACTTTTGTTTGTGGGTGTTCTGTATTTACTTGATTTATGGTTTTAGAGATGATGTGTTCTTAGTGTGCTAGTTTAGGGTTGATTTTGCTGAACTTGAGCTCAGTTCCTTTGGAAACAACCTCTCTAACTCCACGAAGTAGGTGTAAGGTCTGTGATTTTAGTGAGTACGATGTTATTGTCAGTTTACGGTTGTTTTTTTGCTGCATTTGAGCTGAGGGTGCTTTGGGAATAGTCTATTTACCTTCACGAAGTAGGTGTAAGGCTTGTGATTTCACTGGATATGATGTTGTTGTTAGTTTAGGGTTGATTTGGGTTCTTCAAGATTAGATATTTCGTCGATGAAGTGAGATTTTACTCGGAAGTTTTTATGCTTTGTTATGGTTTTATCCCTTAATTTGCTTTGTGGGTGCTCTGTAAATTCCTTATCTTTTTGGTGCTGGCGTTGTTGTGTTGAGTCTTAGTTTAGGATCGGATTGAAGGTAGACGATGTCATATATGGCTGTATGTTGAGTTTTTTCTGCTTCATTTGTGGATTTTCTCTGTAGTTTAGCTTCTTGGAATTGTGTGCATCCTTGTTTGTCAGCTATAACTTTAGCATGCTCTATGTTTTGCATTTGTGCTGATATGTTATGAGCGTGCATCTGGTTTCTGTCCCTTTTTTCTCCTTGATTTTCCATTGCACAGACTACTTCTGCTGCAGATATGCTCTTTTATTTTGTTTGATGGCATTTCAACTCCTCAAGTGACTTTTACCTATGTAGATATGTAATTCCCTTTCAATTTTTTTGAGGGAAGATTCATGTTCCAATGCCTCTCAAGTCACTCATTGTCTGTTGATTGTATCAAATCTATTGTTGCACACATTTTACTCAACCTATCAGGCAGAGCTTCTGTAGAGTTTTCCTATATCGCAAACATGATTCGCGTTGTATGATTTTAATTGATAACCTGATTGCTGTAAGATATGTCATGGTGATCTTCTGGGAGGTGTTGTTGTTTCATGTATGCTTGTATTTTGGGTTAGCTGACATATTTCTTGTTCAGGTTGATGCTAAGAGGGCCCTGTCGAGAGAGGAGCAGCAGGGCTCAAAATCTGGAAACACAAATAGTGCCAGAAATTTTGGAGGTGGTGGAAACACCAGGACCAAGAAAATTTTTGTTGGGGGATTGCCTCCCACTTTGACCGAGGAAGGATTCCGACAATATTTTGAAAGTTTTGGTAATGTCACTGATGTAGTAATTATGTATGACCAGCAGACCAACCGACCTCGTGGGTTTGGTTTCATCTCATTTGATTCTGAAGATGCAGTAGATAGAGTTTTACAGAAGCCCTTTCATGATCTGAATGGTAAACAGGTAGAAGTAAAGAAAGCTCTTCCTAAAGATGCTAATCCCGGTGCTGGTGGCCGTTCCATGGGTGGCGGAGGCGGTAGTGGTATGGGTGGTGGAAGTTATCAGGGGTATGGTGGATCAGGTAACAATCCAAGTTCTTATGACAGTAGAATGGATTCCAACAGGTACATGCAAACTCAAAATGCTGGAGCTGGCTATCCTTATGGTTCGTCTGGGTATGGTACCCCAGGCTATGGCTATGGGCCATCCAACAATGGTATGGGCTATGGAGGTTATGGAAGTTATGGCGGAGCAAATCCGGGCTATGGGGGTGCCAATCCTGGCTATGGTGCTGCTGCAGTTGCTGCAGCCTATGGAAATCCAAATGCAGCCAGTGCTGGTTATGGAAGTGGTCCAGCGGGTGGACCAAGAAGCACATGGGGCTCTCAGGGTCCTTCTGGGTATGGGAATATGGGCTATGGTAATGCCCCTTGGGGTGCTGCAAATGCTGGTGGTGGTGGTGGTGGACCTGCTAGTGGAGGATCTGGTCAATCTCCAACTGGAACCGCAGGATATGGGAACCAAGGTTATGGTTATGGGGGTTATGCTGGTAATGAGGGTGCCTATGGAAATCAATCTGGTTATGGTGCTGTTGGACGTGCTAGTGGTGCTCCTAGTGGTAACTCACCCGTTGGAGGTGGTGCTGCAGGAGACATGCAATCAGGTGCTGGGGGTTACATGAACAGTGGCTATGCTGATGCAAGTGGAAACTCTAGCTATGGGAATTCAGCATGGAGATCTGATAACTCACAAAGTTCTGGTAATTATGGTGCCCCACCAAATGGAGCTCATGGTGGCCAAGTTGGATATGGTGGTGGATATGGAGGTGCCCCCAGTCGGCAAGCTCAGCAGCAGTGAATGAGATGCTTCGTGTTGTCTCGGAATTCATCTCTTTTACTGGAGAGTTTTGCGTCACCACATGCAGAGTGCTGCTCTTGCGAGGTGTCACCTGCTAAATGAGACTGGTTGGATTGCTTGAATCCCTAGTAGTTTGCAGTATTTATTTCTAGTTTATAATAACTAGTACTGTCGCTAGTATTACCTATTTCGTGTTATTGTTGTTAAGTGCAGTCTTAATCTCGCTTGCTTATGATTATGTTTGTTAGTTAATGTGGTTCATTTGTTTCCATAGTCCAGATATATTGGCTTGTGTTTAACTTGCGTGAATTTACTTTTTGATTGAGCCATCAGTCGGGGAATTAGTATTTGAAGTGGATCTTAACCTGTCTTCTGAAGCAGGTGGATGTTCGGTGCTATTATTTTAAGATAAAATGTTAAATAAGAAGAATAGAACACTTTCTATTTTTCTTTGCGTGTTGTAGTTGGACCATGAGATTTGGTGGTGCTACTTACTCATAGGAGAGCAGTTGTAGCAGACTTGGTAGATCAGTACGTAATGGATAGCGATAATGTTAGCGGTAGTTGAATTTTGAGAATGGCATAATCATTTCCCCCTGTATTTGACCTTGTGTTGTACAGGAGGAGAGGCCTGAGTACTGAATGTGATGAACAGCCCACTCGGAGATAAATACGACCTGGGTGCTGGAGATGTTAGTAAAGAAAGGTATCTTACTATGGATTGGCTTGTTTGATGGGGTATTGTCCTGAAAGTTGTCATGGTGAAGCAGACCAAGGCCAAGCAGGCGCTGCTGAGTTGTATTTTGTGCAGGGTCGAGACTAACAACCATCCACTTGGTATATGTTGCATCCAACTGCTATTGTGTGTCGATTGGTTTATTTGAAACTGGAGACTTAAGTCTTTTAGTGTCTCAATAACTTGATTTAGGTACTTTGACTATTTAACTTGCAGAATTTCTTCTTTAGGTTTGAAACAGTTTTTTACAATGCAATGGATTCTTTTCTCAGATCGGTTGTTAGAAATTAACATGTTTAGTTAGGTCACTGGTGTAAAGATGATTCGGCTTTCCAGTCTGCCGTGTTTATGCTACATCTTATATCAGTAGGATAACTTAGTAGTTTATGCCTTTTTAAGAATCAGAATTCCGTTGTGGCTGGAGATTGTCGTTAGTTGATCCTTTTATGATGGAAAGTCTCATCATTTGTGTAAGAAGATTCGACTTTTCACACATGTGTTACTTTATATCAGTAGGTTAACTTGTTAGCATACTGCCTTTTCGTCAAACACTGGAGATATCCTAGTGTTAGAAGAGCACATTCATTTTTGAAATCGCGTGATAAGTCTTTCCTTTGTATGGATGGAAGTTTCAGATTGTATGGAGTGTTGATCATTCTAACTTTTCAAGGGGCTAGATGTTCATGTCTATTTACTTGTGACAGATCATCTTCTACAGTTGTTACCTCAATAACATGTCTAGCTAGTTCCTTTGCTTTGTGAACAAAGTTGAGGCCTTTGTGAGTATATTTCATCTGGTGAATGAGAAATGGGGATGATGGGTTGCCCGCCCTATCCTTCTCCACTTAAATATTGGATTGGTTTGTTATGCATAGAGCTCAAACAGTGTAGCTACAGAACAGTGTAGTCTGATGGTGAGTAAACTCGAAAACGTTGGCTTCCCTGTTAAGACTCTCCATTCCATACTGCAATTTTCTCATTTTGTTTTTGGGAGTCGAGGTGAAGATGAGGTGTGTTGGACAATAGCGATGATACAATTAACATAGAACGCTAGTGAAATTTGTTTTCGCTGCTTCTATTGGTGAAGTTACTAAGTCATTTTCAAGGAATTTGTTTATTTAGAAAAATATTTTTTTGATTTTCTTTAATCAATCAAAAGTGGTATTGTGGTTATATCGTGGTATTGTGATTATATCGTTGTGTTGAATGATTTCGAAACTTGACAAGGAACACATACAGTAATTTTCATGAGTAAATGATTTTCTTAAAAGTTGTAATTGCCAAATTTGTCATCTTAACAATAATTAACACGTAACACAGTAAGTTATTTGGAGTGGTATTGGAAATGATTTATGATCACTTTTTAAAAATAACTTCTCCGATTTGATTTGCGAGCTATTGTGTAAGAGTAAACCTTGTGCGCGCTTGGCTTAGGATCTTCTTGCAGTGTAAAGGAATCAAAATATTTTTGCATAAAGAAAATTATTGCCGCTGCTGCTTTTAGGCAACAAATCAAGTGTAGGATCGAAACAATGAACTCAAAACAATTATAAAAACAGGCCTACGATCAATCGTATAAAGAAATAAACTCCAATAAGCTCAAGGCGCACCATTGTAAGGATCACCAAATGCTGCAACATTGCCTGGCCTTGAGAATACAATCTATATATACAGAACAAAACAGAATGAGAACAAACAATTTTACATGTTATAAGCATTTAGATAAATTAGAAGCACGCTCTGTTATTTGGACTCTTCAAAAATATCAACAGGTGCATGTAATATCCTCTAAAGGTAGTGCGTGTTTTAAGGATCTGACATGGTGCAACAACATTTTTGGAGAGTTTGAGCAAGGAAACCATGTATTAAGGTGAAGAAAGATCAAGGTCCATTTTATTTTCATTCTTTACTGTTTGCAAGTATCAATTGAGCAACATACACAATCACAAGGGGGGAAGGACTTCATCATCTACTGTATATACGTTATAAAAAGGATGCTTGTTCTTCGCCTATAAGTATTTCGAAGGTTTTTTCACCATACCTGATAATCTCCTAACGTGCACGTTTTGAATCCAGCAGCACAGTAGTCAAAGTAGTACTCCCATGTCCTGATGAACTTATCGTCGAATCCCAAAGCATGAATTTGGCTAGTCACAAAGTTATTAAAGATAGTTTGTTACTTTAGAACAAGCTACAGAATGATTCATGAAGGAAACATGTTAAACACAATGTATGTTGTTGTTGTTACCTTTGTTTTTCCAGGAAGTTTTTCCGCCAGCATCTCAGCGTTTGATGGTAATGGATTCCTATGTCTTCTAGGTGCTCAACACTGCATTTGTATCATTTGTCAAATGAACATACTATGCTTGTGTCAAATGAGAAAATCAACTCTTGGTTTACCATAGTCTAGATGCAGCAGACATGGCTGATGTTACTCGACTTAGTGCAGGTAAGCATCCACCGGGGAATATATACTCTTTTATGAAGTCTGAGCTCTGTCTGTATTCGTCATACCTCTCATCTGGTATTGAAATGAACTAACGAAAGCCAACGTGTGTGTAAAGAAGAGTGTAAGGAAATTGATGGGAAGACGTGAACAATGTGGAACGTATATTCATTACCTGCAGAACAAGAAGGCCATCTTCTGCTAGTGCAGATTCACAACAGGTAAAGAATTCTTCCATAAACTCATGACCAACAGCTTCTAACATCTCACTGAAAATGATTATTAGTACAATTATATCACACTGTCTTGACTTGTACATTTAGGTATGCAACGACTTACCATGATATAATCCTGTCATATCTAGACATTTTTGGCAATTGACGATAGTCACATAGGAGAAATGTTATATGATCCTGTGAATGCATTTCATTGAATGTAGTTACTACTGATCACAATTCTCCGAAATTGGTTCCAATGTATCATGTTGAAGTTATGTACCTGAAGGCCTGCTTGCTGAACTCTTAACTTTGCATACTTAAGTTGCTGCTCGGAGAGAGTTATACCAGTATATTTACATCCTGTTCTCTTAACAACTTCCACAGCCAAACTTCCCCAACCACATCCGATCTCTAAGATGTGATGTTCCTTCTTTACCTTTGCCTAAAAAGAACAGAATCAGAATCAAGTTTGGCTCGACTTAATGTAGAAATGAGGGATTATTTATTATGTTTACGACTTACCTTTTTGATGAGAAGAGAAATTTTCCTCTCCTGTGCAACTTTCAGGTCTTCCTCTTCACTCTAGAACAATTACAAAAGAAAAAAAAGATCACCTTAAGAACAAGGTTAAAGAACAGAAAATGTATCTTCGACCTCTAACCTTGAATATTGCACATGAATATGTCATTGTCTCGTCTAGAAAGAGCGAGAAGAGCTCATTACTCTGAAAGAAGCGATAAATATACTTATCAGCTTATGCAGATGATGAAGTTACAAGAAAACAGCAGAAAGTGACTAACTGTACAAGTTATTTACCAGGTCATAGTGACGAGAGATGTTCCTACGAGCCTGAGTCAGGGTGTTCTGATTTGAAACATGTCGAATGAAGTACTTTGCAGATGACACTGCAGCTGTAAAAAGAAGTGGTGTCCACCATCCTCTGGAGATACAGGTAACGAAAAAAACTTTTAATGTGTAAATGGAAGTTGTAATGTTCTGATTACAGTTTCTGTTCAACTATTTACCTTTTCTTACTAAACCTTGTGACAGATGCTTTCAAATCTCTGTTGTTAACAAAAATCTGTAAAAGGGTTCAGGATGGCAAGTACCAACAAAAAAGCTATTGACATAGAAATAGAGTCATTTTCTCACCATGAAAAGATTAAGAAGACCGTCGTTCTTATCAACAAAAGAGAAGTCTCCATGAATAAATGCATCAGCAAGGCCTAAGTCACCTTGAGTTGCTACCTGTAAGTGATTAGTTTATGTCAAAGAATTTATCCTTCCTTTACATTTTTCTTCTTTAGTTGCTCGATGAATACGAGAGACGGAAAAAAAAAAGCTAACTCTAGTTACCTTCCAGTAAAATTGTGGACTATGAACTCTGAGAGACACTTTGAGAAAGCTTTTTTTCTCTGTTCCTTCAAATGTGAACATTGTACCTCCTTCTTCTAACAGGCTGAGCACAGAAAAATTATTGTCTAAAAACAACGTATGCATGATTCGTTTATGTAGTTTAAGTATATAAGAGCATACTTTCTCATTAAAATAGTTTTGCTGAAACTGGATGGATAGAAAATGAAACTGTTATAACTCACATTAAGCATCCTGTCGCGATGAAACTCTTGAGAAATCTAGTAACGAGGAGGCGTGCTCCTGTTTCTGTCCAGGTAGGTACCATGTGTTTGGGATTTTTCAGGACACTAAAGTTTTTCTTAAGTAGTCCTTGTGCAGCAATAGCACCTGCCTGAGAAGCATCATAAAAAACAGATTATCGTGTGTTCTTGTTCATCGATTTCATTTCTCCTTCAAGTTGAAATGTGGTAAGCTTGTATGAAGGATATATATATATAGTACTACCTTTAGTCCATCCTCATGGAATCCATAGCCTGAAAGTAGTATTGCAATTTAACATCAATGAGTGGTGAAAGAACAACGCGGTTATAAAATTCGTGCACTGAAGGAAGCAAAGATGAGAGAATCAGGACAATATTAATAAAGTACCTTGATATGCTCCACAAAACCATATTCCTCTCTTGCCTTGGATTTGATAAAGCTCAGATGAAGCTTTCGATGCTGCAACTGAAGGTACTGGATGACCGGTGGTCCACTTAAGCAACGTATGCTCCGGTGTGTGAGGAGGATTAAGAGTTACACAGTAAGGCCTCTCTGTCTCACCAAGGTTCTGTTGGTTTACACATTCAAAATATAAGAAGGCTTCCTTATTGAAAACATTATAGAAAGGAGATTTGTTGAATGAGTTGGCAGATTTTGTCATAATCTGCTCCACCATTGAGCTAGCAGATTTGATTATAATATGATCCACAAACAAAGCTGACAGATTTGTGTAAATATAGGATTAGAATATATTATTCGAGGAAAATAGTTTAGTGATTCAAGTATCTCCTAAGAATAAGGGATTTGTTTAGTTTAATTGGTCTTTACTTGTTCTACTATGAATAAAATATACTTTTGCAGTATCTAAACTTTCAGAGAAGCACCATATACCTGGAGTATATTGAGCCAATATGTCACGCATACTCTACCGTTCATGGTTCCAAGAAAATTCCATGAGCTCCACGCTGCTGAGTTGCGAGGCAGGAGAGTTTGGTCACAATGAAGGAAAATATCGCTGTTGCAGAGGAATAGAAAATGAGTGTTCACGTTAACATTATAAATCGTTGTAACACTATGGTTCTAAATACTATTTGACTTCTTTCAAACCAAGCAGCAAGAGAAGCTTCAGTAATCTCTTTATAACAGATACTTCTATCTAACACGGACATACATTTATATGTTCATTTTCTGGGAGGAAGATGAACCATTCATATCATCGATACAGCCTAAACGATGAACTTCTCAAGAAACAAAACAAAGTAGGCTTAAAGTACCTGTAAACATATTGAAAAGCACCCAATATTCTTGTTTCATCAAATGTTGCCTCTTTGCCTAACATCCTCAGAGTATCTGGTGCATGTGCTGCCATTATGCATCCATCGTATATGTCTTTGGAACCATCGGTGCAAGTTACAGTACAGCCTGCACGCTCTCTCTCTCTTACAGTTAGAACTTAGAATCACGACTAGTTTCTACCTATCGGAAGATTTTTCTACACCAAATGAACTGTATGGACATATGGACAGGAAACTCTCACATAAATACATAAACAGACATGGAGAACATAGAGGGATTCAAAATGCTAAAACAAAACCGGACCTTCTTCATTCGAAGATACAGAATTTACTTCACAGCCAGTCCTTATTTGACATCCTCTCTTCTCCAACTCATCCTTAACCTGCTTTGTATACCATTCAACTAACTCAGAAGGATGATATAATCTTAACTAATCATTCAAGAAACCGAAAATTGCTACTTGTTTGAAGTTTCTTTTTGTATGGTACTTAAAAGACTAAAAGTACCACCTTGTTTACATATGTATGTGATCTCCATCTAACAGTGAGCCATTGAGGGCGACCAAAGAGCTGCGTAGAATGATATATAAAAGCATTCAGATATAGTATCTTATATGAACCAGATATAGTAATTGGCTATAAGATATACAGAAACGTGCTCGTGAAACAGTTTGTAAGAGAATTCTACCTGAAGAAGATGGTGGTTGCGACAAAATGAAAGGATGGAGTAAGCAGAAAATCCCATTACTCCATCCGAGGGGCAGGACCATATAGAAGCACATATTGGAACCTGTCGAACATATATGTGAATTGCTTGTAGAAATGAACAAGATTTCCTAAACAGAACAGCAGCCTCACCAGATAAGCTTTCTGAAATAACTCCGAATAGCCATGTGATTGAATAAAATGTCCTAATGTCTCGTTACGATCAATGTCAGGATTGTTATCAAGTTCCTCAAGGTAACTGCATTGCAGAAGTAGATGAATAAGCTTCATCGAAATAAAAAACAAGTCTTTCCTACAGAAACTGTGCTAAACAGAATGAGTAAGTCGATTTCTATTGAAAGAAGCATGATCTTCAAATGAACAAAGAGGACTGTTTTTGTGGTCTAATGAGATGAGTAAATCAACAATGGCTCAAACAACATGAACTCGAATTGATTGCTGATAAGAATCAGTTATCGGTACCTTATGACGTCGTGCTTGAACCTGATAATTTCTCTAATCATTTGCCAGAAATATGGATTCAAGACATTCTTTTTCTGTGCAAACAGACCAGATATTCCATTCCGGCTACCCCATTCGCAACCATGACCTTTGTCTAAGCTCACTGAGAATGACATATCGGAGATCTCCATATCGACACCAAGACTCTCGAAAAATTCCATCATGTTTGGATAAGTTACCTGTCAAATACACCATTTCAGACATATACTAGTGTTCAAACCATATGGAGTTCAAAACAACTTTAGCTATGAACATGAAATTCGTTAAGAAAATAATCGGTGAGTATTGTTCAAGACCATATGCCCGTAATACTTAGGACTGAACATTTGGAACGCGGATAACATAACATGGGGGCTAAGCTAAATATTGAATAAACCAATATGAAAGATGTATCTTAAGAAAATGGACATTTGGCCTAACTCAATCGAGTTTAATCCTGATGATAATACATTTATCTTTCTTGTTAACACATGACTATGCATTAGAACCTACCTAAATTTTTTTTACTTAAAAGGGAAGTTTGAGAGATAGAGCGTCGCCCCGTGACGGAGGACAGGATTAGCAGACTTCTAGGCTGATTAGCTTCTAAAGATGAGGTGCACGTGACACCTTAAGAAAATCCCACATCGTATTAGAAGAGTAAAGTGAAGAGTTCTATAAGCATAACTCAAATTCATATGGTTACACACTTTTGGGGTAAATGATAATATAGCCCAAGGGACGAATCTGTGAGGCCTGTTGGGCCAGAACACATGACATATAAATCTCACATCGGAATGAGGATGAAAAGTCAACTCATTTTTATAAGATATATAGTTCAAAGTTCACATAGTATTCGAGCTTTTGAACTCGATGATGAAGTAGCCCAAGAAACAAATATGTGAGGCCGGTTGGCCCAAAGTCAATAATATGTGTCATGAACTTGAACCGTTACACATAGTTATACACACTTGTGAATTTACATATGCAATAAGATTTTCGAATGTCATATAAAAGAGTGTATACATTTTAAAACATATTAAACTTAGGTGCGATTTTTTTTCTCTTCAAATTTTATGTCTAATCAAATACGAATAAATCGGTACATACCCGTCCTACATGAATTCAATATTGGGCCTAAATTCACTTTAGGACCACATAACGATGGGTCTATTTCTTCTCCTGTACCTTTCAATATATGATAAAATAGATTTTTAAGACAAAAAATGTTAATTTTCAATTCTATCAAAGAAAAAAATAATTGTTTTTATAAAGTATGAAAATGATTGCACTGTCGTAAGTTTATAGATTGATTGGTTAATGTTCATTTGGAATCTTTTAATTGTTTCTTATATTTGTTTTGTTTAGGTAAACACGTCCAAAAATTAACTTTTATTCTCATTTATATAAACGACAATTACAAACATGTAACGTATAGGAATTAATCAAAATAAATTTCTTCTTTAAAATAGATTTAATACCTAAAAAGAAAAGTTAAATTGTTGATAGTTACCTCCTTAACTACTTGTTTCATTTTACTTAATGCATATATCAATAATAGACGTTTGATTTTATTTATTCATTTTCAGTAAAATTCTTAAGAGCTCGTTTGTTACGAGAGATAAGGGCTAAACTAATTTTAGGATGAGTTTATTTCATGTTTAGTTGAGATAAAATCATGAGACGATTTATCTCGAGATTAGTTATCCTGAGATTAGTAATATTATTTTTATCTTATATTAAAAATGAAATAGCAATCCTGATATAACTTGTTCCCCAACAAAACGAGCCCTTTAGGAACCATGCAATGACAATATTGGATTTTATATTTTGAATTTTTTACACCACATAACAGCCTAGCAAAACTCATTAACAAAAAATAACTATAGTCCTTATTTTAACTATTTTATCTAGTGTATATAGCGCATAAATAATATAATAATCATTGTATAATTAAAAAGTTATGTTAGTGTGGAATTTTATTTCTATATGTGATTTTATTATGTTTTATATGAGTCGAAAGTTTACTAGAATAATATTTCTAATCTTCAAAAGATAAAAATAAATATTCTCAATAAAAGAGCTCGAATTGAATTAACGTAACAATAAATCTTGGTGATTTTCTTTATCTAATAAATAAAAAATTCGCGTTCAAATCCCGCACACTCTTAAACATATGCTTCAACAAGAATCAAACCACATAGTCATAAAATTCTTAGAGATCAAGAAATATATATTCTTTATTTTTTCTATAAAATACAAATACGAGACTCACATTCTTTATAATTAAATTTTACTTATAAAATTACACCGATCAATTAATAATATTGCAATATTCCTTTAAATTTTGGTGGGAGACAATGACAAAGTATCTTGATGGAAAGATAAGACAATGTAATGTCCCTATGAACGATACACAGTGATACACGTTGTACGTTTTGAACCCACAAGAAATAAATATTCGTATTATAATACTATATCACATGATATTTCTTTCATTATTTGTAAAATTTTATTAAAACCCCGTATAAATTCTTGATCAACTTCGTCATTTTATCTATAAATGTTCGTTTGATTAAGAATTAAATATCTTAAAATAATCGATTTCAAAATAAGAAGTTACTTCGTCATGTATATGTGATATTATCTAATATCTTTAATTAAACGTAAAATAGAATAATTCTATATTTTATTATAAAATTATTTTACTTTATATGTCACAACAAAATACTTACTTATTTGTTTATTTAGATAAAAACCTTATCTTTCTTTCTTGTCTCCTTCGTACGTACATATATATATAGAGACTGAAAAAAATATCTTTTACATACAAGTGGAAAAAATAATTATACATATATATTTTTTATTTAATTTATTTGTCTGATTTTAAATTGATACAAAATATAAAAAAACTTGATAGTCTTAAATTAAAAATACGTAGATTATACTAAAATGTTTTATAATTTTAAATATATCACATGAAAAATTAACTTAAAAAAATTATCAAAAAAAGATATTTTCTAAACAAACTAAAAAAAACGAAAAATACATTATATTTTTAAGCATGAATCAAAATTATACCAAATATCAGAAAACAAACACACAAAAAAGAAACAAGTTTATGGAACTTCTTTATATGATTATATTGTTTTTCATTTTTGTTTGATCGAAGTCTTTATCTTACGAAAATAACTTTCCTACTGAAACAAGTGCATTATCTTTTTTTTTTTTTTCAATCCTACCTCCACCACTCCAAATCCCCGATTTTCGGTCCGTACCATTTCTTATAGTATTTTATTAAATTACATATAAATAATTTATCTTCGATCCATTCCATCTCCTATACTGTTTTACGAAATTACACATCAATGATTTTAAAATGACGTTTCATAATTCACTTATCAAATATCAGAAAATAAGTAAATATCTAATTATCGAAAAACTATTTTTCTTCGTATCGAACACATGTATAAAAATTACATACGTACTTACCCGATTGAAGACCATAAATCCAAGGTCAAGATCAACGCCGTTAACGGTAACGGTTTTAGCATGGCCGCCGATATAATCTTCTTTTTCATAAATTACAATTTTAGCCCCAGATTTTGCTAATTCATATGCAGAAACCAATCCACTTATCCCTGCCCCTACAATTGCTACTTTCATTTTTCTGTCTTCAATCAAATATTATAACTGCAATATAAAAAAATAATCATCAAATTAAAAAAAATATTAATACTCGCTTCGTTTCATTTTATATAACGACATAGTATAATACAATCTTAAGAAAGGGTGGATTTCTCAGATAATAACTGTTAGTTGAATGACTATTATTAGTCGTTGGCATTATTAGTAGAAAAACAAATATAGAATGTATAGCCATTGTGTGATGAAAATGAACTTACCTTAATGATTGAAGTTGAAGCAAAGAAGAAAATGTAGGAAGAAAAAAAAAAGCACAAAATTAAGCTGTGAGGATTGGTTGGCTCAGTACAAAAGGACACAGAACATAGTGGAAAAAGAAATGAGAGTGGGCATCATATACATATATATATATATATATATATATATAATACTCGTTCGTTTAAAAAAGAACGTTTTTTTATTTATTTTTGGTAATATTTTAATTTCAGCTTTTCACGTGACATGTCTAAGGTCACGAGATTAAAGGACAATACATTTGACATGACTTCAATTTAGGATTACAAGATTCAAAAGTCTTTTTTATTGTTTTAAATTCTGTACCAAATCAAACTAGATTATTCTTTGTGAAACGAAGGGAATATATAAGATAAGATTTTATATTAACTCTTAAAAGAATGAAGATATCTAGTGTATACTATTCGCTCGTTTGAATAATTTAAATTCGTGTTACATATGACTAATTATAAGTGAAAAGACCGGGCCGTAGATAGATCTAGAAGATGGATTACTTTGACTTATTCACTTTTAATTTTGTACACATTTTAAGAAATAATGTTGTTTATATTAATTGATGCATTTAGTTTTAGGCCTTGTGAAATGATTTGAAGAATAAGTAATTATTGTTGAGGGTAAAAATTATAAAAAATAATTTTTTCTTCTTTGGATATGTGTTAGAATTTAATTTTCACCATACATTTTTCGTGGTGCATTAATTTCTCACTGATTTACCGTGAAAAGAACCTTATAATATATTTTTCACCATACATTTTCTACCATGCATTTTTCAAGAGAAAAAACCTACAAGTAATTGTATGTGCCTCAACATTATTTATAATAAAGATTTAATAGCTATCTTTTTGAATTAATTTCAAATTATAATTTAATCTAATGTCAAAATTTTAATTTTTTCAGAGTAAAATAGTCTATCAACATTTCTAATTAGGGTTTTAATTATGCTTCTATCAAATACTAATTGACAGAAATATCCCCAAACATTGAACAAAATTTATACCCTATACAACATTAAATTATTTATCAAACAAAGATTATTTAACCATTGAATAAAATTACAATAAAACTTAAGTTTATGGAAAGTGTGATTACACTAATAAAAAATGTAATCTTTCAAATGTATAATCAAACACTGTTTTATATGATTATATCCATTTGTTGAATTATCCTAACCATTTTTTTTTAAAAAAAATTGATGAATAGATTAATCTCAATATGATTTCTCAATGCAAATTAATTCCAAATTCATATTGAAAACATAAAGGTAAAAACAAACAAAACCAATTTTTCTAAAAATAAAATTATATAAAACGAAAAAACAACATTTTTTTTAAATATAAAATGATATAAAATGAAATAAATATAGCTTAAAGAACTCACCTGGTTAGGAGCAATCAATTAATATCCATGGAGAATAAAGAATTAGGTTACTAATGAAGTTTTTAAACCCTCTTTAATAGGATTAAATAGTAATTAACAAGTTTCCTATTTGTTCTCCGATTATATTAATTTTTCATTATAATATAGTTTTGTTCTTATTAATACTCGTTTTTTTGTGTTTACTAAAAAAAAACTTTATTTGTATTTACTATTTTATCAAAGCTAGAACATATATATACCTAAAGGTAAATTTTGTTAAGATATTTTGTATTTTTATTTATAATATAATTTAATTTTAGTGTACCTATATTACACGTGACTCCTTATTTGAATGAGAACAATCTTTTTTAAAGCAACATAAATATAATTTAAATGATATGAAAAATTTACTTTATAATATTACAAGTTCTAAAATAATAATTACATCTAAAAAAAGATTTCTAAACCTAAACGAAATTCAAACACGTTTTTTTTTTTTTAATTAATTATAAAGAATTATGGTTTTTAATTCAAAAAAATAATTTTGTTTATAGTTAATCATTCAAACGCCATCTAATTTTTTTCAGATCTAAATATTCCGTTAGTAGTTAATCTTTGGACAAATTCAATAGCCTTGATTTGTTGCATTTTTAAATAAATCATTTTGAAAAAATAAAACTTTTATTATCATACTTTTACTTAAATAATAATAATTATTGTTACGATTCCTTTTATATATGATTTATACTTCTTTGCCAATTATAATCTGATTTTATCTCTTACATTAATAATAAATAGTATTTAATTTGCTTGTAATGTATAGATATTTCTTCACATTTATAAATCTTTGCTAATACGTAGGTTTTTCATTTTCTACCGTTATTATAATTTTATTTTACTTTTGTAATGATGTACCCTCGTAACTAGTTGTAATTTTACGAATAATAAATATGGCTAGTAACTCCACTACTATTAGTAGTTTTTATTAAAAATATTGTATTATGATTTTAGGATAATGTATTATCTAATTTATTATGAAAATTATAATTCACTGTCGAATTTATTTGTATATGGATTATACATTTATGATAATGATATTGAACGTTATTCTACATATTTGGAATTAGCAAGTATGTTCGGTTGGTATAATTGAGTATTTTTTAATAGCTTTTAGAACTTATAAATATAAATTATATTTTATGTTTTCTCCAAAAAATAATAAAAATGATATATTTTTTTAAAAAATACTATGGCGAAACACAATTTGAAACTTCAACTCAAATTGCACCTAAATCTGATGTTAAAAAATATTTAAAAATTTATGATCAAACGCTAATTATAACCTTCGTAATCTCTAAAGGGCAACTTGAGGTCTAAATTAGCAACACCATTAGTAAAGACATAACACATAAATATGTTTTTTTGACTTGGTTTAGAATTACATTTGGCACAAGTAGACACGCATGTCCTACATGTCATCCTACATGTCATTTTTGTCCTACGTGGTGTCCTACGTGTATTGTGTCATGTAGGACTCACGTGTTTTTTTATTTAAAAGTTGGATAGTTAAAGTGTTTTTTGTGCATTATGAGACATGAAGGTCAACGTTAAAATTTGAAGCCATGTTTAGGATCCAATATATGTATTATGCCATTAGTAAAATTAGAAAAGAATCGCATTTTAAAGAGGTGATATAGACAATTTATCATAACACAAATATTAATGGTTATTTTTATAATTCGAATCCACAATAACATATAGATTGGCGGTAAGAAAGTTTAAAATGATAAATATTGATGAACAAATCTATAGATTAATATACAATGTAATTTTTTTTTATATTATTCAGTTCATCTTTATTTATAGTTATAGATAAGATTTAAATTTCATATTTTCTACTTATAAATCTTGTTTAAATAATTTAATAGTTATAAAACTTTGAACTTATAGAGTAAGCAATACATTAATCAAAGTGACAATGACTACTTTGTTGTTGTATACAAAGTCTTTCGATTTAGTCCTAACTTGACATTATAATGGTGAAAGATGAAATAATTATTTTTTTAAAAAGGCGAAATACATATAAATTTATATTAGGCATCGAAAGTTTTAAATACTTCAAACACATAATGAAAATAAATGTGAAAATCGCTTATTTTTTGGTGGATTTCTTTTCTAAAATGTTTACATTTATATATTTTTTGCGGAGGAATTTTTTTTTTATTAATGTTTTCAACTTACTTACCGAATATTGAAAAAAATAAAAAATAATACTCCTTCTTGTCTTAATTTATGTGTCATTTTTTTGTTTCTCGAGAGTTAAATAGTTTAAGTTTGACTGGAAATTTGCTATGGGAGTTTCAACTTTTTTAAAATGAAATTTGTATATTTGTAAACTACATAAAAAGTATTATAAGTAATAATAATTGATAATTCAAAATACTTAAAAGATCTATAAAAATTTACGATCAAAAATAAATTTATTTAAATCTCAACATTCAAAAAATACCACATAAAATAAAAAACGGAAAGAGTACTTTTTTTTTCATAAAATAATTTTCTTCTATACCAAAAACACCCTAATCCTTTTCAAATTTTCTTCAATACCTCTATTTAAAGTGGAGTAATTTAGTTTCAATTTCTCTTTATAAGGAAATTAATGAAAAAGATGAAATTTGAGTTCTCAAAAAAGTTGTTAGCATGAAGAGTGAAGCTAATCATAATAAATTATACCATTCTTTCGTTTTATATTAGATAAATATTTTATTACAAAGTATTTATTTTATTATATTATTTGATCACTTATTAAATTAAAATATAACAATTTTTTTATATTACCCCTACAACTAATAGAAAGAAAATAAAATTAATCAATCTATTAATAATTTATTAATAACCGCGTAAAATAAAAAATGTCAATTTTTATTATAAAGTCAATTAACACATGCATTTTGAATAGTCATTTTGGATTTTTAAACCACATTTTTGTAAGGGGACTTTAGGAGAAACGTGGCATGATGGAGACCTATCACTACATTTTAAAACTAGAGTTCCAAGTGACAAATCAAGAACAATGAAAAGTCCAATATAATTTGTCCTTTAAAATTTTTAATTTAATTTTCCACCCACATCATTATTTATATTGAAATTCGATTAAATTTTAAATCGTGAAAAAAAATCCAAAAAATAAGGGAAATTTATTCATGCAAATGTGTGTTTCAGACATGATATTTAATTAGAACCTGCTTGGATTGACAACTCTAATAAGGAATCAAAATATATTTGCATAAAGTAGGTTATTATACAATAATCTATAAGAAAATCACCGCCGCTTTTAAGCAACAAATCAAGAGTAGGATCGAACAATGAACTCAAAACATTTAAAAAAACAAGCCTACGATCAAGTGTATAAAGAAATCATATCATATCACATCATATATCATATATATTATTATAAGTGGAAAGATTTAAATTTCGAAGTTGAATTACTATTTTACTTTTATATTAAAATAATCAAAACAAATGTTAGAAAATATGATTAAATATTTAATAAATAACTCATTTAGATCAGTGCATGAATCAAATTCACATTAATAATTAATTTCTCTTTTGTTGTAAAAATCAAGAGTATTTGAAGAGTTTTTCCTTTAAATGAATTTTATATGGACCAAAATCATCGAACTAATTTAATGCAAATTAGTTTTACCTACTCAAAAGTCATCCTACCTACTACTATAAAATACCTAGCATAGTCTTCACGTAAGTGATAAGAGGAGGATGAGAGATTATCAAGTAAAAAATTAATCTTGCTCATCATTTTGTAATGCAGTAATTTCCTTTTGTTTTTATCCGCTCCTCCTTGTCAAGCTTAAGTATTTTGTACATCCTTTTTTAATATTTTGATCGATTACTTTCTTATGATTTTGTTTTTCTATTGGAATATCTTGTGTCATGTATGAAAATTAGTGATATACAATTTATGTTCTCTTATATTTCTTAATTATTGATGAAATTCATAATGAAAGATTAATCTAGTTAATTTGTTATGCGACTATCGATAGAGTGCTTTACTTTAGTTTAAATATATTTTTGAGATTATTATTTATTAGTAGTGTGAGAGGAATAACAAAATGAGAAAAATCACATATGATTTTTTTAAACATATTTTTCTTTGACTTTTTGTTTATATGGTATAATAATCTATTGATCTTAATAATTTATTATTTATTTGTGGAAACATTCATTCTTCATTTTGAAAAGTTTGTGTTGCTCCATTTATATTAAATATTCAAAGAGAAATTTTACGAAAAAAAGAGTATCATTCTTTTCTCTTCATAAATCATATGTACAATCTCTAAGGTTAAAAAGAAGATGCATATATGATAGAATAATAAAAATAATTAACATAATAATTATAATGAGGATTACAAGTGTGTTTCGTAATATATCAAGTGTTTATATCATTTGTATATGTATCAAACTAATAATGCCTTTTAGAACTTATAAATTATATGCATCAAACTTCACAACCACTGCCTTGGTCTAAGCTTACTGAGAATGACATATCAGAGATCTCCACATTAACTCCAAGTAACTCCACGTCCTTACTAAGAATAGATCAAAACTAACGATCATTTTCAAATGATCACTAATCTAATAATTTTTATCACAGAAAGTCACTTTTTTTTTTTTTTTAGAAAGACGATATTCTGAAGTAATAACTATAACTGCCAAGGCATAAATGTAATGACCCGGAAGGTCATTTTTGGAAATTTTAAATATTAGTGTAACTTGAGTTAATTTATTTATGAGTAATTGTAGATAATAAAATTAATAGATAGTTAGTGGGCTAAAGTGATCAGTTATTTAAGATTTTATACTATTAGGGTCATGTAAAAAAAAAAAATATTAAATAAATAAATAAAATAAGTTAGTGGTCTTGATCAGTTTAATAAATAATTAATTTACAAAAGAAGGAAAGGCAGAAACCTTACCTGAGCGACGCACGAGAGAGGAAAGGGAAGGAATTCGATCTCCAGGTAACAATTAATGGAGCAATTTATCTCATTGTTTTGTCATATTGACTCTAAGTCAAATGGAAATTTTGTATGAATTGAGAATTTGGTTAGTGGAGTAGTTAATATTTTATTCTGACTTAGTGTGTCATTCATGGGGTTTTGGGACTGCTAGAAGCACCATTATTTTATTATTATTATTATATATAATTAGTATAGTGATAGTGCTATAGTTAAAGGGGTGATTTATGATTCTGGGGATTGGGACAATATGATACAAAGAAGAAAACAGTGTTGTGGCTATCGATATTATTATATATTCTTAGGTTATTAATTTTTGTGTGGGACCTTGATGAAAATAATTGTAATTAGTTGAGTCTTTTTTTTTTTTAGTATTTCAATGTGTAATGGTTGTTGTACATGTGTGTATGGAAAAAGTATTTGAAAAAGTGTATTCAAGGGGTATGAGTGAACTGTTGGAACGGAGGTTGTGCTCCTTCCGTGAGTGATTGGTAATTTGGATTAAAATTATTATTATCATCACATTCTGAGTTAAGTTTTGGTACATGGGATAGGTAATTAAATATTAGATTAATAGTATTATATAAATACCATTTGAATATGATACTTAAAATATTAGTTAACGTCATTAATTAAGAACTTGGTTATAAAGTTGGGTGAATTTTTAGGTCAAGGTTATACACAAATATAATGTGGGTGTTGTTAGTTCCGAAACCTTATTGTGAATATATACTTGAATAGGTTGCAATGATTTGGAAGCTCAACGGAAAGGAAAGACTCAAGTCATAGAGTGATTATTTGATTGGCTAAGGCAAGTGGATTTCTAAACTCTTGTTAAGCGTACGAAATTCGTGTATTTCCTTGTGTGATGTTGAGAATGATTTGGAGACTTGTTGTTTATTTGTTGGTGTTGGATTTCTTGTTGTAAATTGTGTTTGGTTATCAAATGGTTATCTCCTCCCTTTTCATTTGAGCATGTCATTTGCATTGTATCTGAGACATGGTTGTGGTAAGAGGATGGTGTACTATTTTCGAGGGTCGTATCGCGCGCCGCGACGGATATTATATTTCGAGGGACGTATCGCGCGCCGCGAAGGTTACTACTTATCGAGGGTCGTGTCGTGCGCCGCGACAGATGCATGGACAGATATGTCCCCCATGGGTCCCGGACTGAGAGACAGCGGGTGTGTATCATTAGGGAAGACATGCATCACTATACTTGACATTGCATCTCATGGCATTACACATCTTATTATTGATGAACTTGAACATGTTTTTGTTGATCTTGTGAGTGTTTCTCTGAGAAGCTTGTGACTGTTGAATATTGAGTTGTTATTGAGAATGTGTAAACTGATAGAGTGTGGTTATTGAGTTGTGTGTTTGGTAAACTGTAAACTATTAGACCATAGCGTGGAGGTTTAGATATGGTGTAAGAAGTGCCCGTATTTTGTTCACTTAACTTGTGTTTAGAGGTTGCTTGTTGGGTACCGCGTGGTTTGGTACTCACCCCTTGCTTCTACAAATTTTTGTAGGATACGAGCCTGGATCTCCGTGATACTTGTCATTCTTTTCGTTTCCGAGGCATCTTGTGGAGGATTGTGAGGTAGCTGCTTGTCATCTCAGCGAACTTTCCTACTCCAGTTTATGACTTTGTTTTTACTTGAAAGACAACTTCATGTTAGACTTCTATTTTATTTCAATTCTAATATTTACATTAGAGGCTTGTGCACGTGACAACCTGATTTTGGGGATTGGATTAATATGACTTAGTTTCATAATAAGGATTGTTGTTGGATTGTCATTTACTTCCGCACTTTGTTAGATATTTGGTTTTAGGCTGACTTGTCTTGGTGGGATAAGACGAGTGCCATCACGTCCATTTTTGGGTCGTGACAAAATGGTATCAGAGCCCCAGGTTCATAGGTCTCACGTGTCTACAAGCCGAGTCTACGTAGAGTCTCAAGGGTCAGTACGGAGACGTCTGTACTCATCTTTGAGAGGCTATAAAGATTGCTAGGAAACTTCCTTTTGTTCATTCTTTCTCATCGCGCGTAGTTACCTTCGTTAGTACTGAGTTGTTGTATACTCTTTTGACAGATGACGAGGACTAGAACAAATGTTACTGGGGTGGTAGGGGGAGGCACTTCCCGAGGCAGTTGTTGAGGCCCCAGCTAGGGGTAGGGGTAGATCTCGAGCTAGAGGTCGTGCTAGTAGTACGACAGTAGCCAGAGGTCGTGGACGTGGAGCAGCACCATTGAGAGGTAGTGCTAGAGAGGTCTCTACCGAACCTCAGATTGTGATGAGAGGACCAGGTTCCTCCAGATCCCGTAGTCACACACCTTTGCTTCAGGATACGCTATTGAGGGTGTTAAGTGTGCTAGAGGGCTTTTCTCAGGGTGGTGGTGCAACTACCACACCACATGACTCTCGTACTAGAGAGGGGGCTCAGACCCAAGAGCAACAACAAGCCCCAGTTTTTCAGGATGCGGTGGGGCAACTACCAGTAGATCCCGCGGTTCATAATGATATTGCACCAGCAGTTGGGGGTCAAGTTGCATCGATGGTTGTTCTGACAGAAGATGAGCAGCGTAGGTATGAGAGATTTCGAAAGATGGACCCACCTTAGTTTCAGGGTGGGAAGAGCGAGGACGCTCATGAGTTTCTAACTACCTGCCGAGAGTTACTAGAGGTGGTTGGATTAGCTGAGTCACATGGGGTTAGATATGCTACACTCCAGCTTCGTGGACCAGCGAGAGACTGGTGGAGGACTTATTCGGGATGTTTGCCAGTTGGATCTCCTCCAGTGACTTGGGAGCAGTTTGCTAGCGCATTCCAAGATCGTTTTATCCCATGGAGCGTGAGAGAGGAGAGTCGCTTGAGGTTTGAGAGTCTGAGACAGGATGGTTTATCGGTTACAGAGTATGAGGCGCGTTTTTGCCAGTTGTCTAGGCATGCGTTGGCCATTATTCCAAATGAGACAGAGAGGATCCGCAGATTCGTGAGGGGATTGACTTTCTCTATCAGGTCAGCTGTGTTTCGGACGTCTAGGGAGGGGACTTCTTTCCAGTCCATTGTGAGCGCCGCCAAAGAGGCGGAATTGATGGAGAGAGAGGAGTTTGGGGACCCTAAAAGAGCCCGTCTATCAAGCCAGTTTCATGGTGCCTCATCTGGAGGTAGGGGATCACAGAGAGTGAGTGGTTCTTTTCAGCAGCGGGGACCTATTCATGCATCTATGCCGACATTTGAGGGTGGCCAGACATCTAGGGGTTCTTATAGCCCGGGTCAGAGCTCGTACGGTTCACAGCAGCGACCTATAGGGCGAGGAAATTATAGTGGGTTTTCAGGGTCCACACAACAGTTCCCAGGTCAGAGATTTTGTTTTACTTGTGGAGATCCCGATCATCTAATGCGGCAGTGTACTTCTCAAAGGGGTCGTGGTGGGCCTCGACCTAATTCTTCATTCCAGACTAGACCACCAGCACCACAGGGTAGAGGTCGTGGCAGAGTTCAGTCAGGTAGAGGTGATAGAGTTTCTAGTAGTGGTGTTGCAGCTCAGCAGAGTGGGGGTAGAGGTACCACCCAGGATGGAGGTGGACGAGGAGGCCACTGCTATGCTTTCCCCGGGAGACCTGAGGCGGAGACCTCTGATGCTGTTATTACAGGTATCATCCCAGTATGCCATCGACCTGCGTCTGTGTTGTTTGATCCAGGTTCTACATTCTCTTATGTGTCTACGTATTTTGCTGCTAAATTTGATATGATATGTGATAGCATGACTGTACCTATTCGTGTTTCTACACCCGTGGGTAAGGCCTTAGTGGTGGATCGAGTGTATCGATCCTGTCTTGTTTCTTTGGCTGGGTATGACACTTGGGTAGACTTAATCATTCTGGGGATGGTGGACTTTGATGTTATCTTGGGTATGGATTGGCTTTCTCTCTTATCATGCTGTCCTTGATTGTAATGCTAAGACTGTGACTTTAGCAATGCCTGGTGTTCCGAGGGTTGAGTGGAAGAGTGTTAGTGGTTCTTATCCTAGCAAGGTTATCTCTTTTATCCGTGCTCAGAGACTGGTGGAGAGGGGGTGTTTGTCTTACTTAGCTTTTATTCGGGATACTAGTGTTGAACCACCTTCCATGGACTCTGTTCCCGTGGTTCAGGAGTTTCTCGATGTATTTCCTTCTGATCTTCCAGGTGTTCCTCCCGATAGGGATATCGATTTCGCTATTGATTTGGAGCCGGGCACTAAGCCTATTTCTATCCCTCCATACCGTATGGCTCCAAGCAGAGTTGAAAGAATTGAAGGATCAGTTGCAGGATTTATTGAGTAAGGGTTTTATTCGCCCTAGTGTGTCACCTTGGGGTGCCCCTGTATTGTTTGTGAAGAAGAAGGATGGGACTATGAGAATGTGTATTGATTACAGACAGTTGAACAAGGTAACGTTTAAGAATAAGTATCCTCTTCCGCGTATTGATGACTTATTTGATCAGTTGCAGGGAGCATCATTGTTCTCTAAGATTGATTTGAGGTCTGGGTATCATCAGTTGAAGATTAGGGCATCAGATCCCTAAGACAGCTTTTCGGACTCGGTATGGGCATTATGAATTCCTAGTGATGTCCTTCGGATTGACTAATGCCCCTGCAGCATTCATGGAGTTGATGAATGGGGTGTTTCGACCATACCTTGATTCTTTTGTGATTGTTTTCATCGATGACATCTTGGTTTACTCTAAGACTGAGGAGGACCATGTCCGACACCTGAGGATTGTACTTCAGAGGTTGAGAGAAGAGAAGTTGTATGCCAAGTTCTCAAAGTGTGAGTTCTGGCTTACTTCTGTGACATTCTTGGGACACGTGGTGTCCAAGGAGGGTATTAGAGTAGATCCGGCCAAAATTGAGGCAGTTAGAGGCTGGACGCGACCTACTTCACCTACTGAGATTAGGAGTTTTGTGGGATTGGCAGGCTATTATCGACGATTTGTTCAAGTTTCTCTACTATTGCAGCTCCATTGACTAGATTGACTCGACAGGATGTGGGTTTTCAGTGGTCTGATGAGTGTGAGGAGAGCTTTCAAAAGCTCAAGACTTTGTTGACTTCTGCTCCTGTGTTGACTCTACCTGAGGAAGGTGTAGACTTTACTGTGTATTGTGATGCTTCAGGAGTTGGTTTGGGTGGTGTGTTGATGCAGAAGGGGAAAGTGATTGCTTATGCTTCTAGGCAATTGAAGTCCCATGAGAAGAACTACCCTACTCATGATCTGGAGTTAGCGGCTGTGGTATTTGTACTTAAGTTATGGCGTCATTATTTGTATGGAGTGCATTGTGAGATCTTCACTGATCATCGGAGTCTTCAGTATATCTTTAGCCAGAGGGATTTGAACTTGAGGCAACGGAGATGGCTTGAGTTGCTGAAGGACTATGATGTGACCATTCTGTATCATCCAGGAAAGGCCAATGTTGTGGCCGATGCTCTGAGTAGGAAGACTCCTAGCATGGGGAGTCTTGCAGCGCTTAGTATTGAGGAGAGACCATTGGCTAGAGATGTGCAGATATTAGCTAACAGTCTTGTCCGCTTGCAGATTTCCGAAGAGAGTGATGGGATGATTGCTTTTATTGAGGCTCGGTCTTCTTTAGTCGAGCAAATCCGTGCACACCAATTTGATGATGAAAAATTATGTCTCATTCGAGACAAAGTATTGAGAGGGGAAGCTAAGGAGGCTGTCCTTGATTCTGATGGTGTTTTGCAGATCGGAGGCAGAATTTGTGTGCCCAGGACAGGCGATTTGATTAGATTGATTCTTGAGGAGGCCCATTGTACTCGGTATTCCATCCATCCAGGAGCGGCGAAAATGTATCATGATCTGAGTCAGCATTACTGGTGGTGTGGGATGAGAGAGATATTTCAGACTTTGTTTCGAGGTGTCTGACTTGCCAGCAGGTCAAGTGTGAGCACCACCAGCGGCCCGGGGTGTATCTCAGAGGATGCCTATTCCTACTTGGAAGTGGGAGAGGATTACTATGGACTTTGTTGTGGGTTTGCCTACCACAGTGGGTGGTTATGACTCTATTTGGGTTGTTGTTGATAGGCTGACCAAGTCTGCCCACTTCATCCCGGTTCGGGTAAAGTATACAGCAGAAAAGTTAGCCGAACTATATATCAGTCAGATTGTGCGACTACATGGAGTTCCTGTTTCTATCATATCAGATCGAGGTTCACTATTTACTTCTCACTTCTGGAAGGCATTACAACATGGTCTGGGTACTCAGTTAGATATGAGTACGGCATTTCACCCTCAGACAGATGGTCAATCTGAGCGGACCATTCAGGTATTGGAAGATATGCTTCGAGCGTGTGTGATCGATTTTGGTGCAAGATGGGATCGACATTTACCCTTAGCGGAGTTCGCCTATAATAACAGTTATCAGTCTAGTATCCAAATGGCCCCATTTGAGGCATTGTATGGTAGACGGTGTAGATCTCCTATTGGTTGGTTTGATTCGGTGGAGATGGACTCTTTGGATACAGACTTGCTTAGAGATGCTATGGAACAAGTCCGTATGATTCAGTATAGACTGTTGACAGCCCAGAGTCGACAGAAGAGTTATGCAGACCGGAGAGTTAGAGCCTTAGTGTTTATGGAGGGTGATCATGTTTGGCTCCGAGTATCACCCATGAAGGGTGTGATGAGGTTTGGAAAGAAGGGCAAGCTTAGCCCTAGGTTCATTGGGCCTTTTGAGATTTTGAGCCGAGTGGGGGAGGTGGCCTATAAGTTGGCCTTGCCACCTAGTTTGTCGGCAGTTCATCCTGTTTTCCATGTCTCTATGCTTCGGAAGTATATTCCGGATGAATCTCATGTGATTTCACTCGATTCTGTGGAGCTGGGTCCAGACTTGACATTTGAGGAGGAGCCTATAGCTATTTTGGATAGGCAGATTCGAAAGCTTAGGACCAAAGAGATTGCTTCAGTGAAGGTGCAATGGAAGCACCGATCAGTGGGAGAGGCAACTTGGGAGACAGAGTCTGACATGCGTGCCAGATATCCTCAACTTTTTGAAGCATCAGTCTTTTCTTTTACTTTATGTTCGAGGACGAACATGATTTTTAGTGGTGGATAATGTAATGACCCGGAAGGTCATTTTTGAAATTTTATATTAGTGTAACTTGAGTTATTTATTTATGAGTAATTGTAGATAATAAAATTAATAGATAGTTAGTGGGCTAAAGTGATCAGTTATTTAAGATTTTATACTATTAGGGTCATGTAAAAAAAAAATATTAATAAATAAATAAAATAAGTTAGTGGTCTTGATCAGTTTAATAAATAATTAATTTACAAAAGAAGGAAAGGCAGAAACCTTACCTGAGCGACGCACGAGAGAGGAAAGGGAAGGAATTCGATCTCCAGGTAACAATTAATGGAGCAATTTATCTCAATTGTTTTGTCATATTGACTCTAAGTCAAATGGAAATTTTGTATGAATTGAGAATTTGGTTAGTGGAGTAGTTAATATTTTATTCTGACTTAGTGTGTCATTCATGGGGTTTTGGGACTGCTAGAAGCACCATTATTTTATTATTATTATTATATATATTAGTATAGTGATAGTGCTTATAGTTAAAGGGGTGATTTATGATTCTGGGGATTTGGGACAATATGATACAAAGAAAAAGAAAACAGTGTTGTGGCTATCGATATTATTATATATTCTTAGGTTATTAATTTTTGTGTGGGACCTTGATGAAAATAATTGTAATTAGTTGAGTCTTTTTTTTTTTTTAGTATTTCAATGTGTAATGGTTGTTGTACATGTGTGTATGGAAAAAGTATTTGAAAAAGTGTATTCAAGGGGTATGAGTGAACTGTTGGGAACGGAGGTTGTGCTCCTTCCGTGAGTGATTGGTAATTTGGATTAAAATTATTATTATCATCATTCTGAGTTAAGTTTTGGTACATGGGTAGGTAATTAAATATTAGATTAATAGTATTATATAAATACCATTTGAATATGATACTTAAAATATTAGTTAACGTCATTAATTAAGAACTTGGTTATAAAGTTGGGTGAATTTTTAGGTCAAGGTTATACACATAATAATGTGGGTGTTGTTAGTTCCGAAACCTTATTGTGAATATATACTTGAATAGGTTGCAACGATTTGGAAGCTCAACGGAAAGGAAAGACTCAAGTCATAGAGTGATTATTTGATTGGCTAAGGCAAGTGGATTTCTAACTCTTGTTAAGCGTACGAAATTCGTGTATTTCCTTGTGTGATGTTGAGAATGATTTGGAGACTTGTTGTTTATTTGTTGGTGTTGGATTTCTTGTTGTAAATTGTGTTTGGTTATCAAATGGTTATCTCCTCCCTTTTCATTTGAGCATGTCATTTGCATTGTATCTGAGACATGGTTGTGGTAAGAGGATGGTGTACTATTTTCGAGGGTCGTATCGCGCGCCGCGACGGATATTATATTTCGAGGGACGTATCGCGCGCCGCGAAGGTTACTACTTATCGAGGGTCGTGTCGTGCGCCGCGACAGATGCATGGACAGATATGTCCCCCATGGGTCCCGGACTGAGAGACAGCGGGTGTGTATCATTAGGGAAGACATGCATCACTATACTTGACATTGCATCTCATGGCATTACACATCTTATTATTGATGAACTTGAACATGTGTTTTGTTGATCTTGTGAGTGTTTCTCTGAGAAGCTTGTGACTGTTGAATATTGAGTTGTTATTGAGAATGTGTAAACTGATAGAGTGTGGTTATTGAGTTGTGTGTTTGGTAACTGTAAACTATTAGACCATAGCGTGGAGGTTTAGATATGGTGTAAGAAGTGCCCGTATTTTGTTCACTTAACTTGTGTTTAGAGGTTTGCTTGTTGGGTACCGCGTGGTTTGGTACTCACCCCTTGCTTCTACAAATTTTTGTAGGATACGAGCCTGGATCTCCGTGATACTTGTCATTCTTTTCGTTTCCGAGGCATCTTGTGGAGGATTGTGAGGTAGCTGCTTGTCATCTCAGCGAACTTTCCTACTCCAGTTTATGACTTTGTTTTTACTTGAAAGACAACTTCATGTTAGACTTCTATTTTATTTCAATTCTAATATTTACATTAGAGGCTTGTGCACGTGACAACCTGATTTTGGGGATTGGATTAATATGACTTAGTTTCATAATAAGGATTGTTGTTGGATTGTCATTTACTTCCGCACTTTGTTAGATATTTGGTTTTAGGCTGACTTGTCTTGGTGGGATAAGACGAGTGCCATCACGTCCATTTTTGGGTCGTGACAATAATAACTTTTGGACTTTAACATGAAAAATGTCTCGATAGTTGAAATTTTAAATCCGCCTTTTAAACAAATATCTTATTACATCAAGTTTCATAACTACAACATTTGTTACCAAACTATAATTAAGCTAAAAAATACTTATAACATACCCGATTAAATACCATAAAACCAACGTCAATATCAACGCCATCAATGGTGACAGTTTTAGCATGGCCACTGCTACTTCCATTTTTTTTAGTCACTTTAGCTTCAATATTGCAACTGCAATAACAATGAAGATCAGAAGAGGTCATTAAATATGAGTAGGGGGTTGGCAGTGACGGACCCAGAATTTTCAATAAGGGGTTCAAAATCTGTAGAAATATACAGACGAAGTAGCCAAAGGTGTTCGACATGTGCTATATATACCGTGGCAGAGCCAGAAATTTAACAAAGGGTATCCAGAAATAGCAACTTGTTATGTTAAGGGTGTCCAAAATATGTTATTTAATCATTTCGTATATAATTTTATTTATACTAGTTTCTATACGCGTGCTTTGTACGTGTGTTTCATGTGAATTTTTATAGATACGTTAGAATGACTAAAATTTCATGGAAATATATATGTAAATTGTAATGAATAATAAAATGTAACAATTACAAAATAAGAATAAAGACTTACGGCAATAAAACATTCATAGAAAACTAAATTAAGAAGTCTAATAGAGAAAAAAAAAGACAAATAGAAACAAATTTAAGAAAAAATATAACGTAGACATTATTCTTATAAGACTGATGTATATATAGATGAATTTATATTTGTGAAGCTAGAGTCATTCTTTAATAATAATGAAGAGGACATTATCAATGTGTGTCTCCATTTTGTAGATTTGCATCCTTTAAATTATTAAATTTCGTTATTTATCATAAAAGATAATACTTTATCCACATAAATTATATTATTCATGAGAGGGGATAAGGAAAAAGTTATAAGGAGAGGAAAAGTATAGCAATTTAGGTAAAAACTTTTTTTTTAAAAAAAAATTATAATTATTATATACATATAGATTATAGATGATAAATATTAATAAATTAGATATTTAATTAGCAATTAATCTTAGGAAGTCTAAAAGTCATTGACATTTAATTAAATTTATACAATCAAATATTTAAATATTTTATAACAATTTAATTTATAGAAGGGGTTAAATCGTAATTCAACTTTAACTTTTTTTTTAATATGATTTTAGTAATATATAATATATAGGGAAAATGCACAAGTACCCCTTCAACCTATGCCCGAAATTTCAGAGACACACTTATACTATACTAAGGTCCTATTACCCCTGAATTATTTTATTAGTAGTTTTCTACCCCTTTTCGACCTACGTGATACTAACTTGAAAAAATTCAACCAGCGTTGGACCCAGAAGATAGTGTCACGTAGGACGAAAAGGGGTAGAAAATTATTATTAAAATAAGTTCAGGGGGTAATATGACCTTAATATAGTATAAGTGTGTCTCTGAGATTTTTCGGGCATAGGTTGAGGGGGTACTTGTGCATTATCCCATATATATATGATTTTTTTTTTCCCCGACGAGTTGGACACCCTTACCACTATGTGGCTACGCTACTATATATATACATAAAAAAATATTTTAATCATATACAAATAATATAATTTTTATTGAAGGGATCCAAATCAACCCCATAATATAATAAGGTGGCTCCACCCCCGGCCATTGGTTAATAGAAAGGAGACGATTATTTTTCATATGTACGTCGATTAAGAAAGTCATATTTCTCAATCATAAAGAGCCTTATTTTCCTATAGTTTTTTATTTATTTATATAAAGAATACTTAATTAGTTAATGTAGCTATGTGATATAAATGTGAATCCTGGAGTTAAATGTTCTTTTTAGGATTAATTTTGATATTTATTTTTTATTTCATTTTAGTAGGTTTTATTTGAAAATTAAAAAGTCATAAAAAAAATATCACATTTTAAGATAATTTTTTGAAAAATTCCTCTTTTATCCTTGCATGACAAACTTTGGACCACATTTTTCATTAATTTGGATAAAATCTCACATGCACTGAAAGGGGACATGAATTTTTGCAAATTGAAAAAGGGGACCTATTTAAATTCTTGAGGGAAAAAAATGTTGAGGCAGTTCTTTTTTGGATTATTTTCATTAATGTTACACTTGCACTCTTGAATTTTCACAATTAGTATTAAACATATTTTTCTCGAGAATTTATCAGAAACAATCTCTTTATATTTGAAGTAGGGATGAGATTGTTGGGTGGTCTTGGGCCTTCTCAACCCAAAAGCTAGCTCAAAGATTGAGGCTTTCCTCACACTTATAAATTGACCACCAGCCCCTTCCACTTCCGATGTGGGATAACCCAACAATCTCCCCCTTCACACATCGGGCCTTGGGCTGGAGAGAACGACAACCCAGTTTCGCCCGGTGGCTGAGACTTGTTGATAACCTGGGCTCTGATACCAATGTTGGGTGGTCTTGGGCCTTCTCAACCCAAAAGCTAGCTCAAAGGTTGAGGCTTTCCCTCACACTTATAAATTGACCATCAGCCCCTTCCACTTCCGATGTGGGATAACCCAATAGAGATATGTGTATATTTTATCTTCTTCAGACCCCTCCTTTGTGAGACTAACTGGATATGTTGCTGTTGTTGTCAGTGATGGAGCCTACAAGTAGGAACCCCATTTGACGAAAAACAACACTACTCGTACAAAATTAAAAATATATATTTCTTTTTCGTATAAATAGTAGATGTGTGGAACTCCTTTTGACTTTTTTGTATGTTTATTTCTTTATATTCCGAACCATGTGAACTACAATAATATCTTTTTTAGTCTGATTAGGTTTGCCTCTTTTGTTCCACTCCAAAACCATATTGTTGCTTCTTTCCTTAGTATATAATTGAATAATATCAAATTTCAACCATCCCAATTTTTACCTTTTCCTATCTCAATACAATAACAGTAAATTCCTTGAATAACTTTTATTAGGTAATTGAAAGAAGTTTATACAAGAAATTAATCACATAATTCAGCATGAACCAATGAGACATGATATGTCTTTATAAAGTCTTTCATGCTGTGTTTGAAGAACTGATTTATTTGCGAAGAAAAAATTACGATACATAATTCAAATAAAGGAATAACTCTAATAAGCTGAAGGGCCTATATAGTAACACTGTAAGGATGATCACCAAATGTTGCAACATTGCCTGGCCTTGAAAATACAATCTACAAAGGTAATTAAGAAGCAACACTTGATCAGTTGTTTTAGCGAAACAGTTTCAACATTCATAGTTTTTTTTAAAAGAATTTGGAATATATACCTGATAATCTCCTAGCGTGCGCGTTTTGAATCCAGCAGCACAGTAGTCAAAGTAGTACTCCCATGTCCTGATGAACTTGTCATCGAATCCCAAAGCACGAATTTGGCTAGTGACACAGAGTTATCAGTAGTCAAGTATCAGAATTTAGAGCAGATCAAGCTGTTGGGCTTTGTGGAGGCTTGTGAGCCGGCCCGACCCATTACTGAAACCCTAGGTTAACCATTTGGTTTTCCTATAAATATGATCCTTGTATTTGTAATTCTAAAGTAGCACAAGTGAAATAAAATCCTCCTGTTACAGTCGTGGAGTAGGGAACCGAACCACGTTAAATTCTTGTGTGTCCCGTTTGTGTTCCGTTTCTCTTTCTCTAGATTATTTGTGTGTGTTGTGTGTTTAAATACCCAACAATTGGTATCAGAGCGAGGTTTCAACAACATTGTAACACAAACTGTGAGAAATTGTCACATAGGGTTCTTGTGTGAAGAACTGTGTGCAGGGAGGAGTACCGCCGCCGTTACCGTGTGGGTAACCTCAAGCAGCAGCCGGCTAGGAGAACCGCGCAGGGTGCGAACAGCCGTCGTCCGTGTGCTGTCCGTCGCGCCGTTCCGTTGGCCGCCGCGTCGGGAAGGAGTGTGCCGCCGCCGTTCGCAAGCTACAGCCGTGCAAGACGCCGAGGATCTGGAACCGCATTTCGCGAGCAGCAGCCCGCCGCGAACCAGGCAGCCCAGATCGAAGGAGATCTGCCGCAGATCGTAGCCCAGCGAGGGAGAAAGCCGCGCAGCAGTAGCGAGGCAGAAACGCCGCTGCCGTCCAGTGGCCGCCACGTCGAGGAGCCTCAGATCCGCGCGAGCGTCCAATCGTGAGCATCGTCCAAATCGCCGCCCGCTGTCTGTAGACGCCGTTAAGGGAATTGCCGAAGTCCTTTGAGATGGCAGAAGATGGGAAGTTCCGAATTGAGAAGTTCGATGGTACAGATTTCAGTTGGTGGAAGATGCAGATTGAAGATTTGCTGGTTCAGAAAGATTTGGACGTAGTGTTGGGTGACAAGCAAGAAAATTGTCTGATGCAGAGTGGGCAGTTTTTGGATCGGAAAGCTATGTCAGTTATCCGACTCTCGTTGACCAAGAATGTTGCGTTCAACATTCTTAAGGAGAAGACAGCGAAAGGCATCTTGGAAGCCTTGTCTAACATGTAAGAGAAGCCATCTGCAGCAAACAAAATTTTTCTGATTAGAGAGTTGGTGAACACAAAGATGAAGGAAGGCAGTTCAGTTACCGAGCACATCAACTCATTGAATTCGATCTTAGCCAGGCTTTTGTCAGTTGGCATTAAGTTCGATGATGAAGTTCAAGCTTTACTACTGTTATCATCATTGCCTGACAGTTGGTCCGGAACGGTTACAGCAGTTGCCAGTTCAGTGGGACCTAATGGATTCACCTTTGAGAAGATTCGTGATCTCGTTCTTGGCGAGGATGTCAGAAGAAGGAGTTCTGGAGAATCATCAGGTGATATGCTAAACGTCGTCAGAGGCAGAGGAAATAACAGAGGTAGTGGGAGCAGGAACCGAAGAAGGAGTCAGTCGAAGGCTCGGGATGGCTCAGGTGTAACATGTTGGAACTGCAAGGAGGTGGGGACTTTCAGGAATCAATGCCAGAAAGACAAACAAGTCAACATTGCAGAAGACAGCGCCAACGAGGATTTGTTTATCTGTTGCGCGGAGAGCAATGTGGATTCCTGGGTCATGGATTCTGGTGCTTCTTTTCACGCTACCCACAGCAGTGAAGCATTGCAGAATCTGGTTATTGGAGACTTTGGAAAGGTAAGGCTTGCAGACGATAGAGCTCTTGATGTTACGGGCATGGGTGACATGGTGCTGAAGACGCCAGTCGGTTTCTGGACCTTGAAGGATGTCAGAGTTGTTCCAAGCTTGACGAAAAGTTGATTTCTGTTAGGCAGTTGGATGAACAGGGACATCATGTGAAGTTCGGAAATGGGCAGTGGAAGGTCGTGAGGGGCAATCTTGTCATGGCTCGTGGAACAAAAGAGGATCGTTGTATATTGTCGGATTACCGTCTGAGGGAGTGACCGTCCCAGTTCAGAAGAAAAACAAAGTCCGGTTCACAGAATCTCGTGGGCAGAAGAAGGTTGTCTTTGCAAGAAAGAACCCAGAGCCACAGGTCAGATTCAGGATGAACGAGCAAGGAAAGGTTCAGGAAGACCAGTCAGAGGCGTTTGTGGCAGTGGGAGCACCGGCCGTGCTTCAGCCAAGGCTCCTAGAAGACAGTGGGTCAAGAGAACCAGTATTCCAGCTGTTGATACGTCTCCAGAAAATTTTTTCTGCTGAGTATGGAGAGTGTTTGTTCTCAGGGAGTTCTAGGATCCGGCAGTTCGTGTCTCAAGTGGGAGTCGGTAGGGACAGAGGACGAGTCAAGGGCAGTTTCAGCCGTGACTGATGTGTTGAAGCTTCGGGGAGCTTCAACGGGCCTTTCAGTTGACTAATGAGAAGGCCGCTGTAGCAGGAGAGAGTTGAAAAAGATTACTAGACATACAAGTTTTCTAAGTGGATGACAATTGAAATCTTCAAGCCTCCAAGTGGGAGATTGTTGGGCTTTGTGGAGGCTTGTGAGCCGGCCCGACCCATTACTGAAACCCTAGGTTAACCATTTGGTTTTCCTATAAATATGATCCTTGTATTTGTAATTCTAAAGTAGCACAAGTGAAATAAAATCCTCTCCTGTTACAGTCGTGGAGTAGGGAAACCGAACCACGTTAAATTCTTGTGTGTCCGTTTGTGTTCCGTTTCTCTTTCTCTAGATTATTTGTGTGTGTTGTGTGTTTAATCCCAACACAAGCTACAAATGATTCATAAAGAAATCGAGTTTTAATTATATTGGCTTTGTTACCTTTTGTTATTCAGGAAGTTTTTTCGCCAACATCTCAGTGTTTGATAGTAATGAACTCCTATATCTTCCAGGTGCACTACACTGCATTTTTATCATTTATTAGATTCATTTTAAAGATCGACAAGCATGTTAGAACGAAATGACAAAATCAACTACTCTTTGTTACCATAGTCTGGATGCAGAAGCCATGGCTGATGTTACGCGACTTAATGAAGGCACACATCCACCTGGGAATATATACTCGCTTATGAAGCCTGAGCTGAGCCTGTATTCGTCATACATCGTGTCTGGCAGTGAAATGAACTAAAGAAAGCCAACACTTGTAGAAATCAGTACAAAGGAACAAGTGTAAGAAATGATATTATCTTAGTTCTTGTATTAACAAGAGAATTTCAGAGTGCTCAATTTTCTAATAATTGAAAGAAAAAAGTGAACAAAGATTAAACTTTGATTCATTACCTGCAGAACTAGAAGCCCGTCTTCTGCCAATGCTGACTCACAGCAACTAAAGAATTCCCCTATGAACTCGTGACCAACATGTTCTAACATCCCGCTGAAAATGATTAATTATTAGCACAATTATAACACTGGCTCAACATGTTATGTGTAATACAATATGTACAAATGTTGATGGGTAAAAGCTTACATTGATATAATCCTGTCATATTTGTCCTTATTTGGCATTTGGCGATAGTCACATAGGAGAAGTGTAATTTGATCCTGCGGAAAAATTCAGTAAATTGAAATACTAATTGATACACTAGCTCTAAAATTGGCAATATATGGATCTAGGCAGATCAGATCGTCTCCTGTTAATCATATGTTAGCTTGTTCGGGAGCCATTCCTAATTTGCGTCAAGTTTATAGCAATCATACTGTCATACCTGAAGACCTGCTTGCTCAACTCTCAACTGTGCATACTCCAGTTGTTGCTCGGAGAGAGTTATACCGGTATATTTACATCCTGTTTGCTTGACAACTTCAACGGCAAAACCTCCCCATCCAAATCCAATCTCTAGAATGTGATGTTCTTTGCTGATTTTTGCCTAAATAGAACAGAATCATAATCAAATTTACGTCGAAAAAAGTGAAGACTTTTACTTAATTGATGATGACTTACCTTTTCGATGAGAACAGACATCTTTCTCCGCTGTGCAACTTTAAGATCTTCATCCTCACTCTACAAATAACAAGAAAGTTTTATAGATAACAGGACGGAAACGTAGAGCATTTAAAAGTTTTGAGAGCTAACCTTGAATATTGCACATGAGTACGTCATCGTCTCATCCATAAAGAGTGAGAAGAGTTCATTACTCTGGAATGAAACAATTAACACCAAAATGCTTAGCATCTATACGCCATAGCAACTAGCAAAATCATACACTAGAATTGAGTAGTTCAATTACCAGGTCATAATGACGAGATATATTCCTACGAGCCTGAGTCAGGGTGTTTCGATTTGAAACATGACGAATAAAATATGTTGCAGATGATAGTGCTGCTGTATAAAACAGTGGTGTCCACCAGCCTCTAGAGCGATGAAAAGTCATGAAGAGCTTTAACATGTGAACAGAAGTTAACATTTCTTGATTCAAAGTCAGTAAACTATTTTACCTCTTCTTGTTAGATGTTTTAACAGATGCTTTCAAATCTCTGTTGGCAATAAATATCTGCGAAAACAACTCAGGGAAGCTTCGTACCAACAAAAAGCTATTTACAAAGATATCGAGTCATTTCCTTACCATGATAAGATTAAGAAGACCCTCGTTCTTATCAACGAAAGAAAAATCTCCATCAATAAAAGCATCAGCAAGACCTACGTCAGCTCGAGTTGCAACCTGTAACAGATTGGAAACTTTTCAACTTTAATTTTTTGGGTTAAGTTTTTATCACTTGTAGGGGCAAAAGGGAATTTCATTTTACCTTCCAGTAAAACTGCATACTATGAACTGTAAGCGTAACTTTGAGAGAGCATTTCCCCTCCGTGCCTTGGAACGTGAAAGTTGAACCTCCTTCTTCCAACAAGCTGTATATCGAAACATATAAAACCATCATTTAGATATAAAAAATCTCCGAGTAGAACAGAATATGTCGCAATTCACACGCTAGATTTGTCTTGCAGCATGATTTTCGACTAGTATATGATTTTTGAGCCAAAGATATTGGACAAAAAGAAGTGTACTTTCTAAATAAAGAAGGTCATTCTGTGTTACGCTACCATTCAAATAACAAGATCATGGGTGTGATAAAATAAGAAATAAACAAATTGTCAGACATGTCTCTGCTGCTATTTTTGGGATCAGCACTCACATTATACATCCTGTTTGGATGAAATTTTTGAAAAATCTCGTAACGAGATGGCGTGCGCCTGTTTCAGTCCATGTTGGTGACAATTCCATTTGAAGAAACCACACCTACCTGAGGAGAATGAAAGGCAGACAATCACCCTTGGACTAACAGAGAGAACTTCAAAAAGTCCAGAGAAAGAAGTTTTATTGTTTCATAGAGTGTGTAATGTGAACTATTCTTTTGGCCAAATGGAGTCCATCCTATATACACATAAGCCTCTTTTCCAATATCTAGATACAAGATCATTCTAGAAAGATATAAGCCTATTTTCCAACATCTAGATACAATAATATCATCCTATATAGACATAAGTCTATTTTCCAATATCTAGATGCAATAATATCATCCTATATAGACAAAAGCCTATTATCCATATCTAGATAGAAGATCGTCCTTGGAGGCAAAGTTAAACAAGGCCGTTAGAGTGGGTAAAAGTCTCACATTGGTTGGGGAATGGACTGGTGGTCTCCTTATATGGACTTGGACAATCCTCCCCTCATGAGCTAACTTTTGGGGATGAGTTAGGCGCACGTGTTATATCTTAACATGGTATCAGAGCCAGGTCTATCTCCGTTTGGGCTCCTGATCCACGCATCAGTTGGGCCTGGGCGTGAAAAGAGGTTTTAGAGTTGGTAAAAGTCCCACATTGGCTATGGAATGGACTAGTGGTCTCCTTATATGGACTTGGACAATTCTCACCTCATGAGCTAGCTTTTGGGGTTGAGTTAGACTCAGGTGTCATAATACATAAATGTGTCCTTTAAGGTTTATGCCCTTCAACTTTGAGTGTGAAAAAGTAGACCGTTAAACTTGTATAAAGTTGAACAAATAGACACATAAGTTCTACGTGACATAATACATAGTGGCGGTAATTCGTTTGCATAGTTGGTCATTTGCCTTTGTGAACTTGATTGGTTCAATCCCTCCTATAAATAGGGTTGTTGCTATTCTCTTCAAACACACCAACAAGAGCAATTTTTCCTCTCAAGTCTCATCGTTCTCCTCCTCCTCCTTCATTGAGAGTATTTCGTGTTGGAAAATAATTATATGAAACTCTTCTTCGGAGTGATCTTATAATGCAGGATATAAGGCATAAAATATTGAGATATTCCTATGAAAATTTGTAGTACTAAGTCCAATATCTAATACAAAATTCATAAATTTTAAAAATAAAACAAAAAACTCAATTCACCATCCAAAAATCCAAAAAAATATGGATTTTCGTTTTGAATTTGAAACAGCAGATTTTCTCATAAGTAATTTCAGCCTTGAGTCATCTTCAATGGTGTACCTGAACTATAACCAAATGTTTATCGAAATACATCTGAAGTGTAGGTTCTTTGGGTTTCATACCTGGAATTTCTAGTAGAAAAAGTGAATAATTGATACTACAGGTAAATATTTGGCGGTAGTCACTACAACAAAAATAGTTTAGTGACAATAAATATACACATTAACAAAGAATGCTTAGCCTTTATCTAACTAATTGTCATTGGATACAATTTTGCTATATGCGTTAAGAACATTTACAAAGAGTGTTAATTGTCGCTAAGAATACATATTTAGCTGCAACGAAGTTATTGTCATTAATCAATTACCGCTAACGATCATTTTTTGTCTAATGAGTTCATGTAGAAAATTCACACCCCTAATAGTTCAGGTGTAAACCTAATAAAAACTGAGATATTTTAAATGTGTTTTTAACTTCCTTAACTCTGAAAACAACAATATATTCGGTATAATTCCATGAGATCTAAAAATATGACAAGTAATACCACTCCAAAACCATATTGTTGCTTCTTTCCTTAGTATATAATTGAATAATATCAAATTTCAACCAGCCCAAATTTTTCCTTTTCCTATCTCAATACAATAACAGTAAATTCCTTGAATAACTTTTATTAGGTAATTGAAAGAAGTTTACACAATTCAGCATGAACCAATGAGACATGATATGTCTTTGTAAAGTCTTTCATGCTGTGTTTGAAGAACTGATTTATTTGCGAAGAAAAAATTACGATATATAATCCAAATAAAGGAATAACTATAATAAGCTGAAGGCCTATATAGTAACATTGTAAGGATGATCACCAAATGTTGCAACATTGCCTGGCCTTGAAAATACAATCTACAAAGGTAATTAAGAAGCAACACTTGATCAGTTGTTTTAGCGAAACAGTTTCAACATTCATAGTTTTTTTATAAAAAAAATTGGAATATATACCTGATAATCTCCTAGCGTGCGCGTTTTGAATCCAGCAGCACAGTAGTCAAAGTAGTACTCCCATGTCCTGATGAACTTGTCATCGAATCCCAAAGCAAGAATTTGACTAGTGACACAGAGTTATCAATAGTTGAGTATTTAGAATTTAGAACAGATCATGCCACAAGTGATTCATGAAGAAATCGAGTTTTACTTATATTGGCTTTGTTACCTTTTGTTATTCAGGAAGTTTTTTCGCCAACACCTCAGTGTTTGATAGTAATGAACTCCTATATCTTCCAGGTGCACTACACTGCATTTTTATCATTTATTATCAAATGTTTTCAGAAAGAAATGATTTTGAAAGATTGACAAGCACGCTGGTGCAAAATCACAAAATAAACTCTTTGTTACCATAGTCTTGATGCAGCAGCCATAGCTGATGTTACTCGGCTTAGCGCAGGCACACATGCACCCGGGAATATATACTCTTTTATGAAGTCTGAGCTTTGTACGTATTCAGCATACCTCGTGTCTGGCATTGAAATGAACTAAGGGAATCCAACACTAGTGAGAAGCAGCATAAAGAAACAAGGGCAACAAAACAATGGAAAATAAACCTCGTGTTAATAGAAGAAAAGCCTGCCTTAGTTCATGTATACATGTATTGTTTTGTTTATTAACTAGGGAAGACGGAAAAGTTCAGTAAGGTACATATACTAGAACAAGTCTAAACAAACTGGACTCTGTTGAGGGGTCACTTTGATTCATTACCTGCAGAACTAGAAGCCCGTCTTCTGCCAATGATGACTCACAGCAACTAAAGAATTCCCCTATGAACTCGTGACCAACATGTTCTAACATCCCGCTGAAAATGAATAATTATTAGTACAATAATAACACTGGCTCAACATGTTATTTGTAATACAATATGTACAAATGTTGACGGGTAAAAGCTCACATTGATATAATCCTGTCATATTTGTCCTTATTTGGCATTTGGCGATAGTCACATAGGAGAAGTGTAATTTGATCCTGTGGAAAAATTCAGTAAATTGAAATACTAATTGATACACTAGCTCTAAAATTGGCAATATATGGATCTAGGCAGATCAGATCGTCTCCTGTTAATCATATGTTAGCTTGTTCGGGAGCTATTCCTATTTGCGTCAAGTTTATAGCAATCATACTGTCATACCTGAAACCTGCTTGCTCAACTCTCACTGTGCATACTCCAGTTGTTGCTCGGAGAGAGTTATACCGGTATATTTACATCCTGTTGCTTGACAACTTCAACGGCAAAACCTCCCCATCCAAATCCAATCTCTAGAATGTGATGTTCTTTGCTGATTTTTGCCTAAGTAGAACAGAATCATAATCAAATTTACGTCGAAAAAAGTGAAGACTTTTACTTAGTTGATGATGACTTACCTTTTCGATGAGAACAGACATCTTTCTCCGCTGTGCAACTTTAAGATCTTCATCCTCACTCTACAAAAAAAATAATAAAAAATTAGATAACAGGACAGAAACGTAGAGCGTTTAAAAGTTCGAGAGCTAACCTTGAATATTGCACATGAGTATAGCATTGTCTCATCCATAAAGAGTGAGAAGAGTTCATTGCTCTGGAATGAAACAATTAACACCAAAATGCTTAGCATCTATACGCCATAGCAACTAGCAAAATCATACACTAGAATTGAGTAGTTCAATTACCAGGTCATAATGACGAGATATATTCCTACGAGCCTGAGTCAGGGTGTTTCGATTTGAAACATGACGAATAGAATATGCTGCAGATGATAGTGCTGCTGTATAAAACAGTGGTGTCCACCAGCCTCTAGAGCGATGAAAAGTCATGAAGAGCTTTAAAATGTGAACAGAAGTTAACATTTCTTGATTCAAAGTCAGTAAACTATTTTACCTCTTCTTGTTAGATGTTTTAACAGATGCTTTCAAATCTCTGTTGGCAATAAATATCTGCAAAAAGAACTCAGGGAAGCTAAGTACCAACAAAAAGCTATTTACAAAGATATCGAGTCATTTCTTTACCATGATAAGATTAAGAAGACCCTCGTTCTTATCAACGAAAGAAAAATCTCCATCAATAAAAGCATCAGCAAGACCTACGTCAGCTCGAGTTGAAACCTGTAACAGATTGGAACTTTTCAACTTTAATTTTTTGGGTTAAGTTTTTATCACTTGTAGGGGCAAAAGGGAATTTCATTTTACCTTCCAGTAAAACTGCATACTATGAACTGTAAGCGAAACTTTGAGAGAGCATTTCCCCTTTGTGCCTTGGAACGTGAAAGTTGAACCTCCTTCTTCCAACAAGCTGTATATCGAAACATATAAAACCATCATCCAGATATAAAAAATCTCCGAGTAGAACAAAATATATCGCAATTCACATGCTAGATTTGTCTTGCAGCATGATTTTCGACTAGTATATGATTTTTGAGCCAAAGATATTGAACAAAAAGAAGTGTACTTTCTAAATAAAGAAGGTCATTCTGCGTTACGCTACTATTCAAATAACAAGATCATGGATGTGATTATAAACAAATTGTCAGACATGTCTCTGCTGCTATTTTTGGGATCAGCACTCACATTATGCATCCTGTTTGGATGAAATTTTTGAAAAATCTCGTAACGAGATGGCGTGCGCCTGTTTCAGTCCATGTTGGTAACAATTCCATTTGAAGCAACCACACCCACCTGAGGAGAATGAAAGGTAGACAATCACCCTTGGACTAACAGAGAACTTCAAAAAGTCCAGAGAAAGAAGTTTTATTGTTTCATAGAGTGTGTAATGTAAACTATTCTTTTGGCCAAATGGAGTCCATCCTATATAGACATAAGCCTATTTTCCAATATCTAGATACAATAATATCATCCTATATAGATAAGCCTATTTTCCAATATCTAGATACAATAATATCATCCTATATAGACACAAGCCTATTATCCATATCTAGATAGAAGATCGTCCTTGGAGGCAAAGTTAAACAAGGCAGTTAGAGTGGGTAAAAGTCTCACATTGGTTGGGGAATGGACTGGTGGTCTCACTTGGACAATCCTCCCCTCATGAGCTAACTTTTGGGGATAAGTTAGGCGCAAGTGTCATATCTTCACATGGTATCAGAGCTAGGTCCATCTCTGTTTGGGCTCCCGATCCACGCATCAGTTGGGCCTGGGCGTGGGGGGGGGGGTTGGAGTTGGTAATAGTCCCACGTTGGCTATGGAATGGACTGGTGGTCTTCTTATATGGACTTGGACAATTCTCGCCTCATGAGCTAGCTTTTGGGGTTCAGTTAGACTCAGGTGTCATAATACATAAATGTGTCCTTTAACGTTTATGCCCTTCAACTTTGAGTGTGCACAAGTAGACCATTAAACTTGTATAAAGTTGAACAAATAGACACATAAGTCCTACGTGACATAATACACAGTGATGGTAATTCGTTTGCATAGTTGGTCATTTGCCTTTGTGAACTTGATTGGTTCAATCCCTCCTATAAAGAGGGTTGTTGCTATTCTCTTCAAACTCACTAACAAGAGCAATTTTTCCTCTCAAGTCTCATCGTTCTCCTCCTCCTCCTTCATTGAGAGTATTTTGTGTTGGAGAATAATTATATGAACCTCTTCTTTGGAGTGATCTTGTGAGGTTATTTCTCTGGTGATCTTTTATATTAAATAGAGTATTATCTCTAATCATGTACTCTATGTTAATTGTACAGTGAATTTTCCTCCTCTTCACTTGTGGACGTATTATTTACCCTGTTGTCCATGCTAAGTAATTTCATATTGACTTAACACTATTAATCTATTCAACCATTGGAAAATGGATTTATTAGCATTGAACACATACTATAGGATAATGCAGGATATAAGGCATAAAAAATTGAGATATTCCTATGAAAATTTGTAGTACTAAGTCCAATATCTAATACAAAATTCATATATTCTAAAAATAAAATTAAAAACTCAATTCATCATCCAAAAATCCAAAAAAAATATGGATTTTCGTTTTGAATCTGAAACAGCAGATTTTCTCATAAGTAATTTCAGCCTTGAGTCATCTTCAGGGGTTATCATGGGTGTACCTGCACTATCATCAAATGTTTATCGAAATACATCTGAACTGTAGGTTCTTTGGGTTTCATACCTGGAATTCTAGTAGAAAAAGTGAATAACTGATACTACAGCTAAATATTTGGCGGTAGTCACTACAACAAAAATAGTTTAGTGGCAATAATATCACATTAACAAAGAATGCTTAGCCTTTATCTAACTAATTGTCATTGGATACAATTTTTTGCTATATGCATTAAGAATATTTACAAAGAGTGTTAATTGTCGCTAAGAATACATATTTAGCTGCAACTAAGTTATTGTCATTAATCAATTACCGCTAACGATAAATTTTTGTATAATAAGTTCATGTAGAAAATTCACACCCCTAATAGTTCAGGTGTTAACCTAAAAAAAACTGAGATATTTTTAATGTGTTTTTAATCCTTAACTCTGAAAACAACAATATATTCAGTATAATTTTATGAGATCTAAAAATATGACTAGTAATACCACTCCAAAACCTTATTGTTGCTTCTTTCCTTAGTATATAATTGAATAATATCAATTTCAACCAGCCCAAATTTTTTCTATCTCAATACAATAACAGTAAAATTCCTTGAATAACTTTTATTAGGTAATTGAAAGAAGTTTTCTCAATATAATTATACAGGAAATTAATCACATAATTCAGCATGAACCAATTAGACATGATATGTCTTTGTAAAGTCTTTCATGCTGTGTTTGAAGAACTGATTTATTTGCGAAGAAAAAAAAATTACGATTATAATTCAAATAAAGGAATAACTCTAATAAGCTGAGGGCCTATATAGTAACATTGTAAGGATGATCACCAAATGTTGCAACATTGCCTGGCCTTGAAAATACAATCTACAAAGGTAATTAAGAAGCAAAACTTGGTCAGCTGTTTTACTTCTCATTCATAGTTTTAAAATAAAATAAAAAATTGTAATATATACCTGATAATCTCCTAGCGTGCGCGTTTTGAATCCAGCAGCACAGTAGTCAAAGTAGTACTCCCATGTCCTGATGAACTTGTCATCGAATCCCAAAGCATGAATTTGACTAGTGACACAGAGTTATCAATAGTTGAGTATCAGAATTTGGAACAGATCATGCTACAAATGATTCATGAAGAAATCGAGTTTTACTTATATTGGCTTTGTTACCTTTTGTTATTCAGGAAGTTTTTTCGCCAACATCTCAGTGTTTGATAGTAATGAATTCCTATATCTTCCAGGTGCACTACACTGCATTTATATCATTTATTATCAAATGTCTTCAGAAAGAAATGATTTTGAAATATTGACAAGCACGCTGGTGCAAAATCACAAAATAAACTCTTTGTTACCATAGTCTTGATGCAGCAGCCATAGCTGATGTTACTCGGCTTAGCGCAGGCACACATGCACCAGGGAATATATACTCTTTTATGAAGTCTGAGCTTTGTACGTATTCAGCATACCTCGTGTCTGGCATTGAAATGAACTAAGGGAATCCAATACTAGTGAGAAGCAGCATAAAGAAACAAGGGCAACAAACAATGGAAAATAAACCTCGTGTTAGAAGAAGAAAAGCCTGCCTTAGTTCATGTATACATGTATGGTTTTGTTTATTAACTAGGGAAGACGGAAAAGTTCAGTAAGGTGCATATACTAGAAAAAGTCTAAACAAACTGGACTGTGTTGAGGGGTCACTTTGATTCATTACCTGCAGAACTAGAAGCCCGTCTTCTGCCAATGCTGACTCACAGCAACTAAAGAATTCCCCTATGAACTCGTGACCAACATGTTCTAATATCCCGCTGAAAATGGTTAATTATAACACTGGCTCAACATGTTATTTGCAATACAATATGTACAAATGTTGATGGGTAAAAGCTCACACTGATATAATCCTGTCATATTTGTCCTTATTTGGCATTTGGCGATAGTCACATGGAGAAGTGGTGTTGGAAGAAAAATCCGTAACAGAAATAATATTTGCGGTAATAAAGGCAACAAATGCGGAACACAACAATGCGGTTAACAACGAGGGAATAAAAAGAGAAATAATGACACCAAGATTTTACGTGGAAACCCTTCTAAATAAGGGAAAAACCACGACCCGAGAGGAGCAACGAATATCACTATAGTAAGGATTTTACACTTGTATGTCTGAGTAAAACTCCAAAGACCACTACACATTCAAAAGAAATAACACTCTTTTGATTTTTTCACCTCACTACAATATAGCTCACACTCTCTATTTTTCCTCACAGATTATTTTCCTCTGTGATGCCTCACTCTTCTTTTCTCTCCTTTGTAATTCTTTTTGTGTACTTAGAATGAAGAATTGTCCTCCCTTTTATAGAGAAAAAATACACTACCCTCCAAATATGCTATAGAAGAAAAAATAACTTTTTCTTCTTCATAGCTCACCTACTCTACCAAACTTTAAAATTGGCACAAAACTTTGTTTTTCTTCTTTGTAGCTTACCACTCTACCAAACTTTGAAATTGGCACAAAACAAGTTTTTCTTCTTATAGATTACCAACTCTACCAAACTTTGAAATTGGCACAAAGTTATTCAAAGTTTGGTACATGGGGATGGACCCTCACAATCTCCCCCTCCAGACCCATGCACCTGAAGGAGGTAGCTTCAGGTTTCTAGCTTGAGTACATGCCGACAAGTTCTTTGCATAGCTCAAACTTGTCTTTTGATACCACCTTGGTCAGCATATCTGAAGGGTTTTCAGTGGTAGAGATCTTCATGACCTGCATAGATCCGTCCTCTATCTTTTCACGAATCCAGTGATATCTTACGTCGATATGCTTTGTCCTTGCATGATACATGGTGTTCTTGCTCAAGTCTATTGCACTCTGACTGTCACAATAGACGACATACTCCTTCTGATGCAATCCAAGTTCTTGAAGAAATCGTTTCATCAGCCATACCATCTCTTTGCCAGCTTCAGTAGCTGCAATATATTCTGCCTCAGTTGTAGAGAGTGCGACACACTTCTGCAACTTTGATTGCCATGATATAGCTCCCCCTGAAAATGTAAACAAATATCCAGTAGTGGATTTTCTATTATCGAGGTCACCTGCCATATCAGCATCAGTATAGCCCTTCAAGATTGGATCAGATCCTTTAAAACACAGCAATCTTTTGTGGTACCTCTTAGGTACCTGAGTATCCACTTAACTGCCTCCCAGTGTTCTTTTTCCAGGATTTTCAAGAATCTGCTAACAACACCAACTGCATGAGCAATATCAGGTCTTGTACACACCATCGCATACATCAAACTCCCCACTGCTGAAGAATAAGGAACTTTAGCCATTCCCTCTTTCTCCTCTTTTGTTGTAGGACACATCTGTTTGCTCAACTTCAGATGACTCGCAAGAGGCGTGCTAACAGGTTTAGCACTCTTCATGTTGAAGCGTTCTAGTACAACGTTCAATGTACTTCTCTTGAGATAGCCACAACTTTCTTTTTGTTCGTTCTCGAACAATCTTCATCCATAGAATTTGTTGTGCTGGGCCCAAGTCTTTCATGTCAAATGACTTGGACAAATCTTTCTTCAACTTTGCAATCAGCTCTTTGTCTTGTCCTACAATTAACATGTCATCCACATATAACAACAAAATATAAAATTGTTGTCAGAAAATCTTTTGAAGTATACACATGGATCAGAATAGGTCTTTGTGTACGTTTGACTTTTCATGAAAGAGTCAAACTTTTTGTACCATTGCCTTGGGGCCTGTTTCAACCCATAAAGACTCTTATTCAATTTGCACACCATGTGTTTCTTTCCAGATACTTCAAATCCCTCTGGTTGCTCCATATAAATCTCTTCTTCCAAATCTCCGTGAAGGAATGCAGTTTTCACGTCCAATTGCTCCACTTCAAGATCTAGACTAGCTGCTATGCTCAAAATAGTTCGAATAGAAGTCATTTTGACAACAGGTGAAAAAATTTCATCAAAATCAATACCTTTCTTTTGTTCGAAGCCTTTTACAACCAGTCGAGCTTTGTACCTCACCAACTTGCCATTTCCATCTTTCTTGAGTTTAAAGACCCACTTGCACTTAAGTGGTCTTTTTCCTTTTGGAAGTTCAACTAGCTGGTATGTGCCATTTTTCTGTAGAGATCCCATCTCTTCGTGCATGGCTTTCATCCATTGGCTCTTTTCTGGATGAGACAACACCTCCTTAAGACTTTCTGGCTCACCTTCATCATTGATAAGGACATACTCTGAGGAAGGGTATTTGGTTGATTCTACCCTTTGTCTTTCTGATCTCCTCAGAGGTTGAGATTGTTCTTCTTCTGGGTACTCCATTTGCTCGGTATTATCACTAAGTTGCTCCCCCTGCTCAACAATCTCATCGGGTTGCTCTTCATGCTCAGCAACTTCATCAATCATACTTTCTGCACTTATGGGATGGTTAGAAGAAGAAGGAATGGTAACAAGATTAGGAACTATACCATTCTTTTTCTTGGCCTTCTCGGATAGATCATCAGCAGTTCCAACTTCACTTTCTCGAAAGATTACATCTCTACTTCTGATGACCTTCTTCTTCACAAGATCCCATAGTCTGTACCCGAACTCTTCATCTCCATATCCGATGAATATGCAAGGAACTGATTTATCATCTAGCTTGGTTCTTTGCTCCTTGGTACATGTGCAAAAGCTTTGCAACCGAACACCTTTAGGTGCGAGTAAGACATCTCTTGTTGGTCCAAACTCTCTCCGGAATGTCAAACTCCAACGGAACTGATGGACTACGATTGATAAGATAACACGCTGTCCGAACTGCTTCACCCCCGAATGTCTTGGGTAATTTAGCCATTCTGAGCATGCTTCTCACCTTCTCAACAATGGTGCGATTCATTCTCTCAGCTACACCATTGTGTTGTGGGGTTCCAGGAACTGTCTTTTCATGTCTGATTCCATGGTTTGAACAGTACTCTTCAAATTCTCTTGAAGTGTACTCACCTCCATTGTCGGTTCGGAGACGTTTTAGCTTTCGACCTGTCTCTCTTTCTATCAGAGCATGAAACTTTTGAAATACTTGAAACACCCTGATCTTTGGTTCTCAAGATATAAACCCACAATTTTCGAGAAGCGTCATCAATAAAGGTAACAAAGTATTTATTACCTCCTATCGATTCTATCTCCATTGGACCACAAACATCAGAATATACCAAATCAAGTATATTCGACTTTCTTTCAGATGATGTCTTAAATGAGACTCTATGTTGTTTACCAAATAAGCATAGTTACAGGGTTTTATCGTTATACCTTTGGGAAAAGAGATGAGTGACTTTTTGGAAAGAATTTGCAATCCTTTCTCGCTCATATGACCCATTCTTTTATGCCATAAATCTGCAGAATTTTCTTCGTGAGCCGCATTTAATTCACCTTGGCATATTTCTGCATTTGTCCTGTATAACGTGCCACGAGCAACTCCTTTTGCAATCACCAATGCCCCTTTGGTGAGTCTCCATTTTTTATTTGCAAAGTAGTTCTCATATCCATCTTGGTCCAAAGCAATTCCCGAGATCAAGTTCATCCGCAAATCAGGTACGTGGCGCACATCTTTCCAACACTAATGTGCATCCAACATTTGTTTTTAAGCAAATGTCTCCGATCCCCGCAATCTTTGAGTAACTTGTGTTACCCATTTTCACATTGCCATAATCACCGGCTACATATCTGCAAAAAAGATCTCTTACCGGTGTGGCATGATAAGATGCTGCTGTGTCGACCACCCATTCCGACTCTATACCTGCCAAGTGCATGCATTCTTCTTCCTCATTTATGAGGAGAACAACATCGTCATTATTTTGCACCATGGCAGCTGTGTTGTCATCATTCTTCTTGGCCGCTGCTTTCCCCTTTGCCCCTTTTTCGATTTGGACAATCTCTTTTGAAGTGTCCTGGTTGATCGCAATTGTAGCAATTTCTGGCCTTTGATTTTGATCGGACTTTGGACTTTCCACAGGCTCCGGATCTACCATAGTTACTTGAGCTCCTTTGGTAACTTCTGCCTCTACTTTCCGTGATGAGAGCCTGTCCGTGATTTTCAGGCCTTTTTCTCATCTTCTCATTAAGCAAAAGGGCTGATGTGACATCCTTCAACTCAATAGAGTCCTTACCATGTAAAATGGTTGTTGATAAAGTATCGTAGGAAGATGGCAACGAGTTTAGGAGCACTATGGCTTTATCTTCATCCTCGATCTTTACTCCGAGGTTTGCTAGCTGCGTGATTAGTCCATTAAGTACATTTAAATGAGACAAAAAATTTGTACCTTCATCCATATGTAGTGCATATAACTGTTTCTTTAGGTACAATTTATTTGTCAGCGTTTTGGACATGTATAGATTTTCTAACTTTGTCCAAATGCCACATGCACTCTCTTCATCGACGATGTTATTAACTACATCATCTGTTAAGTGCAATCTGATTGCACTAGCAGCCTTTTCATCCAATTCTTCCCAATCCTCAGGTTTCATGGATTCGGGCTTTTTGGATTTGCCGCCTAGTGCCTTTGCAAACCCTGTTGGATGAGCAAGTCTTTCATCCTTCTCTGCCACATTGAGAAACCGCTATCACCGTTGAATTTTGCTACCTCGTACTTTACTCCAGACATTTTTTTTTATTGAGTATAGTACAATGAGCTGCAAAAAATATTTCTGTAAATGAGCAGAACCTGTGCTCTGATACCAATTGTTGGGAATAAATCCGTAACAGAAATAATATTTGCGGTAATAAAGGCAACAAATGCGGAACACAACAATGCGGTTAAACAACGAGGGAATAAAAAGAGAAATAATGACACCAAGATTTTACGTGGAAACCCTTCTAAATAAGGGAAAAACCACGACCCGAGAGGAGCAACGAATATCACTATAGTAAGGATTTTACACTTGTATGTCTGAGTAAAAACTCCAAAGACCACTACACATTCAAAAGAAATAACACTCTTTGATGATTTTTCACCTCACTACAATATAGCTCACACTCTCTATTTTTCCTCACAGATTATTTTCCTCTGTGATGCCTCACTCTTCTTTTCTCTCCTTTGTAATTCTTTTTGGTGTACTTAGAATGAAGAATTGTCCTCCCTTTTATAGAGAACAAATACACTACCCTCCAAATATGCTATAGAAGAAAAAATAACTTTTTCTTCTTCATAGCTCACCTACTCTACCAAACTTTGAAATTGGCACAAACTTGTTTTTCTTCTTGTAGCTTACCAATTCTACCAACTTTGAAATTGGCACAAAACAAGTTTTTCTTCTTTATAGATTACCAACTCTACCACAACTTTGAAATTGGCACAAAGTTATTCAAAGTTTGTACATGGGGATGGACCTCACAAAGTGTAATTTGATCCTGCGGAAAAATTCAGTAAATTGAAATGCTAATCGATACACTAGCTCTAAAATTGGCAATATATGGATCTAGGCAGATCAGATCGTCTCCTGTTAATCATATGTTAGCTTGTTCGGGAGCTATTCCTAATTTGCGTCAAGTTTATAGCAATCATACTGTCATACCTGAAGACCTGCTTGCTCAACTCTCAACTGTGCATACTCCAGTTGTTGCTCGGAGAGAGTTATACCGGTATATTTACATCCTTTTTGCTTGACAACTTCAACGGCAAAACCTCCCCATCCAAATCCAATCTCTAGAATGTGATGTTCTTTGCTGATTTTTGCCTAAATAGAACAGAATCATAATCAAATTTATGTCGAAAAAAGTGAAGACTTTTTCTTAGTTGATGATGAATTACCTTTTCGATGAGAACATACATCTTTCTCCGCTGTGCAACTTTAAGATCTTCATCCTCACCCTACAAAAAATAAAAGAAAGAAAATTAGATAACAGGACAGAAACGTAGAGAGTTTAAAAGTTCGAGAGCAAACCTTGAATATTGCACATGAGTATAGCATTGTCTCATCCATAAAGAGTGAGAAGAGTTCATTGCTCTGAAATGAACCAATTAACACCAAAATTCTTAGCATCTATATGCCATAGCAACTAGCAAAATCATACACTAGAATTGAGTAGTTCAATTACCAGGTCATAATGACGAGATATATTCCTACGAGCCTGAGTCAGGGTGTTTCGATTTGAAACATGACGAATAAAATATGCTGCAGATGATAGTGCTGCTGTATAAAACAGTGGTGTCCACCAGCCTCTAGAGCGATGAAAAGTCATGAAGAGCTTTAACATGTGAACAGAAGTCAACATTTCTTGATTCAAAGTCAGTAAACTATTTTACCTCTTCTTGTTAGATGTTTTAACAGATGCTTTCAAATCTCTGTTGGCAATAAATATCTGCAAAAACAACTCAGGGAAGCTAAGTACCAACAAAAAGCTATTTACAAAAATATGGAGTCATTTCCTTACCATGATAAGATTAAGAAGACCCTCGTTCTTATCAACGAAAGAAAAATCTCCATGAATAAAAGCATCAGCAAGACCTACGTCAGCTCGAGTTGCAACCTGTAACAGATTGGAAACTTTTCAACTTTTTTGGGTTAAGTTTTTATCACTTGTACGGGCAAAAGGGAATTTCATTTTACCTTCCAGTAAAACTGCATACAATGAACTGTAAGCGAAACTTTGAGAGAGCATTTCCCCTCCGTGCCTTGGAACGTGAAAGTTGAACCTCCTTCTTCCAACAAGCTGTATATCGAAACATATAAAACCATCATCCAGATATAAAAAATCTCAGAGTAGAACAAAATATGTCGCAATTCACACGCTAGATTTGTCTTGCAGCATGATTTTCGACTAGTATATGATTTTTGAGCCAAAGATATTGAACACAAAGAAGTGTACTTTCTAAATAAAGAAGGTCATTATGCGTTACGCTACTATTCAAATAACAAGATCATGGATGTGATAAAATAAGAAATAAACAAATTGTCAGACATGTCTCTGCTGCTATTTTTGGGATCAGCACTCACATTATGCATCCTGTTTGGATGAAATTTTTGAAAAATCTCGTAACGAGATGGCGTGCACCTGTTTCAGTCCATGTTGGTGACAATTCCATTTGAAGCAACCACACCTACCTGAGGAGAATGAAAGGTAGACAATCACCCTTGGACTAACAGAGAGAACTTCAGAAAGTCCAGAGAAAGAAGTTTTATTGTTTCATAGAGTGTGTAATGTGAACTATTCTTTTGGCCAAATGGAATCCATCCTATATAGACATAAGCCTATTTTCCAATATCTAGATACAATAATATCATCCTATATAGACATAAGCCTATTTTCCAATATCTAGATAGAAGATCGTCCTTGGAGGCAAAGTTAAACAAGGCCGTTAGAGTGGATAAAAGTCTCACATTGGTTGGGAAATGGATTGGTGGTCTCTTTATATGGACTTGGAAAATCCTCCCCTCATTAGCTAATTTTTGGGGATGAGTTAGGCACATGTGTCATATCTTCACATGGTATCAGAGGCCAGAGCCTGGTCCATCTCTGTTTGGGCTCCCGATCCACACATCAGTTGGGCTTGGGCGTGAAGGAGGGGTTTTAGAGTTGGTAAAAGTCCCACATTGGCTATGGAATGGACTGGTAGTCTTCTTATATGGACTTGTATTTTCTAGTAGAAAAATTGAATAACTGAGACTACAGGTAAATATTTGGCGGTAGTCACTACAACATAAATAGTTTAGTGGCAATAAATATACACATTAACAAAGAATGCTTAGCCTTTATCTAACTAATTGTCATTGGATACAATTTTGCTATATGCATTAAGAACATTTACAAAGAGTATTAATTGTCGCTAAGAATACATAGTTAGCTGCAACTAAGTTATGGTCATTAATCAATTACCGCTAACAATCATTTTTTGTATAATGAGTTTATGTAGAAAATTCACACCCCTAATATTTCAGGCGTAAACCTAAAAAAAACTGAGATATTTTAGATGTGTTTTTTTAATCCTTAACTCTGAAAACAAAATATATTAAGTATAATTCCATGAGATCTAAAAATATGACAAGTAATACCAATTTTAATAACAAAACAAAACGAATTTCCAAACAAGCCACATGAGTAGGATTGATACATATGAGAGATAAAAGTCTTTAGATAGTTGAAAAACAAGGTATAAGCAAGTCTCCGAACACTAAATTTTGTCCACCACCCCTAACGTCGAGATGGTAAAAAAAAGAGTAGAGTAACTATTACTCTCTCCGTCTCGAGTTGCTTGTCATTATTTTCTTAATTCATTTAAACAAGAATATCTCTTTTTATTGGCAACTTGTTGATTCTAACTTTCTACGTAACATGTTTAAAACCACAAAATTAAAGAACATTTTGATTCATTCATTACTAAAAAAAATTACTATTTTCCTATTAAAAATTTTCACTGAAAAATGTTTATGGCCGGGCTAATTGGATGTATCTTTTGATTGAAACGATGAGAACATTGAAAAAAAAAGTAAAGCAGATGAAAAAATTAGGAATTTGTTTTCCACCATGTGTTTTCGTAGTGAGCTGGTTCAGTGGAAAATAAGTGGAAAAATCATGTTTTATAATACAATTATTTTACTCGTGGTGAAAAAACCTTTGTTTATGGCTGTATGTGATTTGACATTTCTTTAATTTACGACCATAATATTCAAAATTCTCTTCTCTATTTTTTGAACTTCTCGTAAAATAACAGACAAACAAATTGAAATAAATAGGGTATAAAAGTCATAACCCTAACACAAAATCCTAAATCAACAAATACATTAAAGTCATTAAGGACCAACACATCAACCAAAACACTTGAAAATGTATATAAAAGTTACAGAAAAAGGCCACTCCATATTTAGGGCCACCCCCTCAAGCACATGCAACAATTTCACATAAAGTTAAAAGTCAAAATTAAAGTCACAAGCTCCATATGGAACTGAACTTGTTTTTTTTTTTTTTTTCTAATCTCAAATGAATACAAGCAATACAAGAATTATAAATGCAAGTGATACAACTTGTATTAGCTTGTATGCATCAAATATAGCTTATTAATTACTTTATACAAGCTTAAGTGTCTGTTTGTGCAGATTCAAAATTGGAAGGTATATATGTGATTTGAGGCAAAGTTAAAGTGCATATTTATGTATTCATACCTTTATAATATGGTAAAGTTGATCCAAGTGGACCATTTACCATTTCTAGGTTAGAGGTACCAAAAAATCAAATTGTATCAATACTAGAAACATGCATACAAAATACCTAGTTTGACGCAGAGACGACCATGAGTTTACATGCATCATCGTAAATTTGCCTATAAATCCACCCATGATTTCATACACATATTATTCCAAGTTATCCATATATTAAGGGTCGTAAAAAATAACCTTGAACTATTTGAAATAGGTCAACTCTAGTTGGATGACATTTTTGAGTTAGCCGATTACCGACAAGAACATTTTTTAGTCAAAAACATTACGAAAGGTAAAGTTAACCTATCTCGAATAGTTCAGGGGTATTTTGGTCCTTTTCCCTTTTATTTTAACAACAAAGAAATCATGAGAATACACTCACAAACCATATAAAGGGTAAGAATCATGTCTTACTTGGATTAACAAATGTTGAGATTCATAGCTTCTCAACTTACAATGCCTTTGTTCTTCAAAATTTCCATCTTCTTCTCCTTTGTTAGTACATCATTATCATCATCCCCTCTCGAGTACAACCACCCATTGGAGTCTCTCACTCTATTTGAACTAACTCAAGTAACAAACATAGTAAAAAATTCCTATTTTCCACTCAATGTAACATTTCATTATGTTGGCTTAAATGAACCAAACAAACAATTAGTCCTTTCATGGCTATCATCCACTCATCATCCTTCTCCACCTCGCGAAGCTATTGTTACCACTCGAATTGATCAAAAAACACATGAAATCATCGTAGACTTATCGAGTGTTTCAATTTTATCAGATAAAATCTATAATGGACATGGCTACCCCATGCTTACATTACAAGAGCAAACAGCTGCAAATGAGTTACCATTATCGTATCCACCATTTATATCGTCCATTAAAAAGAGAAGGCTAAAGCTAAAAGAAGTCGCGTGTCAAGGCTATCCTGTTGGATGGTATGGAGAAGAAAAGAAGAGTACTAACAGAATGGTTAAAGTCATTTGCTATTACTTAGATGGCACAATTAATCTTTATATGAGACCAATTGAAGGAATTACAATTATTGTTCTTCTTGATCAAATGACAATCGCGAGTTATATTGATCGTTTGATTGTTCCTGTCCCTAAAGCTAATGGGACAGATTACATGGGATCAAAGCGGCGTAGATCATCTCATGAATCTAATTCAATAAAAATCGTGCAGCCTGATGGACCAAGTTTTACTCTAGACGATGGAAACACAGTGAGGTAAAGAGTATACTCACTATGTTTCAGTTTGTTTGTCTTACTTTCCTTTTTAGTCCGTTCTGGTACATTCTACAATATATCTACTCTGTTTAAGACCAGAATATTCAAAAGTCTTCTTTACATTCTTTAACTCCGTGTCAAGTCAAAACTAGACAAACAAATTGAAACGGAGGGCTTTGAGAATTGAGAGTACTATCTTTTGGTGAAGAATGATATGTTTTAATGTTTTCTTGCTTTAGGTGGGGTGATTGGAAGTTCCACGTAGCGTATGACATGAGAGCGGGAATAATCATATCACTAGCATCGATGTTTGATGCTGACAAAGGAGAATTTCGGAGTGTAATGTACAGAGGATTTGTGTCTGAAGTTTTTGTGCCATACATGGATTTAACTGAAGAATGGTACTACAGGACTTATTTCGATGCAGGTGAATTTGGATTTGGTCTATGCGCGGTAGAGCTTGAACCATCAAAAGATTGTCCAGAGAACGCGAAGTTTATTGATGGCTACTTCATATCTCAAGATGGCACACCAGGAAAAATGCCTAACGTAATTTGTATATTCGAACGTTATGCTGGAGATATCATGTGGCGCCATACAGAGGATGCAATTCCCGGAGAAAAGGTAAGTTAGTATAGTATACAATGCTCTTGTTTGATAAAGTGTTTTCGGATTATTTAGTACTTCTCGTTCATTTCAAAAATTTTGGAGCTGCAGATACGAAAGGTTAGACCGGAGGTAAGCCTGGTGGTGAGAATGGTGTCGACTGTAGGGAATTATGATTACATTACTGACTATGAATTCAAACAAAGTGGCACCATCAAAGTCACGGTAAGTAAACCACGATATCATGAGTAAGACTAGTAAAACGTCTGTTTTAGGCCGTAGCTTACACTAAGTATCAACTTTTTCCGAATTCATTGACATGTACAGGTTGGGTTAACTGGTCTACTTGAAGTAAGGGGATCGATATATGTTGGGTTATCCCACATCGGAAGTGGAAGGGGCTGGTGGTCAATTTATAAGTGTGAGGGAAAGCCTCAACCTTTGAGCTAGCTTTTGGGTTGAGAAGGCCCAAGACCACCCAACATTGGTATCAGAGCCCAGGTTGTCAACAAGTCTCAGCCCACCGGGAGAACTGGGTTGTCGCTCTCCAGCCCAAGACCCGATGTGTGAAGGGGGAGATTGTTGGGTTATCCCACATCGGAAGTGGAAGGGGCTGGTGGTCATTTATAAGTGTGAGGGAAAGCCTCAACCTTTGAGCTAGCTTTTGGTTGAGAAGGCCCAAGACCACCCAACAATATATACTCGTAACGATCATGAAAACTCCTTTGTGAAAAATAACTTAAAAACTAGACGCGTAATCAATAAAAGTTCACCAAGAAAGAGTTATTGGACAGTTGTTAGTGAAACAGCTGAAACAGAATCAGATGCAAAGATTCAGCTAGGTTCATCACGAGACGCCTTTGAAATGGTAGTGGTGAACCCGAACAAGAAGACAGAGATTGGGAATGAAATAGGCTACTGTTTGATCCCGGGTGGATCTGCAACAAGTCCATTGTTAAGTGACAACGATTACCCTCAAATGCGCGGAGGTTTTACCAAGTATAATGTGTGGGTAACACCTTATAACAAGTCTGAGAAATGGGCAGGAGGATTGTATACTGATCAAAGTCATGGGGATGATACATTAGCCGTATGGAGCCTTAGGTAATACGCACAATAGATTCTATATAGTACTACTCTCTTGTTTTAGGTCGTTTACCTTACTTTCTTTTTTAGTCTGTTAACGTCTCTTCTGACAACTCTTTTTAATTCTAACGTTCGGGAGTATTTGTTTTATGATAATGCAGGGATAGGAAAATCAAGAACAAGGATATTATATTATGGTATACATTTGGTGTTCATCATGTACCCAAACAAGAAGATTTTCCAATTATGCCAACATTAAGCACTGGTTTTGAGCTCAAGCCAACTAATTTCTTTCAGCATAATCCAGTTCTTTAATAAATCAAGTAGGCTAAACTTTGTATTATCATAAATGGATGTATAATGTCATAGTTTATGAAAAAATAATTTTACTACTATTGAACAATGATGAATTAAAGAACATAAAAAGTAGAGGTTTTGACCAAACTAAGCCATTACATAAAGTCATTCACCAAAATAATATGTTTTTCTAAAATTTTACAAAACTAGTATAAACGTATTCTACAGTAACATTTTAGGATATATTTTGTACTAGTTATACTAGTTTTGTAAAATTTTAGAAAAATATATTACTTTGGTAAATTGTTTTATATAATGGCTTAGTTTGGTTAAAAATTCTAAAAAGTAACATACATAATATAATATATATATATATATATATATATATATATATATATATATATAATATATATATATATATATATATATATATATCTATATATATATATATACTATATATATTCTATATATATATATATATATATTATATATATGAGATGAAACTACAAAGAAAAAATCTCTACATAAACTGAACTCTCTAATCTCAAGGATTATGTTATGAATGTTAATATATATATATATGAGATGAAACTACAAAGAAATAAATCTCTACATAAACTGAACTCTCTAATCTCAAAGGATTATGTTATGAATGTTATCGTATTATGCAAGGCCAGAGTTAATAGTCTGCATGCGAGTTTGATTGAATTCTGTAGATTTTGTTTAAATAATGTATTTGTGTTAATAAATTTATTAAATATGTATAGATGTTAAATTTATAACCTACTATTATCGCTAAAAATAATTATTGTAGTTCTGAACTCATAATTTAAATCCTTAACTTTGTTTTTTTATGTTACGTATGATAATAAAAAAATCTTCTAATTGATATTGTTTATTTGGGAGGGCGTAAGCAGTAAGGTAGAAAATATGAACGAAAAACTGTTTCATATGAATTTTATTAATCATATACAGACATTTATATAGAATTATTGACCAAACTAAGTTATTATATAAAGCAATTTACCAAAATAATATTTTTTAATTTTTTTTACTAAACTAGTATAACGTATTTCACAGTAACGTTTTAGGGTATATTTTATTTTTTAAAAACTAACAGCGTCAGGTTGATATACGTTACTGTGAGTATCAATGTCATAATTGGTAACAAACTCAATATTTAGATCAACACAATTCAAACTCAAACAATCGATTGATATATTTCACTAATTCGTAATTAAAATTACAAAGAAATTTAAGAATACGGGTAGAAGAAAGAGGATGAAAAGCTGAACTCAGAGAAAAATGATGAAGTGACTAGATATTTTTCTCAATAATTTACATAAATATTCTTTCTCATCCGTCTTCCTTTTAGATAGTTGTTAATTATTGGGTCTGGATCCCAAATCCATCTTTAATAACTAGTTGTGGAATTTTTAACCAAACTAAGTCATTATATAAAACAATTTACTAAAGTAATACATTTTTCTAAAATTTTACAAAACTAGTATAAACGTATTTCACGGTAACGTTTTAGGGTATATTTAATTTTTTAAAAAGCTAACAGCATTAGGTTGATATACGTTACTGGAAGTAACGTTTTACTCCTAAAACGTTATTTTAGTAACGTTTTACTCCTAAAACGTTACTGTGAGTAACGTTTTAGGAGTAAAACGTTAGTGTGAGTAACATATATCAATCTGACGCCATCAACTTTTAAAAAATAAAATATATCCTAAAACGTTACTGTGGAATACGTTTATACTAGTTTTGTAAAATTTTAGAAAAACATATTATTTTGGTGAATGACTTTATATAATGGCTTAGTTTGGTTAAAACCTCCTAGTTGTGTCATGTGTGCATGACGTTCTTATGTGTATCGACATTAATCAATTAGAATTTGAATTTAGTTGAACACTAATAAAGATATCAGACATCGAGGGGAAAATCAAATTAAAAACAAAAACATGTGTAATTACCTTCTAGAGATTAAGGAAATAAATAAATGGTATCAAAATATTTTAATAATAAATAAGATAAACCATTTTTTTCTCTACTATTTTTAAAAAAATTAGGTATGTGTCTAATTATCTCTTGTTTCACCACCTTTGGTTCTTCGTTTTTATCGGAGAAATACAAATTAAGAGTTTCACATAACCATCTATTATTCTCTCTACTATTTGTTTTTCTTTTTCTCTTTCTCGCTTCTTTCATTCTTTGCCTCGAAAAAAATAATAATTCTAATGTTCACCGGCTTCTCTCTCCGCCCTCTACGGCCGGATATTTGACAAATTTAAAATATCCGTCGCGTAGTTTGTCGTAGTAGCTAGCTCATATATATAATGGCACCTACTACGACCACCATGACGCAACATTTTCGCCATGCAAATACTATTGGCGAAGATGTTGCGTCCGTTGACATTGACCTTATTTGTCCATTTGAAAATATTGACGGTCTTCATCGTGACCATTTCCGCGACGCGGCTTACGAGATATTCTTCACCGCATGTCGGTCATCACCGGGGTTCGGGAGTAGGACGGCTATCTCGTATCATAATCCGTCTGAAGGAGGAGATGGAAGCGGGTCCGGGGCTGGATCTACCAGCCCCGGATCACCGGTGAAGCCATCCGGGGTAGGGATGGCCGTGACTAGCAAGGTGAAAACCGCGCTAGGGTTAAAGATGTTGAAACGGTCACGTTCACGAAGAGCTAGCTCTTATGGAGGCAACCCCTCGTCCCCCGGGGGCGGTGCTAGCCCTAAGGTGGGATTCACCGTGCCCCATTCGAGGGCACGGAGACCGATGACGTCGGCCGAGATTATGAGGCGGCAAATGAGGGTGTCGGAGCAAAGTGATAGTAGGCTACGTAAAACTCTCATGAGAACTCTTGTTGGACAAGTACGTACATTATGTCTTATTTTGCATGTTTAATGTCTTTTTGCATGCATTCTAAAAGCACACAAAATAAAACAGAGAAAAAAAATAACTAGGCTTGTAGCTCTATCGAAATTCTGCCGCAAGCGGTTGAAGAGCGGTTTGGGTGCACCCAAACCGACGTGTTTGTTACGAAGAAAAATATTTAGTTCGCACCGAACACACCCTTAGTATACCTATTTTTTTTTCTCATGAAAATCATTTTCCCTTTTCATTTTACCCTTAATGCAAAACTACTTATTGCCATCGAAATATTATGACATGTTTAATATCAAAAGTTTCAAATGTTTATGTTTTAGACCCGTCACTGCTAAAAATACATATTTAGGGGCAATTGCTAATTAATTGCCGCTAAAACTCATTTTTGATGTAGTGCCACAACTATGTTATGCAGACTCTTCAAAAATGTTGCTAAACGTGTATCAGATTCTCAAAAGATAAATTGTTGTTGGAGAATCGAGCATGCAGTTAGCGACATTTTTAAAGAGTTCGAGCAACATTAGCTCATATATTAAGACCTTTTCTATGTGAATGAGTTTAAAATTTGAAGAGTATGGCAAATTGAACAAATATTTGTGAAATTTTATACAGATGGGAAGACGAGCAGAGACAATAATCTTACCATTAGAGCTATTACGCCATCTTAAACCATCCGAATTCAACGATTCACACGAGTATCATCAATGGCAAAAACGTCAGTTCAGAATCCTTGAAGCAGGGCTTCTCCTTTACCCTTCACTACCAGTAGAAAAATCAAACACATCCGCGAAACGCTTCAGAGATATCATAAGGTCAGCTGAAACGAAAGCTATCGACACTGGGAAGAATTCGGAGGCAATGAGAGCACTTTGCAATTCAGTAGTGTCCTTAGCTTGGAGAACAAGTGATGGTTCAGCAACTGATATTTGTCATTGGGCTGATGGATTCCCTTTAAATATCCACATTTATACTGCTCTGTTATCCTCTGTTTTCGACTTAAAAGACGATACAATGGTTCTTGATGAAGTCGACGAGCTCCTTGAATTGATGAAAAAAACATGGGTGATTTTGGGTGTAAACAAATCACTTCATAACTTGTGTTTCACTTGGGTGTTATTCGAGCAGTATATCGTTACTGGTCAGGTTGAGCCTGATCTTTTAGGCGCAGCGATGATCATGTTGAGTACTGAAGTTGCTACTGATGCTAAGAAAGCTGATAATGATCCTTTTTATGTTAAGATGTTGGCAAATGTTTTGATATCGATAAGGGAATGGTCGGAGAAAAGATTGGTTAACTATCACGATACTTTCAATAGGGGGAGTGCTGGTTTGTTGGAGAATAATCTTCCTTTATTCTTCGCGTCCATGAAGATATTAGAGGAAGATGTTCCGGGATATAGTTCTGATGTTTTGGAGAAAAGGGATGAACTCGCGGAGGATGATTCAGATGGAAATAAAGTTTGTTACTTTATTCGTTCGTCAATGAGGGATGCATTTGCTAAGGTTAGTATTCTGGATTTAAGTTATATATACTGACGATATGTATTTCAATCCTCATTATAGCACGTCACATTCCTTAGTTTACATTTTACTTAAAGTTGAGTCATTGATGTTAAACTTTAGTATTTTAATCTTTCTTTTGCCTATATTGCTCGGACTCTTTAAAAATATTCTCGAGTGATTGTGGAATCCTTCAAAAGCTATGCACTTTTAAAGGATCCGAAAGAGGCGTGAAAGTATTTTTGGAGGGTTTGAGCAACATAGGTTTCGACCCTAGTGTCCCGATACGAGATACCTGTCACCTCCCACTAGTAATAGATACTGGATAACTCTGTCCACTAAGGCCAGGACAGATGGAAAAAATTCACCTAGTGTTTTTTTTTTGTCTCGTTGGGATTTGAACATGAGACTGTATGGTTGTCGACGTCCTTTTAGTTTCTTTGATGTAACACTATTCTCATTGTGCAAAACAGATATTGGAAGAAATGAGCATAGATGGTGCAAGTTTTGAATTGGAAGATGTGAGTCAGACACTAATTAAGTTAGCCTATGAAACTGAAGAATTAGCAAATAAGGAGAAGGAAACTTTCAGCCCTATACTCAAGAAATGGCATCCTATTGCAGCAGGAGTAGCAGCTGTGGCATTACATTCTTGCTATGGAACTTTGTTGAAGCAATATCTCACGGGCGCGACTTTACTCACAAAACAGACAGTTTCTGTATTGCAGAAGGCTGGAAAACTCGAAAAAGTATTAATCCAAATGGTCGTGGAGGATTCGGATGAATGTGAGGATGGAGGCAAAGCCACATTGTCAGAGATGATTCCTTATGAAACTGATTCAATCATAATGAATCTTCTGCGGAAATGGATTCAAGAAAGGTTGAAGAAAGGGAAAGAGATTATAATGAGGGCAAAAGAAACTGAAGTAAGTCTTCGTGTGTTTACTTCTTTATTTATATTTTGAATTCACTTAGTGAAAATACTGGTTCCGACGCTGTAGTAAACTTTGATATGCAGACGTGGAATCCAAAATCCAAAAGCGAGCCATATGCACAATCAGCAGTTGATCTAATGAGACATGCTAAAGAAGCTGTGGACAATTTCTTCGAAATCCCGATGGCCATGTCAGAGGACTTAGTAGAGGATCTTGCTGTTGGCTTTGAGCATCTGTTCAAGGAATATGTTACCTTTGCCACATCATGTGGTAAGAACATAATTCCTAAAACTCGTTTCATTTCATACCTAGAGACCGAGGCAACGCCATATTTTTTAGTTTACGATTTCTGAATAGATACATATAGGAAACGTTTTAACGAATATACAAAGTTTGAGCCAAAGTAACTAGTTTCTGTTAAACTCGTAACTATAGTGCTCAAGTAGTTGATATGTTCTTTTGTCTTTGGTTCCTTTTATAGGGTCAAAGCAAAGCTACATTCCGACACTTCCTCCTCTAACAAGATGTAGCCAAGATTCGAGGTTTTCCAAACTGTGGAAGTTTGCTGTTTGCAGTGTAGGAGCAGATGAACAGAACCATCATATAGCAGATGAAGGCAATCATCCCCGACTTTCAACGAGCCGAGGGACACAACGCCTATATATAAGGCTAAACACCTTGCATTACTTTCTTCTACAACTCCATTCCCTTGATAAAACTCTATCAATCTCCTCGAAAACTGTCCCTACTCCAAGAAGTCGTCACAGCAAGAATAGACAGATAGGAAGCTACTCCTACTTTGATCACACGCGTTCAGCCATCCAAGTAGCATTACAACACGTATCAGAAGTTGCTGCTTATCGTCTCATTTTCTTCGATTCTCACTCTGTATTCTACGGTAACCTCTATATCAGGGATGTTCAGAGCACACGTATACGACCAGCACTAAGGGCACTCAAGCAAAACCTCACTCTTTTATGCGCGATCCTCACTGACAAGGCTCAACCATTGGCCTTAAAAGAAGTGATGAAGGCTTCATTTGAGGCCTACCTCATGGTTCTACTAGCAGGAGGAAGCAAAAGACTCTTTTCGAGAGCAGATCATCAGATAATAGAAGAGGACTTTGAGAGCCTAAAGAGGGTGTTCTGTACTTGTGGTGAAGGATTGGTAGTAGAGGATGTTGTGGACACAGAAGCTGAGACGGTCGAGGGGGTGATAGCTTTAATGGGACAATCAACTGAGCAATTGGTTGAAGATTTCAGCATCGTGGCATGTGAAACTAGCGGAATGGGAGTTGTGGGATCAGGACAGAAACTACCTATGCCTCCAACAACAGGACGATGGAATCGAGCAGATCCCAATACAATCTTGAGGGTAGTCTGTCATAGAAATGACAAAGTTGCTAATCACTTCTTGAAGAAAACATTCCAATTAGCAAAAAGGAGGCCATATTAGAGAAAACATGCCAACATATCATAAAAAAAATATCACATGTACAAAAAAAAAGGTAAAGATAACGGAAGAAAGACGGATTCTCACAGGTAATCTGCTATAAGATTGATTCATTTGAAGGATTTCAAAGGATGGATGATAAGTTAAAAAACCCTGAATCACTTGAGAGTAATAGCAAGTGTACTAATATTTCTTCTTATTTTCCTCATTAGCTAGGCATTACGAGTACTTTACTCTACGTGGTGGAACGCGCTAATGTACAATACTTCTGCTATCTTCTGTATGTCTTGAGAGATCATTATTTTGACCACATATTATTGTATATAGTGAATATTATCATATTAGCATACGAGTTGGAGACGGTATTTCTAGCAAAGGTAGAATAAATAGATCATCAAGTTCTACTCAGATTATGAACTATTTCATTTAGAGATATCAGCTACGAAATTGAAAATGCTGTTCAATACGATAAGCATGGCCTTGAATATCTCGAAACAACTATATTTAAATGATTATCATTACAATCGTGTGAAAATCATAACAAAGAGAGGGGAGGTACACAAAACTATTGTCCGGTACAGCTATATTGCTCGGATTCTCAAAAAATACTGGTGCATCAGTGTCAGATCCTCCAAAAATGCAAAATACTGAGGCTGCATTTTCGCAGGATCTGACATGGGTGCAGCGGCATTTTTGGAGGATTCGAGCCATAAACAATATAGTATACACTACCTAGCTATAAAACAGAAAAGAAGTATGGAGCAAAATATAAATGTTAGTTAAATTCCTATGTAGAACCATTCACCTGTGTGTTGGTTGAAGCTTCTTGGCTATTAGTCACTCGATGTCTCGATTCGATCTCCAATTCTTGCCTTAGCACAGACAGTGAATCAGAGACTTCAGCTTTGTATTCATAAAACTTGCTCACAAACAGGAAAAAGAAGAAGTTCAATAAGTTGAGTATCGCGAAGAACGCATAGTAATAGTCAAGATGAGATACATTCAGGTTGTTTAATATCCATCCTTTGTGATTCCCGTGCTTTTTAGTGATACGAGAAACTGTCGAAAGCAAGAAGCTGCTAAGAAAACTCCCAACACCAAGACTAGTCATTGAATAAGAAGTTCCAAGACTCTTCATTCCTTCTGGTGCTTGATCATAGAAAAACTCAATCTTGGCTACTTCCAAGAATGCATCAGCAGTTCCCATAAGAATAAACTGAGGCAACAAAATCAAGATCGTTAACGGTACTTGTTTACCATTTTCGACTAGTCCATGATCCCTTGCTACACTAAGCCTATACCTCTCAACGAACGATGCAACTAACATGATCACAATATGAAAAGCCATTCCAATTCCCATCCTCTGAAGTATGTTTACCCCTCTTGGATTTTTCGTCAATCTTTTGACGATTTTCATGAAGAAACGATCATATAACACAACGGAGACTAGCATCGATATGGTAACGAATCCACTTAGACTAGCTGGAGGGATACTGAAATTACCAATGTTTCTCTGAAGAGTTGTGCCTTGTTTGACAAAGAGTGTGTTGATTTGAGCTAACATTGTACTTGGAATGAATGTAGCAATCAAAATTGGTATCATCCTTAGCATTTGCTTAGTCTCTTCTACTTGAGTAACTGAACATAACATCCATGGATTAGTTGTATCTACTTTAACACAAGCTTTGTTCAAAAACCTACATCAAACATGAAAATCCGTCATATCGAGAAATCGTATTAAATTTCATTGAACTACACACCTTTTTTATGTATATTCTTCCATCATCATTAGTACTCCTATATCATATAAACACGCTAAACTAATATCTTAAACTTCGTGTCAAGTAAAATATCAGTACTTGTTTATAGTAAGAGTAGGTTCTAAACATATAAAGTTATACACTATTTGTATAAAAGTGTTTATGTATACTGTTAGTGTATATAACTAATAGTCTGTTTGGTCAAGCTTCTAAAATCTGCTTATCTTGAAACATATTTTTTTTATCAAAAAGTGGTAATATTCAAAAACATTCTTTTTTTCCCTAAAGCTTGGTCAAACGACTCGACTTTCTAAAATAAACACTTTTGACTTCTTAGAAATAATGCCCAAGTACCCCCTCAACCTATGCCCGAAATCTCAGAGACACACTTATACTATACTAAGGTCCTATTACCCCCCTAAACTTATTTTATTAATAACTTTTTACCCCTTTTTAGCCTACGTGGCACTATCTTGTGGGCCCAACGATGATTGACTTTTTTTTTCAAACTAGTGCCACGTAAGCTAAAAAGGGATAGAAAATTACTTATAAAATAAGTTCAGGGGGTAATAGGACCTTAGTATAGTATAAGTGTGTCTCTGGGATTTCGGGCATAGGTTGAGGGGCTACTTGTGCATTTTCCCTAGAAATTTCGATGGAACAAGTATAATATGTACAAACCTCAAAGTAGGAGTGGAGTCAATTCTAACTTTTCCATTTTTTGTATATTCTCCCAAATCAAGCTCATAGAACTCTTTTGGATCATTAGGGACTTTAATCTTCCATTTCCTTAATGAAGCAATAATGACTTTAGCCATTCTTGTAAATGGGCTTCCTCTGGGCTTTTTATGTCTATAAAAAGATGATCCAGCCAAAAATATCACTATAGATATAGCAAGGCCCAATGTTGGAAGCCCATATCCAAGTGACCAGCCCACATTGTCTTGAATGTATACAAGCACAGTGTTAGCAAATAGTGTCCCTAGGAAAATACTGAACATCCACCAATTGAAAAATGAAAGTTTTTGGGATTTTTCCTTAGGGTGAAATTCGTCGAATTGATCGGCTCCTATCGTCGATATGTTGGGTTTCGTGCCACCCGTCCCGACCGCTAAGGTGTAGAGTGCACCAAAGAACACAGCTAGTTGAAGTGTGGATGCTTTTTTGCAGTCAATTGAACTTGGATTGGAACAATGAGGAGGCTTTAGGCCATTGATTGATACTGCTAGGGTTAGTAATGACATACCCTGTGACAATTTTTAATGAAATTTGGTTAATTATGAAGAAAAAAAAACGTGAATTTCTAATGAACGTCTCCTATTGCCATTAGTACTAACATGCAGTAAAATATTACAATTTGCGAGACACGATATGCATATGATCAATCAATTAGCTTGTTTCAACATCTCTCATAATATGTTCTCAAGATAAGTTCAAATAGTATAGGATTGACCCAGTGGCGGACCTACCTTGGTCCAAGAGGTGTCGAGCGACACCCCTTCGTCAAAAAATTATGTTGTATATAATGGTTAAACTGACACCTCTTAAAATAAGTTGAAGGTTTAGTCTATTAGCTAGGGTCTTACAGACATTACATGACCTTTTCGTCATATGTAAAATGGTGTTTTTCTCATTTTTTTTATAGTTGAGTAATCTTTTACGCCAACTAGCTAAGATTCAAACTTGATAGATAATTATGGTCAATTCTATCGTTTTTCACTTAAATAATATTTATAATATATATCTAATTTTAACATCATGTGTTTCGCTAGCTTCTACCAATAGATAATTATTGATTAATTTGAACTAATTTTTCTAGATAAGTACACCAACTTTGAACATAATTTAGACGAAAACAACTTGCAGAAAAAAACAAAAAAAAAAGGTATTTGTATATAGTGGAAAATTCAAGCAAAAATCCAAAAATAGACTCTGTAGAGTCAATAATATAGACTGAACTGACAAATATTGCTCCCTTCTATTCAAAATAATTAGTATTTTTAATATCTTCTTGATTTTATAAAATATTATAATTATTTTGACTCGAGATTAAAACATCAAACTATTTTAAATTGGAAGAAGTAAATACAAAAAAATATAATAGCATGGTCCTATTGTGACTTCATTATTTTGTTTTTTTGTTTTATATTTTTTTGGTAATTACGTAAAATCAAGTTGTCAAGTTACAAAAATAAATAATTTATGACATTTTTCTTAGATTTTATATTATTTTAAATTATATACATGAACATGACATTTATCTTAGCTTTCATATTGATGTCATAAAAGATAAAGAGTTTTTTCTTACCCAATTATTGGACATGAATATTCTTACATTAAGTCAACAAGTTTGGTTTATGGAAATTACACAACAATATATATTCGTGACGTGTTTATTTATTAACTCAATTTATTTTAATCCGTTCATATTCAGATAACCCTAGCCCTTATTCATATATTTCTTTCTGTCTTAAACTAAATGTCATTTTAACAAAAGAAATATTTGAGTTTGGATTGGTGCATTCACAATAACAGGCGGAGTCAAAAAAGTTTATAAGAGGATTCAAAATCTAAAGAAATATACACATGAAGTAAGCGAAGAGAGTTCGACATCTACTGTATATACCTAAAAATTATTTTAATCAGGGATAATGCACAAGTATCCTATCAACCTATGCCTGAAATTTCAGAGACACACTTATACTTTACTAAGGTCCTATTACCCCCTGAACTTATTTTATTAATAATTTTCTACACCTTTTTTGTCAACGTGGCACTATCTTGTGGGCCCAACGCTGGTTGACTTTTTTTTTCAAGTTCGTGCCATGTAGGCCGAAAAGGTGTAGAAAATTACTTATAAAATAAATTCGGGGGGATAATATGACCTTTATATAGTATATGTGTGTCTCTGAGATTTCGGACATAGATTGAGGGGGTACTTGTGCATTTTCCCTTTTAATTATATGAAAATAATATAAATTTCCGTCAAAAAGGATTCAAACTAGGTGACTCTATCGCCGTTTATGCTAGTAAAATATGAAATTAGCTACGAAAATTATCGATACGTACCAAGAGATATATGCCACAAGCAATCAAGAAAGTCCAATAACGTCCAAGATAAGCATCAGCAAAGTAGGCTCCCAAAATAGGAGTCATCCATATAGTTCCAACCCAATTTGTGACATTATTTGATGATTTAACAGTGCCTTGATGCAATTTTTCTGTTAAATATATTACTAAATTTGATGATATACCATAATATGCCATACGTTCGAAAACTTCATATACTGCAAATTCATCAAAAAAAATATATTATATTGCTAACAATAATAACAAAGTCAAATAATTGAGGATGAAGTCATGGTAATTACTACGAATTCGATTAAATTCAATAAAATAATTTAAATATTACATTAGTATTTAAAAAAATAATATTTATTTTGCATCAGTAATCTATTTAAATTCAGTACGTAAAAAAATTATGATATGATAAACTATAAATTTTAGTTGCGCCATTAATAATAATAATAATAATTGGAGGAGAAATTATTAGATTCGTGTGAACTTGTAACTTTTGAATGATAATGAGCTCATTGGTCTTGGGTTGTTCTAACTTAAATTTTTTCACGGTTATATATTCGAGGTTCGATAGCTGTATTGAATTTTGACTAATTTAGATTCATATGATATAGGATGTCATTTTGAGGAAAGAGCTTCCTACGAAAAAAATTTTTATACGCAAGATTCAAATTTGAAATCTCTAGTTAAAAATATAACATTATCAGCCACGGCAGATATTCTAGTATTCTAACTTATTATTTATGGTTGAGTTGGTTGCAACAAAGAGTTGGTGGAACTTAAAATGAATGTGTAGGACAAAGTTATTAATTTAATTGCCAAAAGATTGATGGAGAAATCAATGCATTTATTTAATAGTAGATATAATAAAACGGACATTCATTTCTTTCTTCAATTTAAATAAAGTGTATATATATTTAGATTATTAAAAAAAAAGATATATAATATGTATCTTTAAGATTATAAAGTCCAAATTTTTAGAGTTTTTTCTTTATTTAGAATATGAGTACCACATAGTTACGTAGTATACTCATTGATAAAATGCAACTACATGACTTTTCAAAAACTCCACCAAAATTAGAGGCGTATCTAAAATTTTATTTATAAATTCAATAAAATTTAATAAATTTAATATAAATTTTATATTTATATTTAAAATAAATTATTTTCTTGAAAACTTATAATTTAATATCTTAACTCTTAGCCTTAACCTACCTTATGAAATAACTCCTAAATCTTATAATTTAATTGGATAAATAAATCAGCTGATTCCTTAAACAAAATAAAAACTAACATATCTATTTTACTAGAATTAATGAGTAGGTGGGATATAGATTTTTTGTTTTGTTTTCCATCTGATGTCACGTTAGACATATAATTAAATTTCGTTTAAATTTTAATTTTGCGAAACTCATTTCTAAAGATGACACTTTTAAAAGAATTTTTAAAATTAATTTAACACTCAAACTCAAAACATTTAATTAAGACATCACACATGTATTTGGACATAGATTTACTATAGTAACTTGGTGTTGAATCCATCCCATTGTTTTTGTCAACTTTAGCTATTCAATTGGTACAAGCAATTGTTAAAAAGGAATAGTAATTGGAGTTGAAAAGAAAAGATTTGGTAGTTGGCAATTGGTAAGATTTGCAACCATTCTTGACTTTGAAAGATTTGGTAGTTGGCAAATTGGTAAGATTTGCAACCATTCTTGACTTTGCTATATTTGCATATGTCATTAGTGACATAGGCATGGTTTTATCCTTCTATAAATAGAGCATTCTTGCTCATTTGTAGAACACACCAAGTTAGAGAGAAAAACCATTTTGAGAGCAAAGTGAGGTATTCCATCGACTATATAAGAAAATAGTCTGTGAAGAAAAATAGAGTGTGAGCGATATTTTAGTAAGACGGAAACCAAAAGAGTGTTGTTCCTTTTGAGTGTGTAGTAGTCACTTTGAGTATTGTATTCGTGACTACACAGTGTAAATTCCTTACTATAGTAATATCAATTGCTCCTCTTGGCCCGTGGTTTTTTTCCCTTATTCAGAAGGGTTTCCACGTAAAATTCTTGGTGTCGTTATTTTCCCATTTTATTTCCATTACTTTAACCATATATACTTTTGTGCTTGTCCGCGTTTTCCCAACAAACTGGTATCAGAGCCAAGGTTTTATCTGAGTATGCTCTGTGGTTGCAGCACAGTCTGAACTTCCACATCAGAAAAGATTTACTTTGATTTGCGATAACTATATTTTTTGGGGAAAACAATGGAAGCCAACACAAGTAGAATGGTTACTTTGAATGGTGTTAATTATGCCATTTGGAAGGGGAAAATGGAAGATCTGCTTTATGTCAAGAATTTTTATAAACCAGTATTTACCACTGTAAAGCCTGATAAAATGACAGATGAAGAGTGGAATCTGTTGCATAGACAGGTTTGTGGATTCATTAGGCAATGGGTCGACGATAATGTGTTGAACCATATTTCTGGGGAAACACATGCTCGAACCCTATGGGAGCATCTTGAAAGTTTGTATGCTCGAAAGACTGGCAACAACAAAATGTTCTTAATAAAGCAGATGTTGAGTTTGAAGTATCATGATGGTTCTCCAATGACAGACCATCTGAATAATTTTCAGGGGATTATGAACCAATTATCTGCTATGGGCATCAAATTTGATGAAGAAATTCAAGGCTTGCTTCTACTTGGTTCCCTACCAGATTCTTGGAAACATTTAGAACGTCATTGTCAAATTCTGCTCCGGATGGTGTGATCTCTATGGATTCCGCCAAGAGCAGTGTCTTGAACGAAGAGATGAGAAGAAAAACTCAAGGTTCCTCTTCGTCGGATGTCCTGATAACTGGCCCCAGGGGGAGAAAATAAACTCGTGGTTCTCAGCATAGAGAACAAAATAGGAGCAATCCAAAGGCAGACTTAAGGATATTGAGTGCTATCATTGTGGCATGAAAGGGCACACAAAGAAGTTCTGCAAGAAGTTGAAGAGGGAGAACAAAAACAAAGAGGAAACTAAACAAGATGGCAATGAAAATTGCCTAGCCACCGTCACCACCGAAGATCTTGTTACCGTTCTTGATGCAAACATGATAAATATTGCTTGTGATGAGTCAAGCTGGGTTGTGGACACTGGTGCCGCATCTCATGTGACATCAAGGAAGGATTTTTTCTCTTCCTACACTCCTGGTGATTTTGGAACCTTGAGTATGGGTAATGAGACTGTTTCTAGGGTGGTTGGTATTGGTACAATTTGTTTGGAAACTAGTGTTGGAACTAAACTAGTTTTGAACAATGTGAAACATGCTCCTGATGTTCGTCTACACCTAATTTCTGTTGGTGTCTTAGATGATGAAGGATATGTTAGTACCAACGGTGATGGAAAATGGAAGCTCATTAAGGGTTCTTTGGTTGTGGCTCGTGGTAACAAACGTCGTGGTCTATACTGGACTACGGCCTCTGCTTGTGTTGATATGGTGAATGCGGTTGAGAGCGATAGCTCTTCAATATTATGGCACAAGAGGCTTAGCCACATTAGCGAGAAAGGACTTAATGTTCTAGCCAAGAAGAAATTATTATCAAATTTCCAAAGTGCTAAATTAGAAAAATGTGAGCACTGCTTGGCTGGTAAACAAAATAGAGTTTCCTTTAAGTCCTACCCTCCTTCGAGAAAGACAGAGTTGCTTGAGTTAGTGCACTCTGATTTATGTGGTCCAATGAAGACAAAGACATTGGGTGGTGCACTTTACTTTGTCACTTTCATTGATGATTGCTCGAGAAAACTCTGGGTCTATGTCTTGAAGACTAAAGACCAAGTGTTAGGTGTCTTTAAGCAGTTTCAGGCTTCAGTTGAAAGAGAAACTGGAAAGAAACTGAAATGTATTCGTACTGATAATGGGGTGGAATATTGTGGACCATTTGACGAATACTGCAAGCATCAAGGTATTAGACACCAGAAGACTCCTCCCAAGACTCCTCAGCTTAATGGCTTGGCTGAGAGGATGAATAGGACCTTGATGGAAAGAGTTAGATGTTTGCTTTCTGAAGCAAAGTTGCCAAACTCATTTTGGGGTGAGGCTTTATTAACCGCTGCACATGTTATTAATCTATCTCCTGCGTTTGCTTTGCAAAGTGATGTACCAAATAGTGTTTGGTATGGAAAGGATGTTTCCTATGACCATTTGAGAGTATTTGGTTGCAAAGCTTTTGTACATGTGCCGAAAGATGAGAGGTCAAAGTTAGATGCCAAGACAAGGCAATGCATCTTCATTGGATATGGCCTAGATGAATTTGGTTACAGGCTATATGATCCAATTGAAAAGAAACTTGTGAGAAGCCGTGATATTATTTTCATGGAGAATCAAACAATTGAAGATATTGACAAAGCGAGAGGTAGAATCTTCAAGTTTTGATGGTATAGTTCATCATGATGAAGTTCCTCACACAAGTGTGCATGATGTTGTTGGGTTTGATAATCATGGTGACGCCCAGAATCATGTATCGGATCAACATGCTGATGTTGATAATAACAATGATATTGTTATTGATGATCCTGTTGCTCATGAAGTTGTGGACGAATCAAATATTCCGCTTCGGAGGTCCACAAGACAGCGGTTTCCTTCCTCCCGTTATTCACCCAATGAGTATGTGTTACTCACTGACGGGAGAGAACCTGAATGTTATGAGGAGGCCATGGAAGATGAGCACAAGAATCAATGGATTGAAGCCATGCAAGACGAGATGAAGTCTTTGCATGAGAACCAAACTTATGAGTTGGTAAAATTGCCCAAGGGCATGAGAGCTTTGAAGAACAAGTGGGTGTTCAAACTTAAAGCTGAAGAACACAACTTGAAGCCCAGGTACAAAGCTAGATTGGTTGTTAAGGGATTCAGTCAAAGGAAAGGTATTGACTTTGACGAAATATTTTCTCCTGTTGTGAAAATGTCCTCAATTCGCACAGTTCTAGGTTTGGCTGCTAGTCTTAATTTAGAGATTGAGCAGATGGATGTGAAGACTGCTTTCCTTCACGGTGACCTAGAAGAAGAGATTTATATGGAACAACCTGAGGGCTTCAAAGTAGATGGTAAAGAAAATTTTGTATGCAAACTCAAAAAGAGTCTCTATGGCCTAAACAAGCTCCCAGACAGTGGTACAAAAAGTTTGAATCTGTCATGGGGGAGCAAGGCTATAAGAAGACTTCTTCAGATCATTGCGTATTTGTACAAAAATTTTCTGACAATGATTTCATCATCCTTTTGTTGTATGTGGATGATATGTTGATTGTGGGCAAGAATACTTCCAAGATTGACGATCTGAAGAAAGAGTTGTGTAAGTCTTTTTCTATGAAAGACTTGGGTAATGCCAAACAAATTTTGGGCATGAGAATTACTCGTCTTAGAGATGAAAGGAAGATTTATTTGTCCCAGAAGAAGTACATTGAACGCGTACTGGAGCGCTTCAATATGAATAATGCGAAGCCTGTGAGTACACCTCTTGCTGGTCATATGAAGTTGAGCAAGAAGATGTGTCCTACAGCTAGGGAGGAAAAAGAGAACATGGCCAAAGTTCCATATTCCTCTCCGTCGTCGGAGTCTGATGTATGCAATGGTGTGCACTAGACCTGATATTGCTCACGCAGTTGGTGTTGTCAGTAGATTTCTCGAAAATCCGGGAAAAGATCATTGGGAAGCTGTGAAATGGATACTCAGGTATCTTAGAGGAAGCTCAGATGAATGCTTGTGTTTTGGAGCATCAAATCCAATCTTGAAAGGCTATACAGATTCTGATATGGCAGGTGACCTTGATAACAGAAAATCCACTACTGGATATTTGTTTACTTTTTCAGGGGGAGCTATATCATGGCAGTCAAAATTGCAGAAGTGTGTTGCACTATCTACAACTGAAGCTGAGTATATTGCGGCTACTGAAGCCGGCAAGGAGATGATATGGCTAAAGCGATTTCTTCAAGAGCTTGGTTTGAATCAGATGGAGTATATTGTCTATTGTGACAGCCAGAGTGCAATAGACTTGAGCAAGAACTCCATGTACCATGCAAGAACAAAACACATTGACGTCAGATATCATTGGATTCGTGAGAAAGTGGAGAATGAATCATTTCACGTCAAAAATTCACACAAGTGAAAATCCTGCAGATATGCTGACCAAGATGATACCGAAAGACAAGTTCGAGTTATGCAAAGAACTTGTGGGTATGAGCTCTCTCTAAAGAAGTTGAAGATACCTTCTTCCAGTAAATGGGACTGGAGGGGGAGATTTGTTGAATCCATCCCATTGTTTTTGTCAACTTTAGCTATTCAATTGGTACAAGCAATTGTTAAAAAGGAATAGTAATTGGAGTTGAAAAGAAAAGATTTGGTAGTTGGCAAATTGGTAAGATTTGCAACCATTCTTGACTTTGAAAGATTTGGTAGTTGGCAAATTGGTAAGATTTGCAACCATTCTTGACTTTGCTATATTTGCATATGTCATTAGTGACATAGGCATGGTTTTATCCTTCTATAAATAGAGCATTCTTGCTCATTTGTAGAACACACCAAGTTAGAGAGAAAACCATTTTGAGAGCAAAGTGAGGTATTCCATCGACTATATAAGAAAATAGTCTGTGAAGAAAAATAGAGTGTGAGCGATATTTTAGTAAGACGGAAACCAAAAGAGTGTTGTTCCTTTTGAGTGTGTAGTAGTCACTTTGAGTATTGTATTCGTGACTACACAGTGTAAATTCCTTACTATAGTAATATCAATTGCTCCTCTTGGCCCGTGGTTTTTTTCCCTTATTCAGAAGGGTTTCCACGTAAAATTCTTGGTGTCGTTATTTTCCCATTTTATTTCCATTACTTTAACCATATATACTTTTGTGCTTGTCCGCGTTTTCCCAACACTTGGGACATCTATATATGCATTATTAGAGCATTATCATAAAAAGAATTTAGCAATCGCTTATTGTATTATTTAAACAATAAAATTCATTGTTAATTCTATTTAATAATAAATTAATAATATATTTTTATCAGCTACGAACAAAATAATGATGGATAAACGATAAAATTCTTAAAGAAGGGATGTCTAAATATGATCTCCATTATCCATTTAGAAGTATCAAAGAATATATTTGGAGATATAAGTTCTTTTAGTAAAAAAAAGATATTTTGTGTATATTTATTTTACTATTTGACTAGTTTTTCAGCCAGTTGGTTAAATGTTGTTATCATTAGCTTTGAATATATTTAAAATAAAAACACAAGAAGTTATAAAGATCAATATCTTATGAAATTCTACAATTTTAGCATTTTGAAATAAAATATTTGTCGTTTAGTATTTTTAACATAGGTTAAAATATTTTTTTATATATTTTTTACTTTATTATAGTTTATTCTTAATGAATTATACGACTGGACAAAGTCTAGCCACGTGCTAAAAGTGATGAAAATGGTTTACTAGGCCACCCCTAATTAGGTACCATTCATAATTTTTTTCGTCTTAATTTATATGATAATATTATATATTTTTTTGTTAAAAATAATTTAATTTTAATTTTTTTCTGAAATAATTTATAATTGTACAAATGTCTAAGGCCACAAATGTACTAAGATTTTCCTTTTTCTTAAGGTTATCTCTAATTTATCTATTTAATTAATCTCCTAAATGCAATATATATTCATATTTTATTTTAAAGAAAAAACAAAGGCAGATACACTAAGCTGTTGTTATGCACGAATATTAAAAAAATTAATCAAGTGGAAAGAAGTAAGTGTAGAGGATGATTCCTACACTTTAGAATGGTTTTCATGGACATATGACATTAACATTAACTCATGAACTTTTTTCTCTTCTAGGCTTCAAAAAGAGTGTTGACTATATACAAATGCCTATTTGTGTGTCTATAACCTCGACACGTAATATAATTTTCTGACGAAAGATATCTGACTAGCCACTATATGATTTTCTTATGAAAGATATCTGATCGGTCATCCTAAGCTATATGTGGCTATGACACCGCGGCGGGGTAGGGGGTAGGGGGGGGGAGCTAATAACATAACATACCAACAATGAAGGAACAAGCTTTCCATCCACCAGTATTGGATCTAAGTATAGGATTGCCTTTGAGATTCACAGTTCCATCTTTTGTGTATCCATCATCTTCTCCATTTTCATCCACATATTGAGAAGTTGTCATAATTGTAGAGAAATGGATAAAATACCACTAAGTCAAATATTATTGAGAAAGTATAGAAAGTTTGTTTTCATTACTACCTTTATATAGACCACAACTTTTCTCTATCTTAAGTCATTCAAAAGTATAAAGTATATTTTTGGGATGGAATGAATAGAATATTTTTATTTTTAATCGGAGATTCTGATGAATATAAAAAAGATATTGTCAAGATTTTTTTTCCCCTTAAATAAGCTTTATGTGACAAATATTTAAATTAATTAATTATGATTGACCTAATATAAATATCAGATACTAAAAAAAATACAAAAGAATATTTATATCATCTAATTATAAATAAGATAGTTATATATAGACATAAATCTTGATAGGATAATTATATTAAAAAAAATTGCATTGTTAGTTTATACAAACTTAAATTTGCTAATTTCAATCAACTTTTGTTAGTAATATTTTTTTTATGGGGGTAGATAAATAACTAAGGGAACATGGATTGTGTTGATTATATGATAATGATATAAAAATAGCATATCTGAATTGTGATTTTTTTAGAGTCCGAGAAGAATATTGTGTTTTAATTATGTAAAAATCACATTTTTAATATTAATATTAATATTTTTGTAAGATATGATTTGATGTAGTGTAAGACATATGCTATGCTTGTAATTATATATTTTTTTTTTGTATAATAGTCGCTAGTTTTATAATTGTAAATAAGAAAATACAGAATACTTCTTCAACTCTTTTAATTTGATTCTTGATTCATCAATAATTATTATTATTGTACATGTGTCAATAAATTTTTTTATTTAAGCAGTGTGATGAATGTCTATTTAAATTACTTAAAAAAATCTTTATTAAGATTTTTCTGTTTTCTAAATTCGAATTTTATCTAATTTAAAATAAAATTTTATACATCTCCCCATAATATAAGACAGGTTCCTTTTATTATACTAATTAAGAAAACATCACTCTGTCATCCTTTAGAAATAGAAAAGAAAAAAAGTTAGGTATGTACTTGGTAAAAGAAAAAAAAGTCTCAAGTTTTAGTTTTGAGTAAGAATTATTTTTTTTATTAGGAGCGTTATTTTTAAATGGACGTTCGTGATTTCGAAAATGGGTGAGAAACAAAAAAAAACTTTTGTTAAAAAAATTATTTTTCATTTAATATCTGATATTCATAGAAATTTGACTTAATTCAAATTGCTGCATATAGAATTCGTTTTTTAGGGCAACATTCAAAGTAAGGATGAAGAGATCGTAATCATCAGTATGTCGGTAGCTAGAAAGAGTTCGAATCAAATACTTCAGAGTCGAAACCTGATAAGGTTGAGTATCTAATTTGAATCCCTTTTTATCGAAAAATTATTGTGTTTGTACGCAATAAATTAATTATCTTACGTATATATAATAAATATTTTCAACTTTTCTAATGTATTTATTTCATTATATTTTAATTAAATTTTTTGACTCCACTAAATTAATGCTGCAATTGCCATGTTGACCATTTACTCATTTCCTTTGACTTTGTTGAGAGAAACTTATAAAAGTGTTTTCTCATTTCATTTAATTTTCCCACCTAAGATTCTAAATTTTGGTGACCCACAGTAGATAAAATCCATATATAAAATCTTGTGCTAATTTTGACTTCAAGAAAATCCAACTGAATTATTTGATCCATATTTTTTTTAAAAAAATCTTCTAATAAATCATATTAAATTTGTCAATTTTATTTTATCATATATATATTCAGTATAATCTCATAGCATGTGAATTTGTAAAGCTTACAATAAATATAAAACTTATTGAAAAATCACTCGACTCAAATAAAATATCTCAAAGTTAGTTAGAAAAGGAAAATCTAAAGTAAATCCTACTTTGATTTTACAACCGCCAATGATGGAAATCGAACCAAACTATATATAAAATAATTAGTAATTTTTTAGGTGATAATTAGTGTTTGATTTGACTAAAATATTAAATTAAAGATTGAATTCTTTTTGTAATCACATTTCTTTACAATTAGTCTATATGCTACGTGGCATTTGAATCTTCCTTTTTTTTTAATTATTTTTTTGCAGAATATTCAACCTTGTTTTAATGGAATAATTATACAATAATTATGTTAATTTAATTTATTGCTACCAAACTTAGATGTCTTGATAACTCTAACCCCACCTCCTCCAGCCAATAAGAAAGAAAAATTAATAGAGAACAACTTTGGTGTGTTTGGTGCGAAGAAAAATATTTTTTAATTTTTTATGTTCAATGATCGGTCAAACTTTTGGAAAATTATTTTTGTTATGAAAATAACTTTTTAAAAGTAAATTAAATTATTTTTTAGTGGAAATAGAAAAAATAAATTTTACAAATGATTTTTTTTTTCTTTTTAATATGCTTTGTCTTCACTCTCATATTAAGTTACCATCGTAATATTGAGTACGAGGCATTTTAATAAAGTGATAAGTAATCATTTATTATTAATCAGAAATCTAGAATTTAAAATCCCTTTAAATATAAAGTCGTCTCATGAAAATCTTTAATGTGAATTTTTTTTATGCGAATCTAAATTACGATAGTAACCCTAATAACCATATCGTTTGACTTTGGATACTTATTTATTATATCTCATCAATTAGATCAGCCATAGTCCAATTGAGTTTGTTATTTATTCATTATTCCCTTCGTTCGGTATTGTATAACATCTTACACTTTTCAAAAGTAAATTTGACTAATTTTTAAAGTTAAATTGAATTACATTAATTTGATATTTTAAACAAAAAATTAGATATTCTAAATCTATATGAAAAGTACTATAAATTACATTTTTTGTATATTTATATGATGAAAAAATATATCTTAAAATGTTATTTAAAGTTTTTATAGTTTGACTTTAAAAATAAAAAGCATGACAACAATATCGGACGACGGGAGTATTAGTAGAGCCTTGACATTTTATGCAATATATACATATACTTTATTTTTGTTTGGACTTTTATCATATTATTAAAAAGGGATTTTTCATAATAGTACTATTTAGCGTCTTTTAAAAAAATAAATTTTCACATTTAACATATAAAGAGAAGATATATCAGATGATGTTTATGCTTGATACTCACTTTAACTTTCGATGAATTTAAATTTATATTAATTATCTTAATTAAGATCGTCTTAATCAAATTTGGTGTTTTCTTAAAGCAGTTTAAAATAATTATGCTCCGTAATAGACAAGTAATTAACCCTAAACTATGGCATGATTTCATATGTAATATTTTTGTCTTTTTTTTTTATAATTTGGTGTGATATATGAAAGTCAAAAAACACAAAACAAATTAAATTCTAAACGTAATTTTCATCACTTGTTTAAAAATGGTTTACACAAGATTCAAGAATAACAAAAAAGTATATTTGCATCAGCGTAGTAAAGGGATTATATTCTTTTATTCGCATATTTGCATAAGCATGGTACAAATTATTTTTATTCGTTTCTCGTTTGATGTTCAACATCCATACTATATTTTTATTAATTTAAATCCATGCCACATAGGGCTCATTCAGGAGAACAAGGAGAACACTCCTTACTATAGATTTTTCTATACTCAACGTTTAAACTCAAAACCTTCAATTAAAAAAGAAACAATCAAATTCACTGTATTACATCGTTTGATCATAAGGTATCAGATTCTACTATGCTAATAATTATTAAAGGTCCCAAAAGTGGGGGAGATTTAAACCAAAAAAAAAAAGTACGAATATGATTCTATTTCTAAATAAGTTTTCACATTAGGGTTTGGAATAAAGTTGATTAATAGTCAATGGATATGACATTATTAATTTTCTTCCATTTGAAGATTTATTACAAATCACTCTCACTCATTTTCCTTTTTGACTTATATTTCCATGCTTCTAGATATACCATACAAAAACATGTGCAAGTATAGTCAATTCTCAGCCTCCAAAAAAACTTTTTTTTTTCTTCTATGAATGAACATATAACACATTAAAACAAGAACTTACATGTTTTTCATAAATTAAAGTTAAAAAATTAAAATGAATCGCGATTAAATTTACTAGTCGATGGTAATTGTCACAATATATAAAAGCAAAATATTTAAATTTAATTGGCTCAAAAAAGAGCCTAGAAATATAGAGTTTTGTCTCTCTTACTATATATCTCTAAGTTTGTAGGTGTGCTAATATAGGATAATATAAAGTTGACATCAAAATATTGTATTTATTATAATCAATGAACTTTAGAACTTTCTCTTTTTGGTGGACTCTAATTAAAGTGCTTGGATTAAGGTTTAGAGTTTTAAGTGTTTGGGATTATAATTTTTCTCAAATTTGTGTGAAGCATTTTGTAATTGATTATGTATGATGCGAATTTAATTAATTGGTTATAAGGTTTTATATTTGAGCCTATGTGAATGAAGAATATTTTTTGTATGAACCAATTTTCTTTAATGAGTTCTATGCGATACAAATCTGATTTAATCAAATTGATTACAATTTTGAATATTAGGTAATTAAATTTTAAAAAATGATAAATAAAAAAAAAAACTATTAGCTAATTTCCGTGTATCATTTCAATTTTATTGAATGTCCACGAAGGAACGTTATCCGTTATTAAATAATCAATTCATGATAGCATTTAGGATTGTGGTGGAATGCTAAGTAGTCTTTTATTCTTAATCCGAAGTCTAGGGCATGAGTCCCTCTTGTTACAAAGTCTCCTTCGGCAGAGAATGTTTTATCTTCAAGACTTTCTAATTTATATTTAAATTTAATCGAATTTCAATATGAATACTGAACATCTGATAAAAAAGAAAAACAAAGTCAAACTGAGGATGAGTTATTGCTTGTTTGAAATCTCAGCCACTGCGTACAGTGAGCCTGTGCTTAGTCAAAAGGCTCTTTTAATGTGTTCTTTTGCGTTTCGTTTTTGTTTTTCGCTCTATATTTTATATTTGTATTAAAATTTAATCAAATTTCAATTTTTGCTCGCTTCCAGCATACTTTTTTATTCTTATATATTCAAATTTATATCTCTGATTAAGAACGAAGAATTCATAAATCATCCCAAGATAACTACTCATGTCAATTTAGGGCTTCAAAGACGCATTAATTACTTGTTTTTATCTCTTGGAGCTAATCAAATTATTCTCAAATAATATCTTCTAAGAGTAGATCTTTATGATATTTAATTATGTTTAATTTTTTCAATTAATCAAAACATAAATGTTTGAGTTATTCTACTTGTGAATCTTCATAACTTCATGAATATATAAAAAAGGTAAATTCTTAAATTATACATGTTTTATGTTAATTTTGTATTTGTTTTTAAGAATATTATAATTTTAAATATTACTTTTCAGTCAAAGTGAAACAATTAAAATAAAAGTACCCTAGCGAATTGATTCTTTTTTTTTCTTGCTTAATTTTTTGACAATTTTTTTTATAAAATGAATATTTATCATAAAATTCTAAGCTCCTAAAGAAGTTTAGTCTACAAAAACGACTCTGTATATAGGAGTAATTTTCCATGAAAATAAAAGTGACATTTCTTGATAATTAATTTCAACATGGAAAAACAATCCATTAAATTTATCAATCAAGGTAGGAACTTTGACTTCAATCAGTCAAACAAAAGAAAATGTAAAAATAACTTAAATACACAACTATAATTTTTATATTCTCCAATTTTCCCTACTTTTTTTAAATATTACATAATTCCTTATTTTTTTTATTTTACTGTATGTTTTTAAATACATTACACTCTCTCTCCTATAATACACATTTACCAATTTTAATGCCTATTTTTTCTCCATTAAAACACTCAACCTCTTAAATCAATTTTTGAATTTTAAATTTTATCCATTTAAACACTCAACCTTTTAATCAGCTTTTTGATTTTGAATTATTAAATTTAATTAAATTTAAATAAAAGAACAAATTTTTAAATTTTGAATTTGAAAATTCAAAAAATCTGGAAGTAGGGTAACTTCCACTGCATTCTACCGTTTTGTTCTTACCAAAGTCACCTTTCACTTCTTCTTTTTTCCTTAATCGTCTCCATCAGACTATTTCTTCATAATTTTGAATCTTCTCAACCAGCATATCTTTTTATTTTCTTCTTTTTATTCTTAATCCATATTCGACTATTTCTTCCTAATCTTGAATCGTAAGAACCCAGTCCCTTTTTATAGTTAATCCATCATCAATTCGTATATTCTTATCTTTTTCGTTTTTGTTAATTGTTCTATTACTTCATAGTAATGGATCCGTCAATTAATAGAAGGATATATGATTCCTTCTATATACATGTAGAATCTGTGTGTACATTGTTTAGTCAATGTAATGATACATGTAGTAGCTATGTGTCACATGTTCTGCATGTAGTATGAATTCCTGAATGATATCATGTATCAGTAAGGTATTAGTTGTTTAGTTGATGTACTCATACATGTTTTGAAACTTGTTATAATGTATCATTCATTAAGTTTAATAAATGCTTCATCAGCTATAGTTGATGATACATATAGATTCTTTGTGTATGTTGTTTAGTCGCTGTTTATGATACATGTTTTAGACATGTATCACATGTTATAATGTTTTATTTAATTCACTGATACATGTTATAGACATGTATCACATGTTTTTCATTTGTATGAAATTCTGAAAACTGAAACCATGTATCATTAAGTTATTAGTTGTTTTATTTAGTAGTTATATTTTTTTATCATTTTAATTTGCGGTTTTATTTTCAAAATGCAGCCACTGAAGTACAAGATTAAAAAGATACCAACACATCCCATAAGGTTTGCTGTCAACTTTAACAACAATTTCCTAAAGGACTTTGAAAAATACGTGGGGGATAATGTTATCCAAATGTTTAAGGATACAATTTTTGGACCTTCTTGCTACCTTCACAAGTGGAGTTTGTGTTGTGTATGTGCAAGCCATCAATGATGCACCTAACAGACCCAATGTCCCAATGAAAATAGGCGATGAGAACATGTGATCAAGGCCGAGGGTCATCCATTTCGAAGAGAATAGGCTGAAGAGAGGATGATTTTCAGGAATATTCTGATAGACAAATTCTTGAACCTCGCCTTGTCCAACCACAGAACTTCCTGCAGGTAAAGAAAAAAATGATAAATAGAATGAACTCCAGTCATAACAGAATATTCAAATAGAGAGGCACTAAATAACTGATACAATATTTGCTTTTCAAATTTTGAAATTAATATCCAATTAAGTGTTGATTTAATGCTGATTAATGATCTGTTACCACAAATTAAGCTGACTTAGTAACAGCATTAAATTTACCGTTTTTATCCCCTATTTTTTCTTAACAGTTTTAAGTTACCATGTATCATTTACCATGTATCACTACATTCTAAAGTATCACGGCTCAGCAATTTTAAGGGATTTTTTGTAATTATTAAACTTATCGGGACAGAATGTAATTATTCAATTACACTATGGGATTCCTTAAATTTTTACAGAAAAAAATGATAAATAGAATGAACTCCAGTCATAACAGAATATTCAAATAGAGAGGCACTAAATAACTGATACAATATTTGCTTTTCAAATTTTGAAATTAATATCCAATTAAGTGTTGATTTAATGCTGATTAATGATCTGTTACCACAAATTAAGCTGACTTAGTAACAGCATTAATTTACCGTTTTTATCCCCTATTTTTTCTTAACAGTTTTAAGTTACCATGTATCATTTACCATGTATCACTACATTCTAAAGTATCACGGCTCAGCAATTTTAAGGGATTTTTTGTAATTATTAAACTTATCGGGACAGAATGTAATTATTCAATTACACTATGGGATTCCTTAAATTTTTACAAAGAAAATTAATAAAGTATGATAATTCTCGAATAGTATTTGATGTGCATTTCAATGAACTTTACGTTATTTTTCTAAAATGAATGACATATTTCTATAATTTTCGTTTTTCTTTATCATAAAGTGCAACTAAATGATTCAAACTCACATTGAGCCTAGGGTCAATTTGAGAATAACAAAAAATTGGAAAAAGCTCATGTGTCCATATTAAAATGTCCTCTTCGTCTTGTCTATTCATTTTATTTTTTTTGCATTATAATAAATGTCAACTTTATGCTAAAATGACTTCTAAATTTTCATAATTGAGACTAGAGAAGATGATAGTAACCACCATGTTAACAATTGTGACACATTATAACATCATTATTTCAGAAAAAATAAATGCTTATATGTTCTTGTAAAAAAATTTCAAATGTTATATCTCCATTCACTAAATAAGAGAAATTTTTAATAACATTTACAAAAAGATAAAATAAATCAAATTTAAAAAGCATTTGAGAGATTTTTCCAAAGAAAAATTATCAAAGATTGCTATAACTAAAACTTACAGAATATGGCAACCCCATCTGCACCATTTGACAAATGATCTGAATATCTGTCTATCTTATAGAGCACCTCATTGTCCAACTGCTCGAGAAATACGCCTCGAAACATGTCATATTCTTGGACCTGCAGATGTGTGTTAGTGTCACCACAGATCGAATCACGAATGTACATACACGATAGACCATGATCCAGCTAATTACCAAGCGCGAAAACCTGCAGCTAATTACCAGCAGGTTAGAGATCTGGTAGGAATTTCACTAGACGAACTAGCTTGGAACTTCCAGCTCTTCCTCCTTGCTCTTTTGATTTTTGATCCTTTCTGATTGAGAAACAAGCAGCTCGTAAACTCTTTTCTTCAACTACAAGAACCCAAACGAACATTTCAGAACATACTAATGAAGAAAAATGCTTCAGGGAAATAACATAGAACTTCATGCTGACTATAGAGTTCTATTAGCCTATAGGGTGAACTCCGAGAAACTATGGATAGTGAAAGCAGAAGAAACTTAAGTAAAAATACTCAACATCCATGTTTATGTCTCTGCCTCTGCTTCTGATACAGAATTAAATCTTTATAAAAACAAACTAACAATTCACGGCCAATTTCAGATAGTAGCTCATAAGCTTATGTATTTTGTGTCCAAGCTAACAATAACTAGCAACATGCCGGAAGGGGAACAGAATGGTACCTCATGAAGACCAATCTCATTCTTTACCGACACATTTAGGGCTCCAGCAGGTCCCATCTTCCTATACCTCACCAGCTCAAAGTTATCAACATTACAATCATCGGTTGCAAAGATGACAGGAGATGCTTGCAGTAAGTCACATTTGGACACGACATCAAGCCAAATATGGCTGCTGAATCTCTCTCGCATTTCCTTATAGATCACAAACTGCATAACCCACACATGGAAATCAAACATTTTCTATACTATGAGAAAAAATAGAGAAGACTAAATTGGCTGTAGCATAAAACAGTATCACAAAGCGTATTGACGTTCTCCTAAGCTTTCCAGATTACTGATGAACATTTACAACATTGCATATCAATCCCCCAATCAAACAAAAGAAACAAGAAAACAGTTTCTTGTATGGCAGACGAAACCTTATATAGCAGACAGATGCTCTTATGTAGAGACAGCCAATCCCCAAATCAAATAGAAAAAACAACAAAACAGTTTTATAACCAATAAAACAGTTAGAAAGCAACGGGAAGCATTCACTGGAATCTCTTAAATAGCACAGCTACCGCCTTACTATATACATCACTAGCTCCTGATAGAGAAAACATGTACACTTTACTAGCTCGTGACCATCCTCATATGATTTATTTTCTCATAATTAAAGAGAATAGATCATCCTAAATAACCAATATGCAAGTTCTAGTACGTCAACTTTTTGTCCATATACACTACTAGTACATGATGGTTCCCGTTTTATCCATCTTCTCATTATTTGGAGAATAATATAAAATAGCTTATCAAAATCATGAATGCGCAAGTTCTAACACATGCATAATTACTTCACATATATAATAGATCCCACCTTCAGGTTAAATCATTCCAGTATACAACAATAAAGAATTCCTCTCCACTAGTGGACTTGAAGATTAAAGTTCCAGTAAAAAACATAAACATAGAAATCAATGAGAAACCTGATCAGAAGGTGACATCCCACATTCTCCAGATAAATCATGAACATAAAGTACTGCAGTAGGCAAATGAGTGAGAACAGCAAGAGTCAACTTTTCCAAGTTATTCCTTTCCTCTGCAGGTTCAATCAAAATAAAAGGAAAAACTGTTAAAAACAAATATAAAAAGATAAGAGATGTAATCCTTGACAACAAAACACAAGAACAACATACCCAGAAATCCCACTAAGTGGGTCTACAGCAAAATACAGAAGTCCAGATTATAAGAAAGAAATTAGAGAATGAGTAATGTCTCACTGTCTTAAGCAGCTAGCAAAAAGAATACTGTAGTTGCATTTTTTTCTTTTAAGTCAAAACGTGGGAAATTCTATTTACACCCATTCCAGACAACTTCCCATCACTAGATTCATTCTAATGTAGAAATTGAGCAACACCTCCTCATCTCAAACAAGCCAATTTTATTCTAGTTCTTTGGAGAACTATACTGTTACTTGGATAAGCAAAATTGCAGCTATTAGTATAATAATTTGTCGTCTAAGTAGTACACTTACCCAAAAGATTTTTGCATGCAAAGGTAAAAGTTCTGTCAATAGTATACCAAGTTTTAGTCCAACTAACTCTCTTCCCCATAAACACATCATTATGCACAGATAAACCAAGAGAATTTGTACAAATCGTATGCTACAAATAATCTTTGTGACCAACAAAAGTGACAATGTGTCATCGGCTTCTTTACATTATGTAGGAGAAAGAAAGGAGTTCATAAGAAAAATATTCATGTTATTCAAATGGTAAATCAAGAAGAAACTTTTACCATCAGCTCTTCTTAAGATACCAGGGGTATCAGTAACCTGAAGATGAAAATGCTTAATCAGTACAATAGCACAAGAAGCAAAAAGGTATGAAGCATTTGAGAAAAACTTTTCACTTTGAAATAAAGACTAACCTGAAAATTCTGGTAACTCAAATTAATATGACCCATCAGAATTCCTCTAGTAGTGAAGGGATAGTTGCAGATCTGATTAGATTCAGTGACATTAATGGGAATTCAATCAAGGAAAAAAAAGTATGTGATGAAAAGGATGCAATCAACTGGAGAAAGTACATCGAGAATTTTCTATATGGTTGATAGGGGCAGCAAGGAAGTATGTATAGTTTGGATTTAGTTCTAGTCAAACCATCAAACCAAATTCCTTTTACTCATTCGTAAAGCTGCAGACAAGTCTCAAAACTCATCTGTCTGCCAATGAATCCATGCCTGTGATGTTGCCATACTAGCATAAGAAACATCTATATAACAAGCAAGATAAAATAACTGACTAACAGTGATTAGGTAAAGAGGAAACTAAATTGATTGATAATAATTGTTAGTTTATAATCATATCTGGTCATTTCATAAGCTTCCATCTCATTGCTCATCTTCCACTTCACTTTTTCTTTACTATTACTTTTACAGATACTAACATTTGAGACCTGAGTTAGCAAAACTAATACGGGTCAAATTTTAGAAAAGCATTTGAAGGCAAACCAAGATTCAGAATAAGAAATTTCTTCGCACCCAAGTAAAAACCATGGTTGAAAAACTAGCACTAGCCTTTTTTCAATGGATGGTAACTCTAGAATATTTGCCTTCCTCAAGAGCATACATATTATTATGTATAACTATCTAAAGAATGATGGGTGAAATCCCTTATCCCAGATAAAAAACAAGTAAAAATGGAATGAAAGCTAGCCAGCTTAGTACATACCTCAGGCTTCCCTGTCGAAAGTACGCGAACCAAAGATGATTTTCCGACATTGGGAGCACCGACAAGACAGAGAGTTGGTGTTTCCAGATCGACAACTGGCATTGCTCGTAATGTCTGCCACCATGAAATTTGTCAGAGACTGGCAGAAACCACTTTCTTCGATTACGCAAGCAAAGATCATTGTTTAATAATCATCTATTAGCAAATCCAACTAAAAAGCTTCCACACAATCAGGAAGTCAGCTATCATGACATGTAATGTTACTGTATTTTGTTGTAAAATCATAGACACAGACGTTTGATGTAATCAGTGTTGTCAAAGCTCAAAGGAGCGTCCTTAAGCCCTAAAGCGAGGCTCAAAACATGTTGAGTGTTTTGCTTCGCTTAATGTGTGCTTAAATGTCGTCATCAAGGTTCTAAGAAGAGACGACACTAAACAATTGTTATTTCACTTTATCTTTTACAAAGATTCAATTCCTTTATCCATATATTTGTTACTCATGCTTATGATTATTATTCTTGGACTAAACATATACATTTGTATACTTTCAGGAAGAGGCGACACTAAGCAGTTGTTATTTCACTTAACTGTTAACAAAACATCAGTTTCTTTATCCATATATTTTTTATTCATGCTTATAATTATTATTATTCTTGGACTAAACATATATATTGGTATGTTTTCTCCAGTTGCATCTTTTTCTATTAAAGCCTACGGTTTATTTGCACTTTGCGCGTAAAGCCCCGACAGACCTTGAAGTTGTTTTGCACTTTTTTCTTAAGATAACACTGGATGTAATTGCATCATGTCCCTTTTTTTCTTGACATCCTTCTGATGTGTTAAATGAAGGTTCGCGATAATAATTGTTTGAAACTTCATTTCAGTTTTCAGTATAGTAATGTCAGCATAGATCTAACCTCTTCTTTTTCTACTTTTAGTTCATCTATACGACTCATAGCGTATCCGGTATCCCTAACTGGCCTTACCTTGGCAATGTTCAATAGTTCATCAACAGCTTTTCCATCACCATCAAATATCTCCTCAATTCTTTTCAATCCCTACAAAGACACTCTTTCACAGATCAACTTATGGATTATATCAGATAAATATAAAATTCAGTAAAACTGAAACTATCAGACTACCTCATTCAGTCGCTCCTCTGCTTCTCGTTTAGATAATGACTGGCACAAATTGCATCAATTACTTGATTTGTATCTTAAATAGAAACAGAAATCATAAAGTAGAAAGTAATAACTTCTTAAATACTTCATCAAATCGATAATGAGAAAATAGAACATAATAACATCTTTAACAAACATGAGCTGTTAGCATGTCATCCATTCTCAAGATCGTGTATGGGTTGATGAGTGGTAGATTTTTCAGTTGTTGTTAGCTTAAGTAGGAAATCAAGCAGCTAGATGTCAAAAATGCATTCCAACATGGTCTCTTGCAAGAAGAGGTATACATGAGTCAACCTCCTGGATTTATTGACTCTAGGTATCCACACCATTAAAGAAGGCACTGTATGGTCTAAAACAGACAACAAGACCCTAGCTTGATAGATTAGCATGCATCTTCTACACCTTGGCTTCACCTATAGTAAGGCAGACCCCTCATTGTTCACACTGCAAACTCACAAAGGTACCATATTCCTCTTGATATATGTAGATGACATTATTGTAACAAGAAGAAATCAATCACATGTCTCAGAGTTGGTATTTTACAACTTGGAAGAGAATTTTCTATGAAAGATCTTGGCAATAACATGGAATACATTCGGGGCAAAAAGAAGAATGTCATCAAGAGGGCTATTTTACCTAAAACTGTTTCAACATAACGTGGAGAGGTGAGAAGAATAGCAGCATACAATACAAAGTAGGTTACTATTTTATGCAATTAGTTTTCCAACCTTAGCACATAATGATGCATGTTCCTTTCCAACTGATACCACCTTTTTCCTTAGAGCTTCTAACTTTCCCAATACCTGCAAAAGTGTAGTTACTTAGATGTTAGACATGAGAGGTACAAACCAAAAGTATTGAAATAAATATCTAGGGTAGAGAAGAAAATGAAAAAAAATGGATACACATCTTCATGTTTTTTTTTTTGCTTTTTTGAGAAGGAAAAAAAGATAATAGTTCTATTCATAGGAAAAGACCAAAAAAAAAAAGGCCATACAAGAACAGAGAAAAAAATGATGTACCACTAAATGTTGACACCTCAATTCACCAAAAAAAACCCGGAATACATACATTAATTTCTCTTCTCAATCAATTAACTCAAAATTAGCAGAGTGCCAGCATTACGTCCCAAATATTGAACAAAATGTAATAAAGATAAACTTCAGATAAATTTAGAGTTTCAACAGTTGAACCTTTCATTAAAACATGCAAGAAATGAAAACCATAACCTCCTGAGAGGGGTTGAGGATATCTAAAATGCTAGTTCAATGAATATTGAAACATAAAGCCAGACCCTGAAAATCACTCCATCCAACTGAAGGACCCAACAGAATCATTACATGTTGTCAAATATACGTGTCAAATAACTTCACAAACTCAGAGCTTTACTTAGATTAGCTAAAAACAACATAAAACAAAACAAACCCCAAGATGTATGCTCCTAGCATTGATCCTTTTTTTCTTCTTTACTATCTTATAATTTTCAGGACAGAGACATTTAAGACTTCCAATTTAAACTACATGTACTTTTCTGAAGAGTCAAAAAAATCATTTTTCAAAATTCATAGCTATTTGCCTGCAGGAAAAGTTACTGATGACCTAAATTTCCCTGAAATAACATTATTTGGAACAAGATACTAGAGCGATTGAACGTTACATCTTCATAGTTTCCATCTCCGAGCGTTAACTCAATCAAAGATCTTTCATAAGGGTGCAAATATTTTTTGTTTGGGAAGTTCTCTTTGTATGTCCTCAAGGGCACAGCCAACTCCTGCATATACAAAACGAATGATAAATGTAAATTTTGTTTCGTATGAGAATATCAAAATTATAGATGTATCCACCAATGAGAAGCATTAGTCTGTCACCTTCATTAACGCGTCAAGTTGTTTTGCGCCTTTATTTCTCTCACGTTTTGCAGCATTAGCAATGCCTGTTAAACATTTTAACTAAATGCAATCATTCCTTTCATCTGTGCATGCTTAAGTCAAGTACAAGAACTGATACTACAATGATGAAGTGGAAGTAAAAAGTACATAAATGCAGAACACGAGATTACCCTTTGTAGGCGAGACCCTCCTTGCTTTCCTCAGTGCTGAATGTAGAATATCTACAGACGGCATTACCATGGGTAATTTTTGAAAAGCACCTACATTTTCTACCTTAGGTGTCAATTTTTCCTACAAAAACAATTAAAGAACATCATTTGTAAGTATCCAACTATAAAAATTAATTCAAAATGGTATTAGAAATCTAAAATTGAAAGTAATGGAGTAGCTATACTTTGTTTTCTTGTTGGTTCTGTGGATTTGATACATAGCTTCCTTTAACAATTGCATAAGTAGTAGTTTGCATTTGCTTACAGAAACATGACATTGGATACATAACACGCACAGGAACCAAGTACAGACCTGCACCCCGGAACGACCCAAGTTCAATCATCAAATTCGTACCAAAATTCAAGCTATTTGAATATCTCGTGTAGGACCAATAGGGAGACTATAAAGAGAAATGAAATTTTCTACAAAGTGCACGGAGTAAGAACAATCTGGAAAAAAAATTGTGTTTTAGGTTAAATTCACTGCATTGAAAAACACAAAACAGTACCTTTGGAACGGCCGAAGAACAGTGATGAGGATGGAACTTGCCATAGCTGAAGAAGACCTGAAGTGCCGCTCATATCTCTCTTAGCGCTGAGCTTTACTGAGCTCTGAGTAGCACCGGTGGACGTAGTGGTACTCGCCCTTTTAACAAAATAAGGATTTGCAATAACGAAATACAATTATACTATACTAAAGTTTTACAACTGACAAGTTATTTTATAATAATTTTTTATTTATTTTTTTGGTATATGTACATTATTAAATAGATACGCTGAAAAAATTACGAACAAATATTAAGCTCAAAAAATAGTGTCATGTAAGTCAAAAAAACAAAAAATTATTTATAAAATAAATTGAGGATAATAGAACATGCCATGAGCTTAGACCTATTAGAATGTAGTTATAATAATTGTTCACGTGAAGGGTTGAGATTGATTGAACAGTTGGGATTAGTTAAATTTGTCAACTCAGTCAATTTAATTAAACGACTTAACAGAATAAAGAGGACATAAATTTGCACATTATCTTCTTCTCCAAAATCTTTTTCCTTCTATCCAATTTCTTCATTCTCAATCTCTTCTATTTCTACATATTTATCGAGCCATGGAGCTACTATTTGACTTCTTTATTGAATGTTATTTTGCTTAGTTTGTATTTAATTCAGTTATTAATTTAATCGAAAATTATCAAAAAAAATTTTGCTATTTCAATTTGTTCGGCATCATTATAATATAATATAATATAAGTGTGTCTTTGAGATTTTTGGACATAAATTAAGAGTACTTATATATTTTCCCCTTTCCGATATAACATCAGAATACAATTTATCCTTTGAAAAAGAGGGCAAAAGTATTGATTTTAGTTGTTATTTGTTTATATAATTAAGTCACCTAAAGTAATTAGATAAATTTGATGGTGCAAATTTTTTTTAATATTATCAATGTATATAAATTAAACTTTATAATCAGGATTCGTGAACCCAACTAGACCCATTAGGGACGTTTCAAAATTGGGTGCTACCTACATATTAATAATACTAATTTCCGAGCACGCGCTTTGCGCGTGTAATCCATGAGTGTATTATTTCTTAAAAGATAATACTACTAAATAATAAAATATTCTAATTGAGATTTCTTACTTTGTTTTACTACTAATTGTGACACTCCAATTGTCTGATCTCCAAGTGAATGCATCGAGATAATAATATGAGAAATTAATAAAATAAACTTTGTTTGTAATTCAAAAAATAAGTTTGCAAAGCTAAAAGAAAAATAACAACTATCTAAATTAAATTTCTTGATAGTTTCGTTTTGTTGGTAGAATAATGCTAGATAGTTAGTTAACTATAAATATTTAAAACTAAGATGTAAAAAGTTTTAACATTTATATTTTAAAAATCAGGATATTTATGAATAACTACTATTTTTATATAAAATTTAATTTTGCCATGCATAACTTATCCACCATTAATCTAATATTATATGTTTCACCTTTTTTTTTCATAAAAGAAAGAAAAAAGAGTAAACATCCTATTCTATCACATTCATTCTTAAATATGAAAATTAATGTATATGTAAAAAATTATAAGTACGGAGAAAAGAAAAAAAAAAGGGTACACATGAGCAAGATAATTAGGCATTTCATTTTGTTTGTCTCTATAGTGAAACTGAACATTTGAGCATACAAAATACAAATATGAATTTAGAGTAACTTGCTAATAAAACAAGAATTCAACTATATGAAGAGAGACAAAAAAGTCTTATTATAATTCTTACTACAAATAAGTATAAAACTAACACATCAAGCTCCGATGCTTCAGTAATTGAATTCTTATCTATTCTCGTAACTGCATAAGGAATCTCACAACTTTCACCTCAAATTGTGACATTATTTCACATGTTTAGAGTTCCTACATATAAGAATTGTAGGAGTGGTAAATAAAAGTTCTTCTTGAAAAAGTTAAATTTATAGAACAAATTATGAAAACATGAAAAGTCACATGAACTATTGTTAAAATAAATATATGAAATTTAATTTTAAAAATACATGAACCTACTTTAATTTCTTGATAATTACTCATTTTTGTTTTATTTTACATTTATGTTAGAAATTTGAAAGGTCAAGATTATGATATGAGAATAAGAAGATATATATATATCTATATATATATATATATATATATCTATAATCTCTATATATCTATATATATATATATTAGTTTTAATTTTATTTAGAAGGGCAAAATGGTAATTCAACTTTTAAGTTTTGAGCTTCATGCTTATAATAATATATGATTCACACAAAAAAATACAATTTTTTATTTTTATTTTTTCATAAGTTCACGAAAAAAAATTCAAATTCATCTTAAGCTCATTTGACGTACAATATCAAAATATCACTAACCTACAATATCAGAATAACCAAACCTTTATTATAAATATCACTTTTTATATTTTTTTTATATGGAACATTTCTACGTTTTTATTTATTATGAAAAAAGTTTGCATTAATATTTCCGCTTATTATGAAAAGTTATATGGGCAGTCAATATTTGAAAATGACAACTTACTTCAACTATATTGCAACAATCAAATTCAATCTCAAACAAAATAAAGATTTGCAATTAAAATGGTTCTAACTCAAATTAGTTCATTCTATGAGTTTTAAATCTAATTTAAAAGTTTTAGATGAAGATCGAGAAAAATTAATCGAATAAAAAAATGAAATGTAGTAAAATTTAGGAATCGAGAGAAATATTCTAGGTAGAGTAGTTACTTGGGAGGAATATTTTGTATGTATCTGTTGTGATTCACATGTTGACATAAAGGAGAGTGTCGAGTGAGATGAGAGGTAATATGAGATTTGTTATATATCTCAGATACATATGAATCACTTGAATGCAGTGTACCTAGAACGAATTATATCTTACATTGACCTCATGTATCTCGAAATACATGTATCTAAACGCACAACTCTGATAAGATTCATAATATTGAAAAGTAGCGTGCATCTGAGTAATTAGCTCCTAAACTAATGAGATTTAGGCGAGTTTCACAAACGAAACAGTACGAAATGTTCAAGTGTTCAACCACTATTATATATATATATTAAAAAAATATTTTTAAGCATGTATAAACAATATAGTTTTTCATTACTCAGTCGAGAAAGAAGTGAAAATTATCTAATTTTAAAATGTTATTTAAATAAATTTTCATTTAATTATTATATGTCTAAGTCATGTTATTCATATAATTTTTTATTTTAATTAAAATGTTTTTTTTTTGTCTGCGACAATAGCTATTTATTGAAATAATAACAAGATTTCACATTATATTTTTCAAACAAATAAGAGTACAAGTGCTTCTAATAAGGTCCCATTAATATAGACAAATAGTTATTTATTGAAATAACAAGATTTCATATTATCTTTTTTTCAAACAAATGTGCTTCTAATAAGGTCCCATTAATATAGACAAATAGTTATTTATTGAAATAACAAGTTGTTTTCTAAAGAAAAATATAATAACTTATTATTCTCTAATAATTTAATTAGATAGTTTATTTATTCTTTTTGAATTTGAAATACTCCTAATTCAAATGAAATAAGGATATTATTAGTTTATTCTGTGTGCTTCTAACAACCCAACGTGTATATATACTCTTTAATTTTTGTGTTTACACCTAAAAATATACCCACAAAAAAGCCAAAAAAATATGTAGGCCCGATATCTATTATATATATACATTAAAAAATAATTTTAATTATAGATAAAATATATAATTTTCGACTCTCCACCGTTACTAATCACATTGTCAAGAAAACTAAAAAAAAGAAGTCAAAATTACATAATTTAAAATGCTATTGAAATAAAGTTTATTTAATTATTATATGTATGAGTCGTGTTATTCAGATAATTTTAATTAAAATGTATTTTATTTGACCGTAACTATTTTGTTGAAATAACTAGTTGTTCTAATAAGTTTCATTTAATATATGTCCATGTATCTCACAGTTATTTTTAATTCCATTTTAAAAGTAATTACTCCCATTTCAATTTGTTTAACTTGATTAAACTAATACTATTTCACATAAGTTTACACGTATAAAAAGTACATAAAACTAACTAATAATATTCAGTGTGAATTTCGACATAGAATTTTTCTAACTTTCTTGAAATAAAATTTACATATTAATTACTATAAATCAACGATTCAAAATATTTTCAACTTTTGATTGAGCAAGACGTCTTGATCTTAATCTTAATCATTTACCCTCTGTTTGGGTCGTTGTTGTCCGTTGTATTGTAGTGTATCTTTAATGTTTGTTTTGATTGTTATTTAATAATGTATTGTATTATATTGTCAAATTTCGTTGTTACGTAACAATGAAAAAACCCATTTGATGGAACATGTGTTCCCATTGTTAGTTAACACATAATATTTCATAATAATTTTTTACCTTTTACCCTATATTATTTAATTCTAGTCATATCGCCTATCCTAGAATAATTAAAAATATTTTTATTAAATTCATAATTTATCCTATGTTATTTAATTCTAGTCACATCTCCTACCCTAAAATAATTAAAGATAATTTTAGTAAATTCATAGATTACAATACAATACGATAAAGTCAAATCAAACAATAAAAATATTTTTATTTGTTTTTATTCACCAACAAACAGTACAGTTAGTCAAACATTGTATCTATGATATAGTGCAGTACAATAAGTCTACAGTACAATAAGTACAATACAGTACATTATAAAATAAGGTGTTAAATTTATTAAAAATTCTAACTCACCTTAAATTTCTAAAATTCTTGTTTAATTTAACTAGGTAACTTTAATGATGTGTAACTCTTTTGAATTTAAAAGAATTTTAAATTAGCTGAAATTTCTAAAATTCTGTTTTTTCGGACTTATATTTAACGCAACTACTCTTTAAGTATAAGTATACCTCTTCCATTTTAATTTTTTTTGTGACATCTTTTTCTATTGTATAAATTTAATTTCTTTTGCAATGAACATCCACAACAATATTGAAGAAATCAATAAAAAAAGGAAGAATTTTCATACTCATTTCGAAAATCCTTACGAAAATCTACTAGAAGAAGATGACGATGAATTTTTGGAACTTTCATTAGTAACACCCTCCCGTTCTACTAGACCTCGAATACAACCTCGTGAAAATCTCAAATCGAGTACTTTGAATCTCCGACAATGCACGATTTTAAAACCAACCATAATACCAAAAGAAACTGTTCAATCGAGTTGTTTGGATCTCCAACAACTCGACATGATACCCAAAGAAACTGTTCAATCGAGTACTTTGAATCTCCAACAACTCAACATAATACCAAAAGAAACTGTTTTGAATCTCCAAGAAACTGTTCAATCGAGTACTTTGAATCTCCAACAACTCAACGTAATACCAAAAGAAACTGTTTTGAATCTCCAACAACTCACCACGATGCCAAAAGAAACTGTTCAGTCGAGTACTTCGAATCACCAGCAACTCAACATGATACCAAAAGAAATTGAAACTGTTCAATCGAGTACTTTGAATCACCAGCAGCTCATGATTTTAAAACCGATCATGATACCAAAAGAAACTATTCAACGCAGAAGACGTAACTCCTCAAAGCCAAAACTAATGCAGGAGGTGAAGATTGAGACTGTAACTCCTCCATTTCCTTGGGCAACAAACTCAATAGCTACAGTACACACATTGCAATACTTGTTGTCGAAGCAATTAATCATAATAAGCGGAGATGTACAATGCAGGAGATGTGAGAAGAGATATACTATGGAATTCGATTTGAAAGAAAAGTTTGTTGAGATTGGATCTTACGTGATGAAAAATAAAACATTTCTCAAAGAACGTGCACCGTCTATTTGGACGAATCCGATTCTTCCTACATGTCAATTTTGTAATCAAGAGAATAGCGCGAAACCGATTATTTGTTCAGATAAGGATAAGATAAATTGGTTGTTTTTGTTACTTGGTCAGATGTTGGGATGTTGTACACTTGATGAACTTAAGTTTTTTTGTGAACATACAAATAATCATCGAACGGGTGCAAAGGATCGTGTTCTTTTTTTGACGTACCTAACGTTGTGCAGACAAGTCGATCCAACTGGGCCGTTTCATCGTTGATATTCGATCGTTGCATGATCTTAGTATATTTTTATTTTTTTTGTTTTGAATCTGATTGTTAGTCGCAATTTAATTCTTATTTGTAGTCACGACGTTTGTATTGGTTGATTGTTTTTATTCAAATTAATAGCATTTTAACCATATATTTAGTGGTTTATTGCTTCTGTTTGTATTTAAGAATTGGAATTTTTAACCAAACTAAGTCATTATATAAAATAATTTACCAAAGTAATACATTTTTCTAAAATTTTATAAAACTAGTATAAACGTATTTCACGGTAACGTTTTAGGATATATTTTATTTTTTAAAAACTAACAGCATTAGGTTGATACACGTTACTGTAAGTAACGTTTTACTTTTAAAACGTTATTTTCAGTAACGTTTTACTCCTAAAATGTTACTGTGAGTGAGGAGTAAAACGTTACCGTGAGTAACGTATATCAATCTGACGCCATCAACTTTTAAAAAATAAAATATATCCTAAAACGTTACTGTGGAATACGTTTATACTAATTTTGTAAAATTTTAGAAAAATATATTATTTTGGTGAATGACTTTATATAATGACTTAGTTTGGTTAAAACCTCTAAGAATTGAACAACAAAAAAAAGAAACATTAACACTTCTATTAAACGAAGAAGAATATGTCTGTATTTAAGAATTGACAAAAAAAAAAGAAAATATTAACACTTTTACTAAACGAACTAAAATAAAATACTTTTACTAAAAAAATAAATAAAATACTTTTACTAAAAGAAAAAAAATTAAGACGCAGGTCTTTGTTGTGTCGCAATTGATATGACTTATATAATTTATCGTACTTAAATTATTTTGATGAATATATACAATATTTGAATATATTTTATTATTTTTTGTCGTTTCATAATGTCACATATCAACAATTTAGATGATAAATATATATATAAAAAAAAACTAGAAAAGTAGACATAATGTCGCACATCAACAATTTGAATGATAAACAATATAAAAATAATAAACCTATAAGAAAAGTAGGGTATGAGATAGAGCTCTGTATTAAGGTAGGGTAGAGAACAAAATAGGATTATTAAAGACAAAATGAGAAGATTACGACAAGATCATGGTTAAATAAAATATGAGAAACGATAGATTGAAATGATAAGTCCATACAAAATATAAACATGACATTCTAAACTAACAATACAATACAACGAGCGCGATGACGCACCAAACTGATGGTTATTAAACTTTTCGTCATTACTTAACGATGGATTTAAACAACGCCATACAAAATATAAACATGACATTTAAACTAAACGATACAATACAACGAATAACAATTACCATCCAAACAAGATGATATTGATCAATATACTTAAAAGCTTATCAACATAAGCTAGCTCAAATATATATATATATATTGATGAGATAGTGTGCCTACTAAGAAGGTAAATTTATGCTTGTTGGCATAACATACACACCAATGGCATCAAGAAATAAGCCTGAAAATCCATGGAATCCAACAATAACCCCACCTTGCATAATGAATGAGAAGTTGGTATCAGTCTCAATTACTGAACCCATAGGGCCATGATGGCTAAGGTTAGTGTGAACCTTAATGGATTTTATTATAAGATAGGGACCAAAGAGTCCATATGTCCCACTTAAGCCTGTCAAATACTCTGAAGGACTGTCTATATTGATCTACAAAAATTCAACAAAAAAATAATTAGCCTTATTAAACAAGGAGAATATTGATTTAGAAAATTGTATATATATACTAGTTGGTGGTAGTTGAAGGCAATGCTAGATGTGATGGTGGAAGTGGTTGACAGTAAGGATCAAACACTATAGTAGTGGTAGTTGGTTGATAATGGTGGCGACAATGGATATAATTATAATGATATTGAGGTGGTAGATGTGATAGTGACTGATAGTAGTAGTTGACAATGATGGTGGTTGTGATGACAGAGGTGGTTGGTTCTAGGTGATAATGGTGAAATTAGGATTTTCACTAAGGAGGTCAAAATAAAAAGTAAAGACATGAAGAAGCCAGAGGAGATTCAACATCTACTATATATATGTAAGAAATAATTTAAAACGATGTATAAATTATGTAATTTTTCCCCAAAGTGGTTTCATCTTAACCCCCTCGACATTAATTACAAGGCTACACCCCTAGTTGTTGACGGTAATGGTGGTTGACAATGGTAGGTATTGTGATGACATAGGTGGTTGGTGTTTAGTGCAGCGGCCGGTGATTGTGTGGATAGAATGGTAGGTGAAAATTATCCTCAAAGATCTATTCAGCTATTCATTAAGTGCAAACAAATAAGATCTAAAAACTATGTTGTTAGGCCTCTCCAAAAAACATCGCCCGCACACATATCATGATCCAACAACATGTCTGAACAACATATATACACTAAAAGAAAGACATTAATGTTACCTCAGTCAAGTTGCCTCCAGAACCACCAAATGTTTTAGAAGACTTCATGACACCATTTTCTTCAATGCTCTTAAACATTATAGCATCTATAATCAATCCATGCCTTACTACTATCTGTTTAACTACACCTTTAGGTCTATAATTCCAATGACTTCCTCCAGAACCACCCCATCTCTCAACACCAATAGCTCCACTCTCTAATTTCACTTCTCTAATAATAGATGTTTCTCCTTCATTTATACCAACACCAGTATCTCCACTCTGTAAAGATGTTTCTCCTTCATTTATAGTATCAGTCAAAACTATACCATAAGTTGTTAAACTTTCTCTGAGGCTTTTAACTCTCTTGTTGATCTTTCCTATATCCCACCCTATTTTGTACCTTGGAATAACCTCTTTCACAACATTAGCTAACATTGTACAGAAACAATAAACAGTGTCTTCCCCATTTGATCTCTTCATTACCTCAGCGGCAAACTTCTCAACTACGCCCTCTGCATCTTGTGCAAGGTCTCGAATTTCATCAGCACAATTTTTTACTCTCTCTCCTTTCTGTTTTCTTGTATCAACGTCTTTCAAGAATGCTCGCATACGTCCCAGCTCTGTAACAAGTTCTCTTACTTGTTCATTCACTCCATATAGGAAAAACGCTTGTTCTGAGATTTTTGATATCGCTTTGACTATGGCAGCCTCAGCCATTTCAAGTGTCCTGGATATCTAGATAAACAAACTGATCATATGGGATCATGGACTGGATAGAGGTTTCAGTCAAATGAAACATGAGGCTAATATGTAAACTTGGTGTTCTGTGTTGACTTTGTCTTCCAGTCGCTCAGCAAACAACAACGACAAATCTCACAAGTAGGGTCTGGGAAGGGTACGTAACCCAACTTTAGGAGGTAGACAGATCTTCAAGCCACCCAAAGACATTAGTAAAAAAAACAAACAAACTAGCAGAAACTGAAAAATAATGTGAGTTCATGTTAATTCTTTCTTTTCAACAATTTCTAATTAAATCTAACAGCCAATGCCACTTATGACAAACTTAAAAACTACCAAAACTGTTGAGAAAGTATATTTAAGGGATTATTTTAAGCCTATCCCAAACATAATGAGCCATTTTTGAATTTTCTCTATTGGATACTAGGACCACTCAAGTCACATCACAGAGAGAATGGTACAAGGTTGGTATTAATGGGCATAAGTTGTAAGAAAGTAAATGACAGAACAGGTGTCATTTGAGAGTTGGTTACAATTAATCAAGTATAAGTAATGAATCTATATAATATTTCATGCGGAGTTTAGTTATTTTACTTTTTATTCCGCATAAAATAACACATAGATATACCCTTACAACTTAAACATGTATTAGTCATGTGGCTTTCTAAATTTCAAACCAAACACCGTATTAATTTTATACGTGACTAATTCACCTCCTAACCAACTACCGAATGTAGTATTACTTATACAAAATTTAATACATGCATACCTCACCTCCAAATCAGCTACCAAACGACCCCTTGATTCATGGAGTTGGAGCAATCTTGGGAACCAAATAGCTCTGCATAAGAACCATTCTTGATCTCATTACCAATATCCACTGGCCATTTTGCATAACATGGAGCAATTCTAGCTTCAGAATACATAAAAACGAAGAGAACTGCAATACTTTTGTCCATAATCTGATCATACGACATCATGCTCAATCAATAAGATGCATTACATTAGGTAAGGACTCAAGCATGTCGTGGACTATTCGTGACTTGGGATGTCAAAGATCACTCGCGAGAAATTCTTTAACCACACCATTCACCTCTACGACGCTACATCCAGGCTGCTTCTTTATCCTCATCTGCTCGATCAATTTCCTAACACAGTTGGCTTCCATTTCCCAACCAGCTTCCTTGTACATGTTGTATGCAAGTACGTAAGTACCATAGTCAGCTACCTTCATGTTAGACAGCTTTCTCCATATTCTATCACCTACTTTAAGATCACCGTAGACCCTACAAGCACCAAGTAAAGCTCCCCACACATTAGCATCCCCTTTCTCTATCCCTCCCATGTTCTCAACGATGAACTTCTCAGCATCCTCGAGCTTACCAGCTCTTGCTAACAGGTCTACCACACATGCACGATGCTCAAACCTGGGTTCAACCCCATAAACACTGCTCATTCTTTCAAACAGTGAAAGACCTTTTTCAACGAAATTTGCATGAGTGCAAGCAGAGAGCACAGCAACAAATGTTGTTTCATTTGGTTGATTCCCACTTGCTAACATCCTATAGAACAATTGAAATGATTTCATTGCATCTCCATTCATTGCAAAGCCTGATATGATGGCATTCCATGCTCCAGTATCCTTATAAGTCATCTCTTCAAAGACTGATGAAGCCAACTCTATTCTCCCACATTTAGAGTACATGTCAACCAATGCAGTAGCCAAAATTGGGTTCGACTCATAACTATAATGCTTAGCCAATGAATGTACCCAAAAGCCTTGTGCTAAGGCACCTAGATGAGCACAAGCCGTGAGGACACTTACAAGAATAGACTCATTGGGCTTAAGACCATCTTCTTCCATCCTCCGATACAAGCAAAGAACCTCCTTAAAATCACTAGCCCGTGAATATGCTGCCATCATTGCACTCCAAGAAATCACATTCCTCTCCGGCATATCTTCAAACAACAATCTGGCCTTTCCCACCTCCCCTATTTTCCCGTATCCATCAATCATGGTAGTAAACAAAACCACATCCCTGTCGGGAATTTCATCAAACAACATACGTGCTCTGTCCATCTCGAGATGTAGGGAATAAAATTCAATCAATGATGCAACAATAAACCGGTCATGTTGTAATCCCAACTTCAGTGAATGGGCATGGACTGAAAACCCAAGTAGGCTAAACTCATTTGAAACCATTGAACAAGCCTTTATCAATGGTGGAATGGTATAATTATTCACAATAAGTTTATCTCTCAGCATGTCTTTGTAGCATATAATTGCTGGTATCGGCATTTCTGATTGCATGTATCCTCTGATCATGGTATTGTACAAAAAGGTACTTTGGTAGCCAAGATTTTGAAACACAATACACGAATAGTTGAAGAAAGAAGGAATCCTAGAATTGACGGCAAATGAAAGAAGTGGAGCAATGGCTGACGGAGTTTCTGGGAGGTGAAGTTTGAGGAGTCGGCAATGGAGCTCTTTTAGATGGTTGAGAGTTCTGCACTTTTGCATTAAGGGCGTCAGGGGAGAATGAGTTTCGCTAACTGCTTTTAGAATCATCTAGAATGTTAAAAATGACATATCATTCTTTCCATACAAGTCCAATGACTTCCCAATACATGATCCGTCCTTTCAAACCAGCTTCGAATCTCATATGACGTAGCTGTTAACCAATTTCTGATCCTTAATTATCTTCGTTTTGGTTGATACTGATTATTCATACCAGTATATCCTAACTGCAGGTGTAGTACAAGTTCTTGTGACGAAAGTTGGCTGATTTGTCTACACATCCTTGCAAATGTAGCTAACTCGACCTGGCACTGAAAAGCGATAAGCCAACAAGATCAGCGAATGATTAACCACAATTTTAAACACAGATAAACAATAACATCCACGCTTTAGAAGCAACATTGTCCAAGAGTATGCAGTATTCGATAAAGCCAGTCGAATTTCCCAAATTTGGTAATTAAACCATCTCCAATGAAGTTACACCTTGTTCATGATGGAACAAAGAAATTAATAACAGAAATATGTTATTGTGTTTGAGAACTCATTTAGGCATTTAACAAACACCTTACATACATTTAGAACAATAGACTTTCAACAACTTCAAATTAGTAACTAATGATTCCTTAGTTACGGTTGTTCGGTACATGGGATGCGATAAGCAATAATAATACCATGAGATTATTGTAATCCCACCATTTTAGTACAAATGCTGAGATAACATAGTCTCGAATTAGCTAATCCGTCAGACCAAATATGGAATAAAGTTAATTTCAAATTTCATCCCGTGATTATTATTCTTATCTCACGTACCAAACATTTCTTCATTCATACAAAAACACAATAACAGACACTCAGCATAATGTATTGCAAAAAAGCAAGAAATAGAGGATTTTATACACACCTATTGATAGGCTTGTCTAATTTTCTTCAATGCACACATCAAATTATCTCAGTTTATTATGATTAAATGATGAATAGAAAGTTAGGATTTACGCTTTCACATTAATGAACCATGACTTAGAGGTGTTAAATTCTTCGATTCTGTCCCTAAAGCTAGCTCCTACTCATCCTCGTTATCCTACAGATCAAAGTACCTTGAGTTGATAAGTAATGGACAGGTTACTATTAAAGCATGCATATTATTAATACTAATAATGGAAGAATATCAACACATATTTTTCCAAGGAGAAGAGCAGTAGGACTGTTAATAGACAAAATGTCCAAATAGCAGCCAAGAGGCCAGATTCAAAAATTAGCAGCCCTTCTTCTCTTATTCGAAATTTCTAAACAAATTGGACATGGCAAGTGGATAATTGGGTCCCTAAAAAGCAAAAATCATTCATCCCCTCTATTTATTATCTTCGTTTTGGCTGATAAAGATTCATCATACCTGTATATCCTAACTGCAAGTGTCATACAAGTTCTTGTAGTGAAAGTTGGCTGGTTTTGTCTACACATTTTCGCTAATGTAGCTGACTCGACCTGGCACTGAAAAGCAATAAGCCAACAAGATCTGTGAATGATCAACGACAATTCAAAACACGAATAAACAATAGCATCCACGCTTTAGAAGCAACATTTTCCAAGAGTATGCTGTATCCAATAAAGCAGGTATTACAATCACAAACTACATCAAGAAATAGCCAGTCCAAATTCCCAAAATTTGTAATTAACAACATTCCCCTAGGGAGGGGAGGGTAGAGTGTACGTAAACATAATCAGTACCTTGTGGAGGGATAGAAACTGTTTCAGAAAGACCTTCGGCTCAAATGCAGTAAATCCAAATACAAAGAAGAAGAAAATTGGTAACTAACGCAATCCACGAATACCTTGTTCACTATGAAGCAAAGAAACTAATAACAAAAGAAATGTTTTCTTGTTCTAAAACTCATTTAGGCATTTTAACAAACACTTTGCATACATTTACAACAATAGAGACTTTCAACAAATTCAAATTAGTAACTAATGATACCCTACTTATCCCCAATAAATTTTTCGGTACACCCGATGAGATAAACAAGAATATTCATAGAATTATTGCATCCTATCCTTTATTATGCGATAATAAATGTTTCTGAATTAGATAATACATCATACTAAACCTGAAATAAAGCTAATCTCAAATTTTATTCCGTAATTATTATTATCTCGTATACTGAATACTTCTTCATGCTTACAAAAACATAAATTCAACAAAATGTGTAGTAAAAAAAAACAAGAAATAGAGAGTTTATACACACCTATTAATAGGCTTATCTGATTTTCTTCGATGCACATATCTTCTTATTATGATCAAATAATAAATCGAAGGTAAAAAATTGCGATTTTACTTTAATATATCATGACTAAAATTATTGATCCGCTCAAAAGCTACTTCAATTGAAATAGCTAAATTATTTTATTTCATTTTTTTATAATTTTTTAATATCTACTAAATATCCAATTAGCAGTCAAAGAGGCAAAATCCAAAATTAGCACACCTCCTTCTTCTTCCATTCAAAATTTCTAACCAAATTGGACTTGTCAAAGTGGATAATTGGGTCCCTAAAAAAGCAAAAATACAATCATCTTCTCTTACTATATATACCCAAAATCACTCTTCTTCTTCTTTGCAGTAAGCAAAAGCAGTAATGGAGAACAAGGCAAACATGGTGGCATCTCTTATGTCAGTGAAACAAAAATCTGGCAAGACATTTAGTCAAATAGCTGAAGAAACTGGTCTCACAAATGTCTATGTTGCTCAGTTGTTAAGACGTCAAGCTCAGCTTAAACCTGAGACTGCACCAAAGCTGAAGGCTGCACTTCCTCTTTTATCTGATCAACAAATTCATCAAATGATGGAGGCACCTTTGAGGTCTTATGACCCCAACTTGATTCAAGACCCAACTGTTTACAGGTGAACCACTTTACCCATTTCTTGATTTTTGATTTTTTAATGTAAAGATTTGATCTTTATGGTGTATGGTAGTTGATAGGGCTAGAGAAAGATGTGTGAAAAAAGAATGAATCTTAGGGTCTAGCTCAACCCGAAAAGCTAACTTACGAGAGGAGACTATCCATCTTTTTTTATTGGATGTGGTAAGCTTCAACATCCCCGTTACGCCCAGGCTAGACATTTAGTGAACAACAATTGGTATGAGTCTTGTTGTGGTATCGCGTAAAGAATCCTTCAACAAGATGTGGATAGTGGAATAGGAAAAATTGGAGATTTTTATTAAATTGATTCAAGACTCACTATTTTATAGGTGACTATTTCACTTATTTTTTGGTTTATATATTTATTTATTATGTAAAGATTTGATCTTTATGGTGTTTGGTAGTTGATAGAGCTAGAGAAAGATGTGGATAGTGGAATAGGAGTTGATTCAAGACCCCAGTATTTATAGATGACCACTTCACCCATTTCTTGATTTTTTATATAAAAATTTGATCTTTATGGTGTATGGTAGTAATTGATAGAGCTAGAAAAAGATGTGCAATTGGAAAAACTGGAAATTCTTGATATCTTGATTCTAGAGGTGAACACTTGATCCTTTTCTAGAATTTTTGCTTTTGTTGCTGAAAAGTTTTGATCTTTTTGTGGTGTATGGTAGTTGATACAACTAGACTGGGGTTCAAAATATTAACTTGATTCGACAAACCATTCTATAAAGTGGTCCACTCATTATGTCTTTATTGTTCATTTTCTGAAAATCTTTGATCTTGCTATAGTGTGCAGTAGTTGATATAACTAGAGGAAGATGCGGGATTCAGGAAATTGGAAATTCTTATGTAGAGACTGGAGGAAAGTTGTACTCCTAATTGGAAAGTAAAACATTCTTGTATAACATTTACATGTCGTCATGTCCAGTAGCCAGAAGCGGATTGAAAATATAAGCACTGGTGCATGTGCACTCGTAATTTTGTGCCCGCGCTATACATCTTTTCTTAAAATGTACAAAGAAACTTAAAAGATTAGTATATATGTTAATTGGTGTTACCACTGTCTTTAAACCCTAATCTGCCTTTACCAGAATTACATAAAGTGTTGTTAGTGTAGATACTAAGGCACAAGAAAATACAGAAGGAACAGAATGTGGAAGAGCTTCTAGCTTACCATTTTACTGTTCCTGTGAAATCCTTAGATAATTTAGGTAAAAGCATATAGTAGTGCTTAAGTTGTGAAGCTGTAAGCCAGATCTATTGGGTAAAGCTTTTCGGGAAGCTTTCTGTTGTTGCATTTCATACGTAATTTGATTATTGTGTTCCTTCAACAGATTGAATGAGGCTGTCATGCACTTCGGTGAGAGTATCAAGGAAATTGTTAACGAGGAATTGGCGATGGCATGTAAGTCACTCCACTTAGCATACATATTAAATACTTGTCCTTATTTTATTGATTCAAAAAATATTGTGGTGATAGATATAATCTTCTCTTATATGTGGGTCTCTGCATGTGTTTAGAACTTAGATTCATACTCTGGAAATGCTCTCTGCCTTTAAACTTCAGGAGTTCTGGACTTTGTGAACCTTAATGAATTGCCTCTGATGGTTTGGTGCAAGCATGATTTGTAAGAAGTCTTTTGAAGATGAACTAGAGCATGCACAGTGTTAAAATCAACACGCTGCCATGCTATAGTGTTGTTTGATCACTGTATAAATGATCTATAACAGGGGGATTATAACCCCTTCTTCATTATCTATTGTTTGTATAGTGCTTTTTACTAAGGGAATTAGGATGATATTGGTATTCCTTAGGATTAAGCCATATTACCTGCCTTCTAGCACTCACTCTTCTGTCTATGCTTTCTCGTTCACAAACCCAAGCTCTCTAATCCCATCTCATCCCGATTTTTTAATAGATAAATAGTGGGAAAAGAAAATTCTAACTACAATTTCAAAGGTAAGTGATAGTCAAGTGTAAAGTTTTTTTCTGGCTCGTCCACTATGTCTTTGTTAATTATCAACCCGATGCACTTAATGACTTAGTGTAGTCTCATTCATTATCCTATTATAATCCTGTGATTCTATATAGTGACTTTCTCTTGTCTGGTGAATCACACAACCTCTCTGCATATTATATTGTTTATACAACTAGCATGAACTATTTTGTTGCGGCTGCGCACATGTTGTGTACACTATACAGATTATAATTGGCTGGCACCAACACCTTCGGATCTATTAAAACAAACAAAAAAAAAGAGCAGAGGGGTCTTCACAGATTTCTTTTATAAAAAAGAAAAGAGCAGAGGATGTTATGAGCCATGCAAGTTTATATGAGAGTGTTTAATGCAAGTTTATGTTACTGTTAGTTGTTTTTCACTTGCTTCCTGCACATGATATACTTGTACTGAGATGATATGTCAGATTTAACTTTTGACTCGATGTTTAGCATGTCAGCTATAGACTTTTTCTGCTCAGTTGATAAAATCAAAGGTGTGGATGGAAAGGATCGTGTTGTCTTGACTTTTGATGGAAAGTATCTGCCACACACTGAGCAGGTTAGTTTCCTTTTTTACATTTCATAATTGTAAAGTTTGTTCTCCAAATTATTGTCCATAAAGATGACTGACCACTAGGTCTTTGTCACAATCTCCCATCCTTCTCCACATGCACTCCCCACCCGCTAGGTGCAACAAAATAGAGGTTTCTGATTTTTGATTTGTAAGGTCTGATATTAAAAGCTTCCGTATCCTCGTGCATATTCTGTGTGAGCTAAGCAAACTGATGCATGATTTCAACTCTGAGTGTCTTGTATTTGTATTTTAGTTAAGTAATCAAAGAGCTCGTTGCTCCAACAATCAGTTAAATAAAATACTTCCTTTCACATCTTTTCTCCTAGTTTTAGCATTTCATATCCTATCTGAGCTTTTCTACAGTTTGAACCGGTTCATATTGTAAAATGCAAGATGGTACTTACTCGATATCATATATGTTTACATAAATCAGATATCATCAATGAAATGTGACAAAGACAAAATAAATTTCCTATCAACTTATCTTGCAAAATAACAGTTAAAATCTTCGTGGTTGAACTCAACTTTCTCACAAAAGCAAGGTGTGTGGTGTAAAATATTGCAAAGACTGAAGGGATAATCTGTTTAAGCAACTGTGTGGGCCTTGTAAATGTGATAGTTAAGGCGCGTTAATGCCTTTGTGCTTATAGAATTAATTATTAATACGTCTATAACCATGTCTGTGAACTGTGATTTTTAACTAAAGTTGAACTGATCAGGAAAATAAGACAAGATCTGAACTTCCGAGTTCTTGAGCTAGGACACATGTCCTTGGTTTGTAAATGGGCTAGATGGTGGTTCCTGTGCATCTGCCGGGATATATTTCCCAACAGAACCAGAAATAAACCGTTTTCTGTTATCTTTAGCGGTGGGATCTTTGGGATCATATGAACAGATTTTGTATGCATAAGTCACTGCTTAAAACAGTCATATCGACTCTTTTGCTTGAACTCCATAGCTTTGTTCTATAGCACAGTGAGTGATATACCAATTTACTAATGCCTTTTCTTCTTTTGGCAGAAAACTGAGCATATGGTGTCAAGGTTGATGCGAAAGGAATAAGCATTGTTACTATAAGCATCTCTGTTGCAAACTGTTGCTTTTTTCGCCAATAAAGTCTGATTATGTACTGTCTTCTTTTTTCACTCATCTATGTTTCAGCCTGGTACAATAATACTCACTCGTTAGTCGAGTTTCAATACGGTATTTGTATTTGTATATGTATGTGTATGTTTGAGTTGCCAAGATTTGATAATGTATAAGTATGTTCTTCAGTTGCCAATATATATATGTTCAACAGGTATATATAATATAGTCTCCTCTTCTCCTCTTCTTTTTATTTAGTAGTCTTGCCTCGATAGTATCTTTTTCATTTTTTTTACTACTACCTATTACTTCGATTCCTTTGTTTATCTTGCTATCTTTTTATCGTTATTTTACTTTCTATCCTTCGGAAACAACTTCTCTAGTAAGAATTAGATCTACCTTTTCTCGACCTCATCTCTATTTTCTGAGATTTTAGTGGATATGTTGTTGGTAGGTATGTGTTTGATGGATGAACAATCAATTTTACTTCTCTTTACTCATTTACGTAGGTCTAAAAAACTCGTTCAGGAAAAAACGAAATTGAAACAATAATCACGAGAAAATTTCTAATATCAACAAATACATAAACAAATGAGCATTTTATTTTAATTATACTATTTTTTAATAAATCTTATCATAGTTATCCATATTAGTGGAATATAAATCTTGATTAATAATAAGAGTAAAAAATATATATAAAAAAATTATTTTCTTTTAATTTGCTAAATTGTATTAAAAAACATGGAAAAAGGACGAATATATGTCCTAACTATCGTAAAATGGTGTGCACATACCCTTTGTTATACTTTCGGGCATTGGTGCCCATATCGTCCAAAACTAGAGCGTATATGCCCTTCAGTCTAACAGAAGATTAAATAGGGACACGTGACACAATCTAATCCATCGATCAGAGATCAGGTCAATGAGTAAAATTGTAACACGTGTATGTCCGTTAGTATAGTTTTTAGACGGCACAGACACCAATATCCTTAAAGTATGACGAAGGGCATGCGCATATCATTTACGATAGTTTGGACTATATTTGTCATTTTTTCCAAAAAAAATAAAATATTAAAAGTGATTATAGGGGTATAATTGGAAACATAAATATGCATAATATCTTAGCATGTCTAGGTTTTTCTTCTTCCTACGCTTTTTACACTGACATTCAACCCAATCGATAATCCCCGGAACCACTTTTATCGGTTTTTTCCCATACTTTTCCGGCGATTCTCCGGCGAGTTAGCACACCGTCCGTTCGTATCTACGGTAAGCTAACTTCTTGCTCAATACTTTTAGCTGCTTTATCTACTTAAAATTAGCCCTCTCTGTTATTGCACGTTGCTCGTTACTCATATGCCGATAAATTTCTCATTGTACATTGCAAATAAGCAGAAGATAATTTCATTTTTGTTAAGTTAGATAAAGTTTCTTTTTTTTTATTTCTTCGGTATAAGCGATTGGAATTTCCTTATAAAGGTTTACCATTTTGCAATTTTATGTTTCATTTGACATTTGATTTTTTTTAAAAAAAAATTTCACTGGTGAGGATTTTTATATAAGTTCGAATTGACTGTGTTACATTGCAGAATTGTATAGTTGTGAGTTAAATTTGTGGATTTTTAAAAATGTATGCTAAGGTGGGGATATTTTGAGATTCATTGTAAATTATCTTGGTTTGAGCTAGGTATCACCTCTGTGTTTGATTGGGTGTTGGCATCAGCAATGTGCACGTAGGCGGAGTTTTGTTTAGGAGGGAATGACTAAGGATATGTTAAAATGGTGCAGTAACTCAATTCTTTGCTTGGGTAGATTGGTTACTTAGTTACTCATTTATGCTAGGTCGTCTTGTGAATGAGGTAACACATAGTTCATTGCTCAGAGTGGTGATTATATTTGAGATATTAGCTTCTGGATGTCTTGGTATTTTTCAATGATTTTTCTGAAGTATGTGCAGTTCTTGCAAGCTCAGGCTCTCAACATTGCACTCGACCTTCTGAACTCCTGGGAAAGGAAAAAGAAGAGAAAATTTTCTTCATTTCTGGAAGCTTCCATCTTTTTCATAAAAATTATGGTTCAAGTGCAGAAAATAAAAAATCAGAGTTTCTGCTTTGAGGATTGTTATCTGCATGGGATGTTGTTTGGCTTTAAAGAGATGCCAATTTACAAGAGGTTAAAAGTAGTGTACCATTAATAGAAACTAGAATTCAGTTTCAAAAAAAAGAAAAAGAAACTAGAATATGTCAGAACACATTCTTATAAATAAACATAAGTTGGATATGTTGAAAGTTGAATGACACTATAACGGTAAACCTAAGGTACAAGCAGGACACCTGGATGCTTACATGTTTAGTCTAGGTGTACTGGTTACCACTAAGAATTTATTGGTTGTCGAAAAAGAAAACTAAGCATTTATTGTGACCTAACGTTTCTTTCAGATTTGTATTCTCTTTGCATATGTATATAGAAAATATTGGAAAATTGATTGTAACCTATTCGCGAGCATCCATAAACTTAAAGGTCTGCTGGGTGCTTTGGCTGAAGCTGAAGTTTGAGTATGCTGATACCCTGTAGAGAGAGTTTGAATCTTGTTAAACAACATATCTTTTTGATTGGGAAAAGCAAACTGAAGCTTTTATTTACTTTTTACTCTTCTTTTTTTACCTTTTCACTGCTGTTTACTAATATTTTCTTTATTGATTTTCACTTTTGTATTTTTCGTATTTCATTTACTAACTAAACTATAGAAATATTAGTAAGCTTCAAGAAAGAAGCCCTTCTTGTCTAACAACTTTACTGTAAAAAAAATGAGCACCCATGAATCTACTGTTTCTTACAACTAGATGCATGGCTATTTACCTAGAAGGTATGATGAATATGTTTTCCTTGCGTGCAGCTATTTTTTCGTCCTTTGAATATGTTTCGATTGGATGCATGATCATGAGTCTCTGACTGCTGCATCTAGTCAGGTGGTTACATATCCTTCTGTGTCCCATATGCTGAGGAGTTGATTGAAAGATTGATAGCTTCTTGGAGGTTAGTATTATGGGATCCAGTCGACAAAAATTTAAGAATGGTAAACATAATTCATCAAAGGGTGACAGCAGTGATGGTACATCAGCTAGGACAAGACCTCTCAGCTTTGATGAAATTATGCTTAGAAGGAAAAGTAAAGCAGAGAAAAGGGACATTAAGAACAATTTTATAGGAGTTGACAATGTATCACATAAAGAAGACAGGCCTAAGAAAACCACTGATCGTTTGGAACCTGAGCGACAACGCTATGAATCATTATCTAGTGTTTCCAGGCATAATTCAGAGAATTCTAGGAAGTTAGGGCCAAATCCAACGGAGGCTAATATGATGGCTGATAAATATGCTAGGGATAAACACAGGGAAAGTAGAGAATCTGAAATCAAATTGAAGACGTCAGTGAATAAAGATGTAAGCAATAAGAGACTAGCGGGTAGCAACACTGATAAAGATTGTCCTGTCATGAGAAGAAAAGATCAGGATCTTATTGATGATTCTGGAAATGAAACTGGTAGAAAACATTCAAGAGATTTGACCCGGAAGGAGAAATCGGCAGACAAGACTGATGGTAGACACAGAGAGGGAAGAAAAGACAAAATTTCTGATAAGGATGAGAGACAGTCATACAGGAAGAGGAAAGATATGGAAATGTCAAATGATTCTCTTCTGAATGAGGCTGACAAAAGGCATTCAAGAAATCATGGACGGATAGATAGTCATGCTGACAGAACCAAAGAAAAGTCTGAATCAAGAAGAAGGAAGCACCAAAATGATGATGAGGAGAGAAATGATGCTCTTCTGAATGAGGCTGATAGAAGGCATTCAAGAAATCATGGACGGATTGATAGTTATGCTGACAGAACTAAAGAAAAGTCTGAATCAGGTAGAAGGAAGCACCGAAGTGATGAAGAGGAGAGAAACGGTGCTCTTCTGAATGAGGCTGAGAAAAGGCATTTAAGAAATCACGGGCGGAGAGATAGTTATGCTGACAGAACTAAAGAAAAGTCTGAATCAGTTAGAAGGAAAAGTGATGAGGAGGAGAGAAATAGAGAGAAGAATTCCGATAAAAAATACAGTTCAGTGAAAGTTTCTGAAATTACTGGAAGAGTGGAAGCTTCTCGGGCTCATCCAGAGGAAGAAAGACCAAAGAGAAGAAGGTCAAGAAGTCGAGAGAATGATAGAGATCGGGGTAGAAGGTCTCGTTCTGGTTCACCGAGAGGACGTAAGCATTCAGATCATGATCTCAGAGAGCGTGGTGAGTTTTCCTCTCATTCTTCCAAAGATAAATCTGGAAGATCACATTATGATCTGGATAAAAAGATATCCAGCAATGGTTCAGATAGCCATTCCAACCGCCATGAAGGATCTACAAGTGGTCTTGGTGGTTATTCACCAAGAAAGAGGAAATCAGAGGCTGCTGCTAAAACTCCTCCCCCAACTAACCGCTCTCCAGAACGAAAAGCTGCTTGGTGGGATCTACCACCTGCATCAGGTGGTATCAGTGTTACTGGTTCTGTTCCTTCTAGTGTTAAGCCTTCAATACAGCCTGTAATACCAAATACACACCAGTTCTCTAGCATGATTCCTGCTAGTTCATACACAACAATGGCCGCCGGTGTTTCATTTAATTACTTAACGTCATCTGTACATGCAATTGATTCCGTCCAGCTGACACAAGCCACACGACCTATGAGAAGGCTTTATGTAGAGAACTTGCCAAACTCTGCCTCTGAGAAAGAGATTCTGGACTGGATTAATAATTTCTTGATGTCTTCAGGAGTTAATCGCATTCAAGGAACCCAACCATGTATCAGCTGTATGGTATGTTTTCTTCTTCTATTCTTGTTCTAAGCAGGATGGAGATTTCTGTTGCTTACTGTTTCTACACTGCAGATACACAAGGAGAAGTGTCAAGCTCTGTTAGAATTTTTAACGCCCGAAGATGCTTCTGCTGCACTATCTTTTGATGGAAGATCTTTCTCTGGTTCTATTCTTAAAATCAGACGCCCAAAAGACTTCGTGGAAGTGGCTGTAAGAATTATAACTATGAGACTCTTTGTAGATTGTGCTTATCTTTCAGACTGAACTTTTTTTATTTTTCTCTTACTGCTATTGTATTAAATGTGTGAGAAGTTGATGGTATTTTGCATATTAACTTATGTAACATGTTATAGTTATGCAATATGCAGTTTATCTAAATTTCAGTCTCGGTTAAGAAGTGTCCTCATTATCGTTTGGGTAGTTGGGTTAAAATCTGTGCAGGTTCAAAGTGATTCCAAAAAGAAAAGTACTGGATACCACTAGGGCCAAAATTGAATTGGGTCAAAGAGGTTTGAGTTAAGATTTGGTTGTCAGTTTTGTGTTAAAAGGGGCTTGAATTGAAGTTTTGTTGCCAATTCTTATTGATCATTATATGTAACAATGAGTAAATTCCGGTATTCATCATTATATGTAACAATCAGTAAATTTTGGTGTCCACTGATATAGACAGTGCTGAAGAAAGTTTGGTCATGGTTACTAAATTTCTTGAAAACCCTCAGATAAAGGGAGGAAACAATGTCTTTTCTTTCGATTGTAATCTTCATACGAGGATGTGAAAAACGATACACATCTTAAACCCAAGCACCCCATCATGTGAAATGAGTCGTGCTTATTTTATCATCTTAATGAGCAGGTCTAAGTGGGGATACAAATAGGATTGTCGTGGTTAAAAAGATTGTGTTCTTAGTTAAAATGAATCTGTTTTTTTTCTGCCTTCCCTTCCGTTCTTTATATGCCTTTTGGAGTTTGATTGTTGTATGAATTTTGTCTTTTGTTGTGGAAGGGATGCTAAGTATGACTGTCTTAGCTGCTCTTTCCCCCTTAATACAGATTACTCTAAATCCATTCTTGACCTATGATTAAAGATTAAATAGACAGGCAACAAACAGAAGTACCCAGTAAAATGTCTTCTTGCAGGTAAAAATCAAGGTGTCCATCTTTATTAGAAATAGAAGTCAAGATCTTTATGTAGTCAATGAGTAGGATGCATGGAGAGGTTGGACTTGTCCGCAATGCTTGAAGGACTGTTCAGTGTGGAAGATAACCTCTGACTTGATACAAATTTCATAGAGTCCCTTAGTTGTTGTTAGCAACAATATAGGCACCGAGATTTTGGTATATCCTATGTTTAGGATGTATTAATATGAGGTCCTTCTGATCTTCTCTTATAGTACCCTCAATACCCTTTAGCTCATATCTCAGCACAAAGGATGCTAACTCTCTTGATCATCTGTTTAATTGGATGTTGGAGGATGACGATGGTGCATGCTAATGAGGATGGTGGATTTCACTGCATATATGGAGGGAGAATATAGTTGAATTATATCAAATGAAGTAAAATAGTAAAGTATGGACATTACGGTAGGGGAGTTTCGTTAATGTAGAACATTTGTTGCTCTGTATTTTCTACAATTTGACAATGCATTAAAATGTGTATTTAAGTCGTAGGAAGGTGGTGCTACCTCTTTATGTTGAAACTGTGATTTATTCTGCTCTTGTATTCAGTTTCTGAGGTATACTGTGGTCATTATTCATGTAGCAGGTTTTCAGACAGTTGCTATTTTCGTGCAGACTGGTGTTCCTCAGAAGTCAGTCGCTGCTGCTGATAGGATAGATGACACTGTAGAGGATTCTTCTTATAAGGTATGCATCTGAAACAACACGAATGATTTGAGATTGACCTTAAGTCCTGCCTGTCAGAACTGGACGCAACAGTCACTTGTATGTGTTGTCCTTGTACTTGCAATATCCATCAATCTTTACTTCTTGTGATAAAGTACAAATCTCCTATTTATTTTTGCTAGAAGTACCTGTCTTGTCCGTTTCAGTTAGTTCAGTCTAATCAGATTTAGCAGGACTTCTTAAAAGTTGAAAAGTTGCTTTACTGAATATTTAAAATTTACGTTCAAGAGTTTGAGCTCTGTTTATTATAGTTGTAAAACAACTTCTTAGGTATTTTAAAATGTTACATGTATTTTAGCTTTTAGTTTGAGAAAGGAATGGGAGTACTTTTGAGGGGAGCTAATAGCCTTAATTGTGTTTTCTTTTGTGTGCATTTTTTTTTTTGTAGCATAAATAAGAAACAGTTTCTCAACATGATTTTAAAATGTAGTATGAAAAAGATGTAAATATGGCAGCAGCTTGGCGTGATAACTAATATTAACACTTGATCTGATTGAAATAGGACTACATATTTGAGAATTGAGACCTATAATTTCTTCTGTGTGCTGCACTTTTATGTATGTACTCGTATACACAGAAAGCAATGTTCCATCTGTCGAGTAAACTTATCAACAGCTGCTCTATGCTACTGAATGCATGAATTCATGTAGGTCAATTATATGTTGGACAGTGAGGTTACGGATTATGATGTATGTTTTCGATTTTCTTTAGATGTTGATGTATGAATGTTCCCTCACTGTTAAGATGAGATACAGAATTCCTCATTTGAACCTGTGGGATTGTGAGGATGTCACATATGAATTGCTTTTCTTCTTTGTTGGGTGTTGCCTTAACTCCCTGACGAGTCACATTTGTGACCTTCAGATTTTTTTATTTTTTTTTTAATTTGGCTTCCACAAGGAATTCTTTGGAATCTGGTCATACAGTATTTCACTTGTTGTCTGTTTGTCATCGAATGCTTCTATATAATGTTTCCCATATATTTCAAGTCCGTTCCAGTCCTGTGGTTCCCTTTCCCCTTACATAACACTTTTGTTTAATATGTCTTGCAGATTTTTGTTGGTGGAATTTCAAGAACTATTTCATCAGAGATGGTAAGACTGAAAAATGTCTTGAAACCTTTCTTAATTAAAAAGAAGGAACAATGGAATATCTCACACTCTCTTGTGATTTGTATCTTACCTAATGCTATTTCAGCTTATGGAGATTGCTAAAGCCTTTGGACCTTTGAAAGCTTACCATTTCAGGATGAATTCAGATCTCGATGAACCTTGTGCATTTCTTGAGGTACTCTTGGATTATAGTATATACCTTTCTCATATCAAATGAAGCATCCTTTTCTTTACAGAAATGCACTTTCCTTCTGGTTCAAAGGTAGCTTTTATGCAACAAACAGTCTTAAACATATTGTATTTTGCTGGCTAAGATTATTTTTCATTCTAGTGAATTACTTGGAAGTACCAAGTGTAGAAAAAATGAGCAAATTGTCGTTTTACTAGAAGTTAAATCATTTTCCTCTTCAACAATCTTTTCTGGGTTGAAGGGTGAATGAAGAAAAAGTATTTATTTTTACATGTTTAAAACAGAGTTGGTCCGTCGCGCCAAACAAATAGATTTACCACTTTAAGCATGTAAAGAGCATGGGAGAGATAAAGTTGAATCATAGACATGTATGCAAATCATTGTAGAAATTGTCCAAGGAAAGATTGTTTATGACTTCGTACCTGTTGGCTTGATAGAAGATGTGGTTGTGTGCTTGGCTTAGAAAGGGGATGTATCATGCACCTTCTTGCTACTATGTATTGACAAAACTTTATCTTTATTTTAATAATAAAATATACCTTAAAAGGGCACTATTATCATTTTTTTCAGGCAGCGGCTTTCTATCCTCTTGGAACTCTTTTTGTGTTGTAAATTTTCTCTTCTCATTCTGCTACTTTGCTTCTCTAAGGTAGGACAAGTAAACATTTTCTTTTTAGAAAGACATGCCAAAACTCTACACATTTGTCAAACAATTGCTCTAGAATAACCAATACTGCTTCAGATTCATATGTGAGCTTCCACATCATTTGTCAAACAATTGCTCTAGAATAACCAATACTGCTTCAGATTCATATGTGAGCTTCCACATCAATTCTATCAATGTGAGCCAATACCAAAAAGATATCATCTTTCAGATGGAAATAAATCAGAAGGAAGAGGAGCTCTTAACTATTCATATTAGATTTTCTAGCCTTCAGACTCTTTCATATCCTTCCTTCTCAATGATCTGCAGAGCATTTCGCAAGCCCTCTTCATCCCTTTTAATAATTGAGAATAAATAACCCTTTTTGTACTGGTGATTGTGTCAATTCTCCAGTGGAACTCTTTAGTGCCAAAAGTAGCTTGCCACACACAAGTTTCACATATGCTTGACTTAATTTTCTTCGCAGGTAGAGTATTCCTTTTAAAATATTTTATTACCATGCTTTGGATTATGCGACACTATCGCTTCAACAGTTAACTTATCAGCTAGATACCTTTGTTTGTTACATAATGAGCCTCTCCATCCCTTGTATTTCTCCATGAATCAAGTGTTGAACTCTCAAGTCTTCTTCAAGTTCAAGTTCCTCTTGCGTCTTTTATTGATCTTAAAGTAATTATTTCAACCATTTCAGTATGTTGACCATTCAGTTACTCTTAAAGCTTGCGCTGGTCTTAATGGTATGAAGTTGGGTGGGGAAGTGTTGACTGTTGTTCGGGCTGTCCCAGATACTGCTTTACTGGTACTTATCTCAAGTTCTCTTATCCAGATTACTTTGGCTTTAGGTACATTTTTTAATCTTTGAGTTTGACCAAAAGATACACATAATACTCAGGACAAAGATGAAAATACACCTTTGTACCGGATTCCGCAACATGCAAAGCCACTGTTGGAGAAGCACACGGAAGTTCTAAAGCTGAAAAATGTGGTATGTATTCATTATTTTTGTGACGTCAAGTTCATTTTCATCAAATAAATATTCTGCTTGTTATGCCAGTAAAAAATGTAGATGCTAGTAGAAATTGTAGAGAATCTCTAGTGCTAGAGAAATTCTACTTCATAATATTGTACTAGAGGAGCTTAAATTTTTATAATATTCAGATAGTTGAACCCAACTTGCTTGGGTCTGATGCATTGTTGTTTTCTAGAGTTTTTAATGATAAAAATCCTTGGATTATGCCCCAAAGGTCAACTACATCCTTAATATGACATTGATTAACAAGCAACATCCTTAATGCATCATAAAGTAAACACGTTTAGTGCAAAGTTAGTGTTTTGTCTAAACTAACAGTGAAAAGCCAAGCAAACGCATTACACGTGACCCAAAAAAAAGTCAAGAAGCTTGGATTTATGAAAGACATTGTTGTTTCGTCCCCAAGTTGCTTTGGATTCGTCAACCCACTAGCTTCTTTAGTTGCTTATTTTTTTAGTTTGTATACGTCGGTCGGTTGCCCATATGCAAATCCGTTGTTTTTTTCAACTCCATGTTCTTTTCTTATCTTTGATCATCCTTCCAAATCAATATTAAGGCTTGTTTAAGAGGTTCTGTTTTGGGTGAAAAACAAATAAAAATATAAAAAGTGTTGGCTCGGAATTTAGAATTAGGCAAAAACCTACTTTGTATATTCTCTGAACTTCGTTATTTAACAAATGGAATGTATTTTTGAAGATAACCAGGCACTCGAATGCGAAGAGAGGCACTGCACTTTGTCTATAGAGTTCAATAGTTTGTTTCCTATTATTCTGTACTCTTTTAAAGTTTCTGCCTCAAGATACTAGAAATTTTCTTTTTGTTAATGAGGAATTGGACAACTTTTGAAATATTAAAACAAAGACATCTTTACCTGGTTTGTCTTCTTTTTCCTCGTGACTGATTTGGTTTATAACCTGTGAAATCAAGAAACTTGGGCTAGGTTAAAACCAAACCCACCAAGAAATGCAATATAATACTTAGGGAGTACACTTGCAGCAAGCCAACACTGAAGAATACCCAGTACGTGCAAACTCTTGAAGAATTTCACTGGGTATAGAGAAAAATAATGCTTGGTGGGACGCCTAATTTGCAGAAGAAGAAGACTATTGGATCACGACCACTTTTTCTTTCTCAATTTTGTTTCTTTTTTCGTCACTAGTATATGTGTATGCTTGGCTTCACTGTTAGTTTTAGACTTGAAAACTACCTTTGAACTGAACTTGTTAACTTTTTGATACTTTAAGGGGTCGTTTGGTAGCGTGTATTAGGAAAAATAATGCATGCATTAGCCTTGTGTATTACTAGTACCTTGTTTGATACTCTTTTTCAACCTATGTATAACTAATGCTACACTGTGTGTATTAAGGTGTGTATTGCTAATGCCATGGATTTCTAGGTATTGTCCCTCAAAACCTTTTTTATATCTTTCTACCATAATAGTGGAGGGTATCTTTGTAAATTAATTTTTTTATGCAATGCATGCATGCTATCTTTTTATGCATCAAATCAAACAATGCATAAAAATAATCTATGTATAACTAATGCAAGCATAACTAATACATGCATTGCTAAGGCAAGCTTACTAATACACTCTATTTAGCATTATTTTTATACACTCTACCAATGTTACTTGCTAATAGTGATATATTAAGGATGTAGTTGACCTTTGAGGTATATTTTGGAGGTGTTCTTTGTTAAAAACTCTGTTATTGGGGTTATATTTCATAGATGTTGCAAAAAACTTACCAAGGGGTTACTAAAGTCTTTCCTCTAATCATCGTGTCCTGTCCAGGTGGATGCAAATGTACTCAGTTTTTTGTCTGAAGCAGAACTTGAAGAATTACTGGAAGACATCAGATTGGAGTGTGCCAGGTCATTTATGAAAAGTCGCATTTCTTATTTTCATTTTTTTCTCCTTGTCAATTATTTACTGATCTGGAAGGTTTTCTTTTGATCTGTAGGTTTGGCGCTGTTAAATCAATTAATGTTGTAAAGCAAAGTCAATGTTCTCTCACATCTGATCCTGCTGCTATGGATACTAGTTCTACGTTGAACGATAGCAATATGGATTTTGGGGAAGAGTGTGACAAAAATGATCCGATCACTAGGAGTGATGATCACGAGTTGGAAGTTGGTGGGCCACACTTCCCCAACAGTGATCATCATGAGTTGGAAGTTGGTGGGTCACACATCCCCAACAGTGATGATCATGAGTTGGAAGTTGGTAGGCCACACTTCCCCAACAGTGATGAACCCATGGAAACCAATAGTGATGAGGAAGCTGAAAGATGTGCTGATAGTAAAACACATATATCAGAATCTTCACAAGGTGATTCTCAAAAGGCTGGGGATGACGATGCTTTGGCTGGTGGCAGTCATTCCGATGATAGACCTTCTGAGGAGCTAATAAAAGACGACAGCTCTGACCCTCTACCAGATGACAGTAGTGTCTCTGCTCAAGAGACAACCGTCCAAGAAAATCTCGAGGTTACCCGTACTGGTATGGTTTCAGAAAGGAAAGATGAAAATGCTAATCCCAGTCCACTGGAGCATCTTGAGATAAACAATGACTCACCAGTTAAGGAAGCAATTAAGTCAGAGGAAGACAATAGAAATGTAGACGATAAGCCTTCTGAACCGGAATTCTCATCGAAAGAAGAGTTGGATGCTCCAGAGGAACTTGAGAAAAAGGAAGAAATTCCTATTACTGAAGTGTTCGATCCAGGCTGTGTACTTGTGGAGTTTAGAAGAGCAGAAGCTGCATGCATGGCTGCTCATTGTCTACATGGACGACTGTTTGACGACCGGACAGTGACTGTGGAGTATGTTCCCCTTGATCTCTATCAGACAAAGTTTGCTAAACAAAACTAATTTCTTTTGGCCCATTCAATACCTTATGCAGATCTCCCCAAACTTGAACGACGTTAACATAGGATTTCGCGATGCTTAACTGAATGTTCGTTCGCAATTTTTACCATTATTGAGATGCCTTGGTGTTAACCCTTACCCGATTTGAAGCGGAATACATGTTTTCTCCCAGATGTAGAATGGGATGAAGGAATGAGCCATTGTATTATGTCATCTAAAAATTAAGAACTTTGTTTTTAAGTTGCAACAGTTTACCTATTACTTACAATATATAGGAGCACAATCTTATGGCTTCTTGGCATCTTCTACTTATTTGCCTCATTATTTTGCCTTAATGTCTTGTGCCTGTAGTTCTAGATGATGTTGGTCACTGACTCACTTGGCCAGTTGATGAGATAATAGTTTTTAGGGGTTGTTTGGTTTGAGAGATAAAGGATGTTTAATCCCGATTTACTACAATAATAACATACATAAGTAGGGTACGAAGATAGTAGAGACGTTCAGTATTATAATGATTTGATTTTGGTATTGTGTTAATATTCTCTTCGTTTGATTTTGTGATAAGTGGGATTTGAAGAGGGTAGAGATGCTCAATATTATAATGATTTGATTTTGGTATAGTCTTCTCTTTGTTTGGTTTGTGATATTATTAGACTCCACGTGAGTAAGTAATGGAAAATAAGATAAAAGCATAACTAAGATAACATGTTAGTTTCAAATAAGTTGGAGTCTGCTATTTGAAATTTTATTCCTTCATTTAACTTGTTTTGTATCATTATACTAAAAGAAAACTAATTTAAATATATAATAACAATAATAATAATAATAGTATTTCTTTAATAAATTCCAAATCTATCCTTAACGCCTATAGAAATGATTTTTTTCTTTATATTGTGCTAATTTCTTTTTAGTTTTCTTCGAGATAAGTAGTTCTTTCGGACGTAGTTAAATTTATCTTATTTTAATCTAACACACTCGCTTACCATAATTTCACACATACGAACCATTGCATCCACAGGACGATCCATCCAGTACATGAACAAATCATCATAAAAAATGACCTCACATGCGTGTTACTCGCACCTTATGAAATTTTTTTTAATCTTATCTAATCATATATGATTAACACATTCATTTTATCATAAGTGAACCTTACAAAGTACAAATTTAAATTTAATCCAATGAATATGAATATCAAATATAGCACGAAAAATAAAAAAGTAGCATTGCCAAAATAATCTCTTTTCACCATAAGGCTAAAAAACAAAAGGCCAAGAAACAAAACATTACCCACATCCATTTCCTTATCCACTCTTCACTTGCTTTCTTAAAAAAAAAAAAAAAACATTCTTGAGTATTAAAAAAGGTTCTTGCTTTGAGGAATTGGAGCAAAAATGGCGACAATCACAGCGGGTATAAGCCTCAGAGGACCAGTAGTGGGTGGTAACAGGACATTTGCAGTGACCAAAAGGGCTTTACCCAAGGTGAAATTCAGCTCAGAGTTGAGTTTTGTGACTTCTCAATTGAGTGGCATCAAGATTTCAAGCACCCATTTGAGCTCTCCTGCTTCACTTTCTGTTCCTTTCAAGACAGCCCTTCAACCCGTTGCTCGTAATTTCTCTACCCTTTTGTTGTGTTCTTTGTGTTTTTAGTTGTTGGGGGTTGTTTCTTTTTTTGGTCTAGTAATATGCACATGAACTGTTTGTTGTTTTGTTTGTTTGAGTGAATTGTTGGGTTTTAACAATATTGTGAATTGTGTGTAAGAAATTGTGCCTGTGGGAGGCAGTAGGTAACCTTAGAATTAGTCGAGGTGCGCGCATACTGGCCATTTGCCTATTCTTCTCTCCATGAAACTTGCAGCCTAATAGTGAAATAAAAGCTTAATGAGATTCAAAGCTTATGAAAGTAGATTTCTCGCTATCAAGAATATGTAAATCCATTTACCTCTCAAATCCACCTTCTGCACTGTGTAATTTTTTAATATTTATTTACCCACCTGTGTCCTTATTACAAGTGACCAAACTAGTGAAAAAGAAGACGAAACCAATAATGAGAGGCTGAGAGAGTGTGTAAGCTGCAGATTTGGAAGGAAAAATCTACAGAACTTGAATCTTCTATGTGTTCGCCCCTCTGGTGTACATTATATTTTGAATATGATGATAACAGCTTGGTTTAATTCGTTCTCATTGTATGACAACAAATTGTAAAGGGTTGACTTACCTTTTGTGAAATCCAGTAATGGCAGTATTTGGCTTTTAGATCACTGATGAAGCTTTAGTTTACTAATCAGAAAGCACATTATGAGAGTCATTAGGAGCACTATATCACTGACACTCTTGCTTGCTTTGACTCCCTTTCTAAGTTGCTGCATTTGTCAAACACTACTTAAAGCTTTGAGCTAATAGGTAAAATAAAACAAATTATAGACAAGAGTAATCAAATATTCCCAGTGAAGCATCCTTTGCCTTGCATCATCATGATCTTTCCTGCATTTTTGTCGGTTGTGCTCGAATATCTTGGCGCCTCTTTATGATAAGTACCGTATAGATTATTAAGAGAATACATTCTGTTTTTTCAGGTAGAATTTGCCCCTTCACTGGCAAGAAGTCCAACAGGGCAAACAAGGTCTCTCATTCAAACCACAAGACGAAAAAGTTGCAATTCGTAAACCTTCAATACAAGAGAATTTGGTGGGAGGAAGGCAAACGATTCGTGAAACTGAGGTTGTCAACAAAGGCCATAAAGACCATTGAGAAAAATGGACTTGATGCTGTAGCCAAGAAAGCTGGGATTGATCTCAGCAAGAAGTAGAACCTGGAACCTGATAGCATATTTGTTTTGGACACTAATTTTGATGCCCTCAAAAACCATAACTTTATTTTTTTGGCATTGCTTGTTGATTTGTAGTTATATGTTTTCATGATATTACTCTCCAAGCGTATCTTGATCACCTACTTTCAATGAATATCAACAACATTCTCTCATATCTTAAGAAAAGAACAGTTTAGCCTGGAAATGCAGGCTGTTCATCACTTAGTCGCGGACTAGGGGTGAAAAACGAAAGGTGTTTTTTGGTCCTTCTATGAGCTTCTTAACCAAAAAAGAGGAATCGAAGGTCCATGTTTGTGTGTGCGCGATACTCGTTTAACCTTTACATTCAAGAGACAAATGCATAGAGGATACATGTAATTCAAGAGGTAAAGTTCATCTAAACATTCACCTATAACAAGAACGAAACGAACTAATATCACCACCTTTGACACATTACATTACATTAAACAAGTCAAAACTTAGTCTGAACAAAGTACAGTATGTTCAGAAAGTGTTTATGCTAAAAAGCTCATTTATAGCTATCCAACAAAGTGGATAACAAACACATTCCATTTGATTTTTTGGTTGCCACTTCTCTTCATCAGTCAACTACAGCATGTATTGCTTAAATTCAGTAAGGAGTTCAATATACTTTCTGCATAAACAAAAAAAACTGATTAAAGCAACAATCACACAAGTTTTTGTATGGTTGTAGTAAGAGTCTAATAGACAAAATATACATAGTAACTCGCCAAAAAAGATTGATTTCAGGAAGGTAAAAACTTACTCGCACCCAATATAAGCACTGAATCAAGTTAATCCAAGGACAGGTAGTGCAGTAGTCTGCAATTGAGATAAAACTTTGTTTTGCTTTTCTTTCCTTCTTTATAGTTCTAGCTATGCTATAGATTCTGATGTGTATATCGACGCTTTATCAAAAGATTCTCATTTTCTTATATTTTTATTTGACATTATGTACAGAGGATGGCATTTAACCATGGTTTAAATAATAAAAGTAGTTTTAATTGCTGAAGCAGTCAATTTTTTCTCCTAAAAATGGCCAACAAACATGTTCAATGTTCAGAAAGGTTATTTTGAAGTCAAAACCAGAATTTAAAGGAAGTATCACCTTCATTTATGTATCCTCCCTTGCAAATCAAAATCATCAGCTGAGTAGTAGTCCGATATGAGACGATACATATATGACGGGTTATGCCCTCCTCTGTAAATCAGAAAGATGCAAGAAGTATTATTATCATAAAACTGCTTATTAACTCATAAAGTGGCAAAATAATACATTACGAATTCCCATTGCACGCCCTCTTAAACACAACAACCACTAAACCTCAATCCCAAGCAACGTGGGGTGGGCTACATGAATCCTCATGGTCCATGTTGCTCCCTTCAGCCTATCTATGTCCAAATACACCAAACTTTTGCATGTAAAACCTTGACTCGATTTTTTTAGTAGTTTATTTATGCACTATAAACTATGGTGGAGTTAAAACGCAGTAGTCTTTTCTTTGAAAAGTAAACTGAACTTCATCATACTGAATGGTGCATACTAAACATAACAAATAAAATATTCCCGTGTATTAGTAGAGGATACAATGTAGAACTGTATTATCCACGCTGCTTTGTTATGTGCAAGCCAAAATTAGCTCGGGATTGAGGCATCGTTGTTGCAAAGACAAATAAAAAGTTGAAAATGGTAAAGAATCCTCACATGTCGGTGATGAGAAGGCTGACAAGCTCGGGTGCCACATAATCAAAACCAGGGTTGACAACTTGAAGAGGAGCCCCACTGTCCATTCCAAATTCCATGCAGTTTGAAAATCGCCCGAATTCGAGAAGTTCAGCAGGGGATCGCATGTCATTCAGACAAACCTCTGGATTGTGTGGATAAGAAGGGCACAACTGTAGCAGAAAGAAAATAGTTAAACGGACTAGCTAATGATAACTACAAGAAAAAGTAGAAAAAGAATTTGCTGCTGAAGTGGCAAGCGCAAAAAGGATACTTTATGGTCAACTCAAAATGGATTCAAGGATCTGCAAAGCCTTACATCAACATTATACACCATTTTTAAAGGTTCTGAACATCATAGTAAACCTGAAAAGCTGAGTTCTTCTCATGTTATCAGAGCCTTCTAAATTGAGAATGATAATCAGCAAGATGTATAAAAATCGCCAATAGTAAGAGTTGAGAGAATAGCCACTTAAACGGTTTGGACTGTACAAGTTGATAGTTCTCATGACCTCTCTCTCTCCACCCACCTACCTTAATAATACCTTTTTGATAGTTAGTCCCTCCATTGCAGACTCGGGAGATGCATGGATGGTAAGCCCCTCTCACACCCTAAGATTGTGGGTTTAAGTCACCAAAGGAGCAAAAGGGTGGGTGCCCTGGGGATGGGTAAGGAAAAAAGAACTCCCTCCGTTTTAATTTGTTTGGTTGGTTTTGACTTGGCATGTAGTTTAAGAAAGTAAAGAAGACTTTGGAATATACCAAAATGCCCTTCAATCTTGTGTCCATAAATATGGCATGTGGAAAGTTCGAATCAAGAAGTTGCCAAAAAAGGAAAGAGGAATTCGTTTTGAAACAAACTAAGAAAGAAACTAAGACAAACAAATTGAAATGGAGGGAGTAATATGTAGAGACAATAAAGCTCAGATACCTTGTGAATGCCAGCAACTACGACAAATGGAACAGCATGCTTTTGAGCGGCAAGTGCAACCATATTCATTCCAACAGGTGCAATGACACCACCATTGGCCATCACTGCATGAACTCCCACTATAACCTACAGAACAAGGTTGCGGTTCTGAGCACAGGTAGCCGAAGCAGCAGAACAAGGTTACAGATTGGTACTACACATAAAAGAGCCAATCCAGAAAGTTACCATATTTACTCTAGAAATCATTGCAAAAACAGCAGAATCTGTTACAACTATAGTTTGTAGACCTCTTGATACCAACTCTTTTGCAAGAGAATGCCCCTGGTACCTGATCAAGCACAAACAAAGAGGGGATATTTTTCAGTTACAATGAAAAAGAAGGTTCATGTTTCATTTATTTCTTGGAAATTACAGAATACTCCACAAACCTCGGTGCGCCCTCTGCAACAACCACACGAAAAGACCGCTTTTTCTCTTTTGCAGCACAGAGGAATTCAAAGGCAGTTCTCGAACTACCTAGTGTTAGTATTACTTCACTGAAAAAATTGCATTTTTTAATTAGCTATAGCATTTTGATTTGAAAAAATACATTTGCCACAACTATGCAGCTATATGCCCACAAAAGAGAGTGAAAAAGAACAAATAAATAAATTAGAGGTGAAAGTTAAAACAAAAAAAAAACATTTGCATTGCAATTATAATCGTAACTATATCACCCCGGAGCAATGTAAAGAAGGACAGCAATTGCATATTAAGCTGCAAGCCTATCTTTGTCATTTTCACAGCAAGGTTGGAACAGTAGATTTGTCATTGATTAACAAAATGTGTTAATTTATCAGACAAAATGTCTATCCATCAAGGGAAGAGGCATTTTCCTCGCACCCAAGCTGTGAGTCCTGAGTAACCTATCACAATTTTTTTGAACTGCAAAGGGAATCCCCTTGAACAACAAACAATGGGGAACAGTGAAATGACAATACCCATTGCATGTGTTCAAATCATGCTACAATGTTACTTGAAATATGTAGTGTGCATAACAAAATAAAGACATATTTTCCAGTACGTGCGAAAGGTAAATACTTTTGGTGAATATGCTCAACTGCCTGTTCCGCGATCAGCTCATGACAAGTATCAATATCTTCAATTAATATGTTAATTGCCTCAATAACATCATGCTTTAATTTCCGAGGCCTGGCAAGTTTATCAGCTACAGCACAGAATAACAGATAATTCAGTACTGAAACTAAAGAATGACTAGATTGCTTCGAATTCATGTGCACAGGAGCGTTTACCTTTACTTTTCTCTTCAGTATCCTCACCTGAAGAGGAGGTGTAATTGTTAGTCGTTACAGCTTTATCCGACATATTCTCCAGAAGTGCATGCAATGAAGGAGGCCGTAGAAAACTTTTAGCTGCAGCTGCAGCTGCGGCAGCAGACTGAGTTGGGTTATAATCCTGGTCTATGGTTCGTTCATCATCACTTGCAGCTGATAAATCTAAGTCGCTTGTTTTACTGGTCAAAAGAGAAAGATCCTCCTCCCGGATAATATGAAGAACACGCCTAACAATATTTCCAACAGCAAGCTCTGCAATTTCATCAAATTTTGGTTATATCATTCTTGGCATAAACAAATATGACTACTTAATCTAGAGTGCTATCAGAATTCAGAGGTCATTAATTTACTATAAGTTCTCAATATGAAGTACTGTTGACAATCCTAGCATTGAAAATCAACGGGTTCAAGCAGTGAAATTAGTGACGGATGCTTGCATGAAGATAGCTTCCTACACTACACCTTCAGATTTGACATTTCCCGGACCCTGCGTGAACACAGAATGTTCGTGCACCGAGCCCTTTTACATATATGTACACACCCTTTAGTAAGTGGACTGACAAATAATGAGAAATGGGGTTCATGCCAATGAAATGTGCAGAAGGACACCCAACACGCTGGAATAAATCGAAACTAGGGCACCACCTCTCTCTCTTCTCCCCCTCTCCCTATATGTGCATGTGTGCAAATGCTATCATAGCAGATGTATATGTCTTAGCTTTGACAGAGGGAGGAGAGTAACAAGGTAACTTTTATGGCAAGGGAAGAAGAGGCTTCCACCTTGTGAAGTGGAAAACTCTTACCCTCGTTAAAAAGCAAGGAGGACTAGGTATAAAAAACCTTAGAAAGCAGAACTAAAGTCTGCTCATAAAGAGATTATGGAGATACTCCAACAAAGATCAATCTTTGTAGAAGCAGGTGATCAAATATGGAGATGAAGACTATAGAAGACAAAATTAGTCAACATTGTGTACGGGGTCAGTGTCCAGAAGACTATCAGAAATCTCTGGCAAATTTTCAGCAGCAAGATAAGCACTAAAAGTTGGTAATCAGCTTGAAACATCCTTTTGGGAGGACAACTGTATAGGAGATAGCTCTTTCAAACTCTTGTATCCGTATGTTTTCATTTTAAATCAACAACAAAGGGTTAACATTAGTGAAGTTTGGAGCAATCAAGGCTGGAACTTCAGTTTCAGGAGACTCCTAAATGATTGGGAGGTAGACGGATTCACTGAATTCCTCAACACACTCAAATCATTTCACTGGGAACCCACAGTTCATATTTTGCTTCACTTTCTCCTTAATTATGGCTTCACAGCCTTTTTATGATTTTAGTACGAAGGTGTTACCAGTTCAACAAAAAAAATGTATAGCACTACACGTTAGCAGAATTCGAGTCCAAAAATGAAACAAACAAATGGAGTGGCAGCTGCAGTTAATGACTTACACTAAACCATAGATCAAATAAGTCCTACTCCTACACATGACTAGTAAACAAAGTTAACACAACTAGTTAATCAGATATATCCAGATTTTTCTATATTTCGAGCAAGTGAAGCAACTCGGTATCAAACTAGACACGAAGCAAAAATATCATTGAAAGAACTTTTCCGTTCATTTGGAACACAAGAAGATTGCATAACAGAGACAAATGTCCTGTCCCAAACTATATGCTTAAAAAACATCTCCAGCATCCAAATTTCCCACTACTAACCAGGATTGAAGAACTCATTAACTACTTCAAAAAATAAGTTCCATTCTAGAACATCAAAATAACTACAAGCAGATCCTCATTCATGTATTAGCGGATAAAACGCTTACCAACGGGGTTGGCAGCAACCAATTTAACACCTATACCTCTCACGGCCTCAATGAGCACTGCAGCTGAGTTAGTAGGTGGCAATCTTTGCAACGAAACTACAGAACGAAGCAACTCTGCTGTTAGCCGCGAAGTTGCTTGTGACCCTTCAACCTTACTATCATTCAAAAACAGAAAAGCAGATAACCATATTAGCCAATCAAATCAAACAAGTGATACTTCCAGATAATTCCTATAACTGCAGTACTAACCGTTTGCTGAGCTTTGCAACAAAATCATTCACAAGTCTCTCAATATCTGGCATTTTTCAACTCAATAAATCACCAGAACAACTCTTATAGATTAGAAAACACCCCCCCTTTTGCACAAAATGACAATAACCTGGAAAAAAGAACAAATTTTTAACATGTTCACTTACATTCTTGATTCTTAAAAAAAAAAAAACAGAAAAAGAAGCAATCTTGAATATATTAGTTAAAATCTGAAACCAACCACAATTTACTGCTTCAATATACTAACCATTAACCACAAAAAAAAAAAAAAAAAAGGAACAACAAGAACACACAACCCCAAATTGAAGGAGAAGAAAAGCTGTAATCTTTTCTCTCTTTTATTTATAAAAAAAAAAATTATTTGTTAATTTCTACCATTTTTTGAATACAAGGAGAGGTATGAATTAAAAGGGATTTACAGAAGATAGAATTTTGTATTAGTAATTTTACCTTTTGATAACAGAGATTTTGTTTGCAATGAAAATGGGAACTCCACAGTCCTAGAAATGTAAAGGGTTTAAAAGGGGTTTTAGGGCTCTAACCTTTTTTTTTTTTTTTATAATAACGGTATCTCGTGTGATCGTCTACGAGCAATACAATTAATTTTGTCCTTCAATATAATTATCATGTAATTCTATTTATTAAAGTTTAAACCGATGGAAAAAAATTATTTGATGTTTGTTAGACGTGAGATTTCATATTTCTTAACTCACTTTATACGTATTTTTTTTCTTATAAGGATTACAATAAAACTCACATTTGAATTATTATTATTTTTTGGTGAATTTTATCATGTTAATATTAATTGTTCTTTTCTCATTTCTGAACTTCATTATCTATGTATTACAACACACTTAACTCAGGTTGAAAAAATTGAAAAGAGAACAAAATTATACTAATTAGATATGAAATTCGTAAAAAGAAAATGATTATTCAAATATAATTTTAGCTATCATGTCTTTCTTTTGATTATTTTCCGAGCCAATTCAAATGACATACCTAATAAAATTATTTTTTTTTAGAAAATAAATTTTAGATATTGTACATCGAGTTAAAAATAATTATATAATATTATTGAATCTCTTTGTCTTTGGTAATAGAACTTTTGTAGTGCAATGCCAAACGCCAATGGTGACTCAAAAATTAGATTTTGCGGTTGAGAATTTGAATTATAGGTGTTATATTATTTTTACTTTTTTAAAAAAGAAATATCAAAATTGTGTTAAGAAAATTCAACAATTTATACAGATTATTAGCTATTTTTTGCTATATAATATAGTTTATGTTCATTTTCGCCTCATGTTTAATTTCTTTCACATTAAATATTGTATATTTCAGTTTCATAAATTTGATGGATATTGTTAATTAGGGGGTTTATAAAGGAAAATAATATTGCATAGTATCCATTTAATAATGAATAGAATTGATGTTAGGAATTTCAGTTCATTACATGTAATATTAATGAATTACAATTCTGAAAATAGAATGATAATAATAACATTGCAGCAGCTTAATTTGGTGTTTAATGATATTTAGTAACCTCCTCCAATTCCACCACCACCTCCTCCACCAAAACCACCTCCGATGCCTGAACCTAAACTACCTCCTACACCAAATCCGCCTCCAAATCCACCACCGGCACCTCCTCCAATGCCACCGATTCCTCCTCCACCACCACCACCACCACCAAATCCGATGCCGCCACCTTTGCCAATTCCTCCTCCTACACCACCACCAACACCTCCGCCAACGCCACCACCAACTCCTCCTCCTCCTCCACCTCCACCTCCACCACCACCTCCACCTCCACCTCCGATGCCACCACCAACTCCTCCTCCTGCACCACCACCAACACCTCCTCCGACGCCACCACCAACTCCTCCCCCTCCTCCTCCTCCTCCTCCACCACCACCACCGGCACCTCCTCCGACGCCACCACCAACTCCTCCTCCTGCACCACCACCGACACCTCCTCCGACGCCACCACCAACTCCTCCTCCTCCACCACCACCACCACCGGCACCTCCACCAATGCCAGCACCAACTCCTCCTCCTGCACCACCACCGACACCTCCTCCAACGCCGCCACCAACTCCTCCTCCTCCACCACCACCGGCACCTCCACCAATGCCAGCACCAACTCCTCCTCCTGCACCACCACCAATACCACCACCTTTGCCAATTCCTCCTCCTACACCACCACCGGCACCTCCGCCTACGCCACCTCCAATGCCTCCACCTTTGCCAATTCCACCTCCAGCACCACCCCCAACTCCTCCACCAATGCCGCCTCCAGCACCACCTCCGGCTCCTCCACCTATGCCACCACCTTTTCCAATACCTCCTCCTGCACCACCTCCAACTCCTCCACCGATGCCTCCTCCTATACCACCACCGGCTCCTCCACCAGCACCACCACCAATTCCTCCTCCTTTTCCACCTCCAGCTCCCCCACCAATACCACCTCCTGCACCGCCACCCGCTCCACCTCCAATGCCACCACCTTTACCAACACCTCCGCCTATTCCACCCCCACCTCCTGCACCGCCACCAGCTCCTCCTCCGATGCCACCACCTTTACCGATTCCTCCGCCGCCACCAGCTCCACCTCCAACGCCTCCACCTATTCCACCCCCGCCTCCAGCACCACCACCAGCTCCTCCTCCGATACCACCACCTTTACCAATGCCTCCACCTATTCCACCCCCACCTCCTGCACCACCACCAGCTCCTCCACCGATGCCACCACCTTTACCGATTCCTCCCCCACCTCCTGCACCACCACCAGCTCCTCCACCGATGCCACCACCTTTACCGATTCCTCCTCCACCTCCTGCACCACCACCAGCTCCTCCACCGATGCCACCACCTTTACCGATTCCTCCCCCACCACCAGCTCCACCTCCAACGCCTCCACCTATTCCTCCCCCGCCTCCTGCACCACCACCAGCTCCTCCTCCAATACCACCACCTTTACCAATGCCTCCACCTATTCCTCCCCCGCCACCAGCTCCACCTCCAATGCCACCACCTTTACCAATGCCTCCACCTATTCCTCCCCCACCACCAGCTCCACCTCCAATGCCACCACCTATTCCGCCCCCCCCACCTCCTGCACCGCCCCCAACTCCTCCTCCAATGCCACCACCTTTGCCAATGCCTCCACCTATTCCTCCTCCGCCTCCCGCACCACCTCCAATTCCTCCACCTATTCCACCCCCGCCTCCTGCACCACCCCCAATTCCACCACCTTTTCCAAACCCACCACCTATACCACCGCCACCATAACCACCTCCTCCGCCTCCGCCTCCACCATACCCTCCACCACCTGCACTGCCAGAACCTCCACCTGCACCAAAACCACCACCAAGTCCCCCTCCCTCACCAATAGTAAAAAACTTCTCATCCTCAAAATCTTTCACATTTCTAGCTAAAGCCACACTCCCCACAAGAACATAAAAACTAAGTAATGCTAACACCCCTACCCTCATCACTCCCTCACCTATCATCTTCAAAGAATAAAATTTTTGAATTGTATGTGACCCCTATATTTATTTATTTTTTCTGTTCTTCAAACAACTAATTTGAGCAAATGGCATCAAGATCCAAAGGGCATTATATACTTGCTAGAAAACTTGACATTTCTTGCTCTTGCATTGATTATATATTTTTGCATTAATTTGCTTCAACTACTACCCGTTTGCCACATTCAGAGTTGGGATTCATACATAATAATGAGAACCTGTTTTTTAATGACACTTTTATCTCTTCATCATAAGAAAACAATTTTCATCTTAATTTGAAACAAAACCATTTTGCTTTCAGACAACATGGTCAAATATTATTTCCTTGGTCCATACTCTAATTCAATGTTGAATTCAAAAAATTGTCTGTCCATAATTGAATTGAAGTAGTGTTTTCTTTCATGTTGCATTAAATGCTAGAATTTCTCAGTCAAATTGTTTAAGTTATACGCAACGTCAGTCAAATAAATTACTTACACAATCAAATTACTCGCTCAAAATAATTACTATTCAACATTTTTTTTATAAATATTAATAGCTAGGTAATCCAATATAAATGCATAAGTAAATTCTGAATTTACTTTAGTATTTTATGGTCATTAGCATTGACCTTATTGTAATTTTAATTAAGTGAGATTTTATATAATTTTAGTGAATTTTATTAAATTTATATTCCACAGTAAAAATACTGAATTCAAATGAATTAACTACATTCACATTGTGTGAACGGTGATTGACTTACTAGCACAAAAGTTAAAACTACATTAATAGTATAAAAAAGTTATGTACATTATTAGTATATAGACATTAAAATTATTTAATTTGACAACTATTTTTTTAAAGTAATATTGTGTATGCCTAATGGGGGTATATAATAAATTTATGTGATTTTGAGTTTGTTAGCACAATAAAATTAATTTTGGGTTCTAAAATTGACAGCAGTAGTGGCTTTTGTTTAAAGCTTCATCAATTTGAATTAAAACTTAAAATTTAATTTTTGATGGTTTTCAGCTAAGATGCTAATATATAGCTTCTTGATTTCTACTATTTATCTGTCTTCAATTATTTATCGTATTTTTTTTATATATATTTATTAATAAAATTTATTATTTAAAAATAATTTTGCTAATTTTTCCTTTATTATGTATTAAGATATCAAGGATAAATAAAATTAATTTTATTTTTAAACTTTTGAAATGATAAATAATTCAAAATTATTATTTTTAAAAATTGTGATTGATAATTGAGACAGAAGGGGTAAAAATTAAGAACCAAAAGGTTCTTAAAAGCCTCCATAAAAGTTTTGAACTTCCCTTTTCATACCTAATTATTAATGTGTAATTAATTAATTACACCCAAAAGCTTTTTCTATTATGCTATATCATTAATGTATTTAAGAAAAAAAAAGTAGTAGTCAATTTAAATATATATTATTTACTTACTTCGTTTCATATCGTCTTAGCTTTTTTACGTTTAAAATGTAAAATATATATAATTATAATTTATTAAATTATCCTTATTTATCATATATTTTTGAAATTAAGTAGTGTTAAAAAGAATTGAGTGCTTCTTTTATTTTCATTTTAATTTGAATTTCTAAAATAACAATTATTTTGTGATGAATTTTTTAAATTAAAGTGACTTTAAAATGAAACGTAATAATTTTATCAACTAAAGCAACCATTAAAATGAAATGGATGGAATGTTTATGAATACTAATACATATTTTATAACTAAGGCCTAACAAGTTTAGAATATCAACTTTAGTTTATAACGTGCTTAACTATTGATTTACAAATTTTTTAAATGAGATTATTAACCATTATTTTCATATCTCGGAAAAATTATCGCAAGTAATATTTGCGGATTTTTATATAAAAATTTTAAATTTCTCAATCTTAAAATATATTATCTGGAAAGCGTATATTGCCAACAAAATTCACACGTAAAATTAGCAATGAGTTCTTGCGATATTACCTAGGGAAACATATGCGCAAGATAATATCTCTAGGTGCGTGGATCAAAAATAAAATTTAAAATCCCTTTTTAATTTGTAGGAAAATTTCAGGTTGTTTAAAAAATTATTTTGGGGATTTAAGAATGATTAGACCGTTATCTTTTAAATGATTGGATTCTTTTACACTTACTTATAATTTAATTGATTGTAACCAATTAAAAACTCACTTATAATTTTTTCGAAGTAGAGTACTACAGATCCAGAAGATTTGCTTGTAATCTATCAAAAAAACGAGATTAATCTATCCAAATCACGCATTGGTATATATGTCAAATACATATATTGTTGGTAGATTAATCTCGATTTTTTGATAGATTGACAAGCAAATTTCTGGATCTGTAGTACTCTACATTGAAAAAAAATTCGCCTCGAGAGAAACATAAGGTTCGCATGGGAGCTTTGAGATGAAATTCTTCCACCGATAGGATCTTTGAGATGAAAAATTCGATTTGTTTTCGCCTTAACTTTGGAGATGAAAACAGCAGTGAAACTTCTTCCACTGTATGTGAGTTTTGGAGAGAAGCTTATAGTTTAGTGGATTAGCGTGAAGCCAAAATGAATTTTTAATTGGTCTTATAATTATTTTCCAATTTCTAAAATTTTAAGTGAGTTTTAATTGGTTATAATCCAAATATTTATAAGCGAAAAAGAATTCAACCATTTAAAAGATAATTGGTTTAATCATTCTTAAATCTCTAAAAATAATTTTTAAATAACCTTTAATTTTCCTACAAATTAAAAAGGAATTTTAAATTTTCTTTTTGGTCCACGTACCTAGGGATTTACCTAGAGATATTATTCCCGCGGATATATTTCCCTAGGTAATATCGTGGGAACTCATTTTGTGCAAAATGAGCTAATTTTGTTGGCAATATATTTCTCGCAGATAATATATTTTAATATTAAGAAACTTAAATTTTTTCCAAAAAAAATCGACAAATATTACTTATGACAATTTTTCTCAAATAATATCCTCATGTAGTTTGTCTTAATAATGTAAGAAGTAATTGCACATAGTTATATATCAAAATTACCAAACTCAATTTATTTCTGGTTTATTTATTTATTTATTTATTTATTTATTTATTTATTTGCTTTTTTTTTTTACCTTTTCCAGCAAACAAACAGTGACTTTCTGGTGCTAAAATAAAGAGAATCACCAATTATTTTTTTTTCTTTTTGTGTACCAATTGGAGAGTTGCAAAAATGCTTTGCACTTTTTTTTTATATTTTTCTTCACTTTTAATTTATTTCCAAGACAACCTGTATTTTTTAGTTTGTATATTAGAGATCAATATGGGTGAAAAGATTAGTCTATAAAAAAAATGAATTGATTGAGATTGAATAATTCATTTATTTATCAACACAATTTCTTCAAATTTATTTAACACTAAAAAATTGAAATAATCGAATTAGTATTATCTAATTTTATTCAAATATAAAAATTGATTTTTTATAAATTTATTGATGACGCCATCAGAAAAAAAGTATTTTAACCCTATATAATTATAACCTTCTATTTTCCAAAATTAATAGTTAATAAGTCCTATGAATAGTATTTTGCCATTGGGTACGAATTAATTTAATATTGCAACTACTTAATTCCCCTTATAAATCAAACAGGTTCATTTTTCTTTTTTGTACAAAATGTACATAAATAGATGAAAATTATATTAATTTATTTGAAAAAATATGAAAAATTGAACCCACTGAATAAATTTAATATTTGGTGGCAGTAAATGATCACATGGCATGAAAAGATCACATTATTCATGAGCTCAGATTAAAATTATTGTATGGCATTGCTGTCTGCTATTATCAAACTTATTTTCGAGTTCGAATTCTGATTATAAAAAATTATTTTACGTATAAAGAATCAATGTATATCTTGATCGAATCTAAATTGATATGTTGATGGTGAGTTTTTAATCACACATAATAGAATATGTGCAATGGAAATAAAAATAAGCAAACTATATCCCTTTATTTTAAATTAAAAAAAGAAAATCAAATCGATCAGATTTCTTCAAGCATGATTCGAACTTATGATCATAACAATCGATTATAACGTCATTATGTTACTCAAAAACAATAGAAATTCGATTTTATAACCATGACCAGTATAAAATACAAATATATGAGCTAGTGCAAGTAGATAATATAATACTTTATTTCGATTCATGTTATATATTTCTAAAAGTTTTTTTACATCTTTAAAAAAATATTTAATTATGTCAATTACGAGTGCATTGTCTAAATTACTCATTATTATCTATCTTTAAACACCGTATCTAATTAATACCCCACTAATTTGATTAAAAAAGTGAACTATAAAAACAGTACGTACTTGAAAGGCAATATCTTACTGATTTTTTAATTAACTTCGGTAAATCTCGACTATTTAATAATTTTTGCAATTATTGGTAGGGGTGTGCAAAAACCAAACCTACCAATAAATCGAACCGATAAAATGTTATTGGATTATTGTTATTGGGTAATTGGGTTTTTAATGGGTTTAGAAAAAATAATTATTGGGTTATTGGGTCGGTTTCGGTTTTTCCTATTGGGTTATTGGGTAAACCGATAACCCAATAAGACGATAGTTATTTACTACTTACCCTTACTCAATATTAAATATACATAATTTAATACATAAATAGATTCAATATTAGCTTTTCAGGCTATGTGATTTTTGGTTAGGAAATCGGAGAGAACTTTGTTGATTATCTGGTAGAGCAAGCAATTGTTCAAGATTGTCTCATTGAAATATTTTATTTTAGTTTAGTTCTAGTTCGTAATTGTAGGCGGTTAGCTTTGCAAGTTTGTGAATGTTAGTAATATGATCATCATTCAAAGTTTTATATTATGTTTTGGCGGTAAGTTGGTAACATGTAATTATAAACATACATACTATATATATTATTTGATCGACATTTTCTTATTGGGTTAACCGAAAACCGAACCGATAACATCAAAAAACCGATATAACCGATAAAAATTTCTTATTGATTTGTTATTGGGTTAGCATATTTAAAACCGAAAACCGATAAACCGAACGATTATATGTAAAACCGAACCGAAACCGACCGATGCACACCCCTAATTATTGGGTATATCTCGACTATCTAATAATTTTTTCAATTATAATGTAATATTTTAGCGGTGAGAAAACAAATATTTGTTTCAAAAAAATTTTTGTGTAGCACATGCTTACAACTGTTTGGCATATGATAATAAATACAATCTATTTTTATAGTTGATATAAAACTAATTCTAAAAAAATGGAGAAAATAAAAGGCAGTATTTACTTTTTTTTTAAGAAAAAATAATCAAATGTAGCTCTTATCTAATTCATCACTACACCTTTTTTTTAAAAAAAAAATTAATTTTCTGAGCAGGAACTTTTTCCAATAATAATTTAATCATAGGATACTTTGGCTAATATTACTACTTATGTTTGCCATAATTTTTTTTCCTAATTTATTTTCATCCTATATTTTAATTTTTGTATTAGTAATGTATCTTGAATTTTTCAAAATAATCTTTATAGCCTTGCAAAAATTTGCATATATTTTATCCTTTGATTTCAGATTTCACGTATAATATTAAATGAGATATGTTTTTATTATCGTTTATTTTTTATGATGGGACGAATGTGATTTTAGTCAAGTTGGCTAGTGTTGACTATATCTTCATGGCTAAGCAATTTTAAAACTATATACTTTAATACTTTTATTTTCATCCAAACAAAATGGTATCTTGCTTGTATTGCACTTGTCATTTTTCATTCATTCACTCAATGAAAATCTTACACGAAACAATTGTCCAAAAATAGCTGATCTCATTAGTAAAAAGACTCTCAATTTGGATATATTAATTAAGTAAGTAAACTTTTAGTTAAATGGGTTGGGGCGGGTTGACCCTTTTAGTTAAAGGGCCAATAAAATAGTGACCCAACCCAGCCCTAAGCGGGCCACGGGGATGGGTTGAACCTTCAACCAATAAATGAACAATAATATTCTCTTATAAGGAGTATTTATGAAAATTGAATGTTTGACGTTTATGAACCAGACATCAATACAAACAAATTTTCATTTATGAATCACACACTTCAGCAAATACTTGTAGAAGTACATTTATGAATATCACACTTCGGTGAACGCTTACCAGAATACATAATAGTCAACGTAAGATCTAACAGAAAAATATTGATCATTTAACCATTTCTCCCACAAAAAACAAGCTAGTTTAAAAGACTTGATTATTTATGTTTTAAACATAATTATTGATAAAACATTACAAATAAAATACTACTAAATATATATAATATTTTAAATATTCAAAGCCCTCGAGCTGGCCTTGAGGCTAGCGGATCAAGTGAGGTTGGGTTAAAAGTCTCGTTCCTAAGTGGGCCAAAAAAATTAGGCCCAATCTCGCGGGTCAAACCCATTTGACGGCTCTATATATATTAATTAAGTATCTTTTAAAATCTGAAGTGCGGGTAGGGATAGGGTGGGATAGGGGTTAGAGGGGATTCAAGGATGTAGGTTTTAGCCTTACATTTCTGAGATCGTTTTGTTCTCAACAAGTTATTTAGAAATCGTAATTACGCAACAAGTTATTTAGAAATCGTTAATAGTAGTAATATAAGAATGGTATAGGTAGATTGTTATATATGGTAATTAATAATGTAGAAATTGTAATATAGGAGTTTCTTACTTTAATTCAACATATTTTTATTTTTAAATAATCGAATTCTTGCAATATTAATATGTTTATTTAACATTCTATTCAACATAAAATAATACATAAATTTATGCATATAAAAAAGGACATTTCAATCAAATGATATATGAGAGATGCTGAGTTTAACTTTATTTACAAATTTTAGTCGATCTATAGTGCAAAGTAGGTACATAATTAGTGAGTATTTATCATACACTTATTAGATACGAAATATAAGTCAACAATAATAATATTTTTCAATTATGAATATATAAATAAAATTAATTTTCTCATTAAAAAAGTGTTAACATCCCAATTCCCTAATATCAATGCATTTAATTATTATTGTTTAAAAGTCAAATAGTCACCATTACACAGTATGAAGTATCCATCATTGTTAATGTGAAAAAGGCATATATATTTGTTGAAGAAATTTCATTTCTTTGGTAGAAAATTGTACTTAATACCAACTCCCTTCTTATTTTCAAGATCTATAGAGTCTCTTTCAATATAATCGTGGATTTTTCGATCGATAGTCAATATTTATATTAGAATTTAATTAGATTTAAATTTGCTCGATTAACTAAATTTGAATCTATATATTGCAGGATCTTTTCTGAAGGCGATGGTCTTAATATTTTTTTTCTTAACTTTTAACAATTCAAACTCAAGACATCTGAGTAAGAGTTGTAAACTTAACATTTATACATATTTAATGATTTTTTAGTACACGTATACTATTTGAACAAAAGTTACTAAATTGATTGATTGAACTCGTATTCAGCTCTACCTGTATTCTTTTGTGCCTTTCAATTTTCTTACTTATTATAGAAAAAAAATTGTTTTTATTTATTTTACTTTCTGAAAACTTCTTTTTCTCAAAAATAGAAATACGTTTGAAAATTGATTTCTTAATTTCTTATGATTTACGTACTTCCTAATTAAGAGTTACTATTACCTGAGTGATTACCATTTGTGTAAAACATGTTTAGTTATAAAAAAAAAATGGTTCCATATAAAGTTAACAAACTTCAGATATATACGGGACTGAAAACTAATGATAAAAATATCTTAAATAAAATATACTATTTGTGCATATAAATTTCAGATATTTAAATACTTTTATTTCAAGTTTAACTGGACGTCCAAAAACTTCAGACTCTTATATGAACTTCGACAATTCATTCATTTATTTCACTCATGATTACCTCATTCATTTCGATAAATCATTTCATGTGTTCCTTTTCAATCGAAACTAATCAAAAATGAATTGTCAAAGGCTACAAGTTAAATAATTTTATTAAACTGGCTATAGCTTAAATAGTAATCTAAAATTGGCTACAGGATGTAAAATGGGCTCAATTTAATTTGTTAATGGGCCTTTTGTGAATCCAATGTATAAAATCTTGGAATCTTTTTTGTTTAAATAGAAAAACTTTTTTTGTTTGGTTTATGAGCGAGAACGATAAATAGGTGATACTTATGATTAGATTCATTTGGTGTAAAAATAAATAGTCATTCTGGTATATCAAGTATGAAATTCGATATTTTAAACCCTTTGAAAGTTTTACGTTCTAATCTCATCCCACATATCGCTATAACAGATAAATAATACAAATCTTGAAACACGCTATAATATGAGTTTTTAGACTCTTTCACTTGGCCATGAATTTAGTTCTCTATGCTAATTTGACATTCATTTCAAACAAAATTTAAAATACTTTTAGAAATATCCCACATGATCTTTTGGCTGCTTAATTAACACATAAATTAATTTCTTTATTTTTATTTTTATTTTTATTTTATGGAATAACAAACAATATAAGGAAACTTCATATGAAAATTTAAGCACTTTATTTGTCACTTCTCCCTTTTTAGAGGAATCAATTATGAGGTGAATATAATTAATTTTTGGTAGGTAGTACACCTACAGGCTACACTAAAATAGCCTAAATCTTTTTATAATTAATTAGAAAGTTTGGTCTAAAGTTTAATTAATTGTAATCAGTATTGTTCGACATAGAACATGTAAATGATTAATTGATTGGATAATTTTGATACTTCTTGGATAGAAATGTTAGGTATATATAATGTGGATTGAACTTTTATATATATACACAAAAGAAAATTTATTTTTTGAGGTTTATCGCTTTGCGAATCCGATTAGTTGTATTCATCGGGTCCCGTTATTTCAAGATGTATTCATCACGATTAGTTTCACGGGGCCCTGGAGACGCGGCCTATTTGTAATGCTTTCAGTGCCCAGCTGAGGCTCAAACTGGCGACATGAAGGACTTTGTCTTCAGACCTTTACCAGTCGAGCTACCCCTCAGGGTTATTTTATGAGTCATGTTATTGAATATAATGTTAATTTTATTATTCGGATATAACTGAATCAGAGCTAGAATATAAGTTACGGATTTGATCAAATGTTATTGTCTTGTTCCAGATTTTATATTTTGTCTTAAGAAATTAATTGAATACATATACGTTATTGATTTAAAATTTAGTAACCATAAAAGGACTAGAATTTCATATTCATAAATATTTTAAAAAGAAAAAATTATATATATTTGTTCAAAATGGAAATTGAGATAGGGGTGACTTTTCAAGAATCGAATAATCGTTATTTGTACTCTGTATATATGTATTAAAAACTTTATTTGTATTTTATAAAGATGTAACTGAAACTCAGTTATTATCATAAATTAATTTAAAATTATTACAAAAATTCATAAATTTTAAATTTTGAATTTATTTTTAATCGAGGGGTAATTGCTTATCTTGTTTATCTAAAATAACTCAAAACCATTATTTGATTTTTGATCAATTGCACAATCATTAAATCACTTTAATTTGATTGTGAAAGTGTAACCTTCTAATAGTTAATTAAGAGAATATTTTTTAGAGTTATCCCTAGTCTAATTAAAAGTCAGCTGTTATATTGGAGTAATTAATATTCTCATTAAATATTTTAAAGGATCTTTTCCTTTATTTTTTAAACCTAATTTTTTTTACTTATATTTGTTTAGGATGAACCATACATGTTCAATTTGAAAAGACCAATGAACAAAAATTATATAGTTAAATAGAATTTTAAAATATGTGATAATACAAAAAAAAAGGTATTTTTTAAAATATGTGCAAATATATTTTGTTAATGCAAAAAATATAATTTGACAAAATATATTGTGTATGATATACTTTTTAGAGGTGGATTTAGCAAATGAAAATTTAGTGGATCCAAATTAACTTATAATTTCATTCGGTATTACTTTTTGGTGTAATGAAAACAAAACTGAATAAAGATTTTAAATTTACAAGTAAAGGGAATATATATAATCTCAACCCTATATAAATGTGCTCACTATTTCGTAGTTACAAATTATGGTGAAATCTTGATTTTGTAATTGTGATAAATGTGTGAATTGTATTGGTGAAAATCTTTAAAATAAGTGAAATAAGATGAGAGATTTAGATTTTCATGTTGAAAAATAAAATTCATTATTAATCAATTTTATCATTTTTCTGTTCAAGTTCGACTTTTCAAATCAAATCTGATTATAAAGCATAATATTATTATGATTTGGTCAATTCCATTGGCTTTGTGTAAACATTCGGCGCAGATACATTTTTTCTTTTATGGATGGTCTTATGTTGCGGTATGAAAAAAGATGTCTTTCAAATTATAAACTTCCAAACTTTTTTTCTCAAAAAAAAAAAAGAATAACTAAATATGGAAAATCATAATTTATTTGAATTAAAACAATTATGATAATATTTTGATTTTTTTCGAAAGAAAAATTAAAACTCGAATATGATACTAAGGGTAAAAATATCAAGTTAAAATCCTAACCAAGTAAATCTTGTCACTTTCATAAACTGTGAAAATTGAATTAAATAAATCTTGTTTTTAGCCCTTAAATTTGATAAGATATTGAAAAAGAAAAGCAAAGAGGTGTGATGTCAAGGAACACTTTAAAATTTTAAAAATATAAAAAAGTGATATTAAGCCAAAAAACATATTTGTTTGGATATTAAACATCAATAATGACTTTCAAAAGATAAGTTGATTGAGACCATCAAATTGTGAAAATAATTAAATGAAAATAAAATAAAATTCCCACAAGTATTTCTATTGATTTTTTACCTATTATACATCTATTTGATTGGGAAATAAGTTATTTCAAGATAATTATTGTGAGATTACTTATTCTATCTTGCACATGGAATAAAAACAACACAACAATTTCGTAATAACTATTTTCGAAGTAAGTAATCTCGCAATTTTATCCAAACATGGAATAAACCCATTACTAATGTTCATTTTTCTCAAATACATTACAAATATTTTGCATTATTAACTATTGCGACTTATAATAATTCTTACGTAGTTTTTCTAGATATATAAATTCTACTTCAATAAAATAATTTTTTAATCCAAATTTACATCTAACATCAATTAACTTGACTCTCACGTTACTAATCAAGTCAAATAAATTAAAACATAAATGCAATTACTATGCATTGAAGTTATAGCAACAACTACAATTCACTGTGCGGGTAAAGTTTTCTTATCCAATCTAAAAATGACAAATATTTGTTGAGAAAATCCATATTTTTAACTATTTTGAGTTGTATAGCAAATAAAAAATGTTATTTCAACTATAATATGATAATTGAAGATTAAGTCATATACTTAACGAGCCTGATAAGTTTAGTGATATGATATTGTGAGTCAGTTAATAAAGCCCGCAATGAGAAGGCCCGTTAGGTTTCATCATTTGCAATTAGGTACTCTACTCTAACTCCTATATAAGACACTTATTGACTCTTTGACGCCGTCACAACAAGACAGAGCGAGGCTGTCAACTCATCGACACCGTTACAACAAGATAAGAATATCCCGTTTATCTACTTGTCTACAATTCAGGTACTCCATTCAATCTTAATAACATTTAATTATTTTACCTCCTATTGTCATGTTTGATCTAAAATTTTATCATGTAAATTATATGTAAAAAATCCTCATTTTTATAAATGTTTATTATGAAAATGTTCCAATCAAATGGCCCACACCTTCAAGAAACCAACATTTTAGGACCTCATCTCATGTGATTGACATCCCTATTTATTTTTGTCTTTTTAGGGATGATTTAATTTTAATTGAAAACTTGGAAAATTAAAGGAAATGAAAAATAGAAAAGGGAAGTAAATAAATAAAAAAAATCCATATCTTTCAAAGAATTATAATAAGAACTAGAAATCAATCACATGAAAAATGTTGTCAAAGTTCATGTTTCTTATCAATATCAAAGATTTTACTTTTAACAAAATTTAAAATTAAATTTAGCGAGATAAATATAGCATGAAAAGGAACAATTCAAGTTAAAATGATACAATTTAAATCACATTATTAGACGAATTTTTTTTGCTAATACAGATGGACTAAATTGAATTGAAGATACATATTCAACAGAATTCAATAGTGTTGACTTAAATTAGAATTTTTCTAAATTATTAATTAAATTTAATCTTTTAATTAAAGGGAATAGTTTTTTAATTTGGATCACATGGCTTTTTTTATTTTTTTTTAAAATCACGTGAAATATTACCCCACTAACTTTAGTAGATTATTATTTTCTTATGGAACCCTAAGTCTCTTACTAATTTTTTTTTAATTGTTCTTTTTTTATTGATGGTCTGTTTATTTTATTCCTTTGTTTGTTTAGGTTTTTTTTAGCACACCAAATAAGTAACTTAATTGACAATTGTTTGACTAATAAAAGGATTGCTTCATATTCTCTTAATCCTAAATAGCATAACGAATAAGTACTTTATTCTTTTATTTATTTAAACAATTAAAGATTTTCTAAAAAAGAAAATAACAATTATTTTCTCTTTTATCGGTTTAATAATTTTAAAAACGCTACATATGAAAAATTGTCTATTCTCGAGACTCCCCCCATCCCCTCCCCTCCCCCCCCCCCCCCCGAGTTTAATCATCTGGAAAGCGAAGTGCTTACCTATACTTTTTTTTGTCTATTTCGATATCAAAAAGAAAATTTAAAATAAACAATGAAATAAATATAGAAGATTAATTTTAAAAGAAGTAAGTTATTTGATTCAGATTTAAACTTTATACCTATATGAGATTAGGTCATGATGCATTATAAAGGTTGTTTTAATTATGACTCTTTTCCTATGAGATTTATAGAATATAAATTAAGTGTAGAATTTTTTGTAATTTTTTATAATTTATTCAAATTATAGAAAATTATTTCCTCGTACTAATTAAATCCATCACACCAAGACAACAATTATTTGACAAAAGATTATTGTAATCGTTTGGTCACTAATTACAATCATTATAAAATAACAAATTCATAATTTCTTAGATCTTTTTATTCCACCCATTTCTCCCTTTTCTTAGACATATTCAATAATTCATTTATCTTCCAATTACACCATATTGTAAAGTAATTATACATAAATTATATACGATTAATATTTACATCAATAATAATTATTATTTCAGAATCTCATATAAATTTCGATTCAATAAATTAGAATACTTATTTCATAATTATATAATCTTATCCTTTTCCAAACTTCACTTCGATAACCAGATAACTTTTTGTATTTATAATTATTTATGTATTAAGATTTTCCTCATAGTATATTAATTGACTTGGACCTCTAATAAAGTATAGTAGTTTTTTTCTTTTAATAATACAACAATAGTCCCCAAAGTTTTATTTATTTGTATTTTAGCCCCATTAGCTTTACAAAAATACAAAGGGGTACCAAAATGGGGACCTCTAAAGAGCAATGCTAAAGACACGGAGCTAGCACCGCTGGCTCTAAATTTGGTTTCACCTAATATAAATTACCCTCAACTCAACATTATATTACAAAAATACCATACCCCTTAATTAGTTCATTATTCCAAATATACCCATGATCTTTCCATTCCCAAAACACCCTTTTAGCGACATAAACGCAAGGACTTTAATGTCATTTCAAACAAATTTCATTATCCATTTCAATCCATTAAACCCAATGGCATTTAAGTTATTAATTCACAAAACCAAGGGTAATTTCATTTATTAGGTATATATATACACACTTGTTGCCCTTTTCATTTTTTTTTCTTCTTATATAAATCTTTCCATTCCCCCAAACTCTCTCTCTCTTCTCTCTCTCTCTCTTTCTCTCCGGCAATAATTCTTCCTCTTCTACGGCGGAGCCACCGCTAAAACCACCGTCCGTACACCGGAATCCACCGTTTCTCGCCGGAATCCGGCGATCTTTGTCTAGATCTTTCGTCGACTTACCGTCAAACTCACTACCCCCTTTCTTTTCTTCTTCTCCAGTAATTTCTCTTTCAATTTTAATATTATTTTTTTTACTGTATTTTAAATTGAAAAAAAAATTATTTATTTTACTTTTTATATTTATATTTTTATTTTTCTCAACGAGAAATGTACCTGTTAGAGTGAATTTACTTTTCTAACCTTTTGCTTTATTTGTTTTTATCTTTCCAAACCCCATAATTCCTTAACCGTAACTTCACTTTTTTATTTTTTCCTTTTTTATCGCTTTTTTATTTTATTTTAAAAGTGTGGTGACGTGGCATGCTGTAGATTAAGATTGGACGGCTAGGATGAATTATCACTCACGGCGAATCTTAACTCTTGACGAGTCATCACGGAAGCGAAAAGACCGAGACACGTTTTATTCGTCTCCAAGACCGTCAAATCCACTAACGTCCGTTAGTAATGCTAACCTTACGACGTCGTTTCCTAAACCCGACCCGAAGAAAAAGGGTCATCCTCATCAGCAAATGCCCAATTCAGTTTTAGCCGGGTATATGGCTTATGAGTATTTAACTAAAGGTACTTTATTGGGTCAGAAATTTGACCCGGCTCGACCTAGAGCTAATGCTGCTGCTACTCCTCCTCCTTTAGCTGACCCGAAGAAGAGAAAGTCGAGCCCGGATGAGCCGAAGCCGAGCCAGAATTATGTTGAGATATCTAGCTTGTTGAGGAGTGATGGGACCCACATTCCTGGTATTGTCAATCCGACGCAGCTGGGACAGTGGATTCAGATGTGACATTTTAAAAATTTAAGAAAAAGAAAAAAGGCGGAGGCTTGAGACTAGACGTATCGGAACGGAATCCGAAAAAATGATACGGTTTTTTATTATTGTTATATTGTTTGTTTTTGATTATTATTTGAATTTTGTGTTGTTGTTATTAGATGACTCATGAATGTTATGTGCTGGCTATAGACAGCCAGCTTTCATATATATATTACTACTATCTTGTTTATTTCTCTTATGTTTTTTTTTTTGATATATTTGTCATGATATTTTCATGATATTGGGATATATATACCACTATATTCATGTATCGATCATCGCATATGTGCATGCAAAAAAATAAACATATTTGCATGGACGTGTAAATGTGTGTCTTTGGGTGGGTGCTTTGGATATAGTGTCTCGCGAGCTAATCTCAAAAATCCGTCCTTAGTATGGATTGCAGGTTGTGTGAAGTTAGAATTGCTAGTAATCGTCGATCAAATTATATGACTGTGTATTTGTTTCCGGACCTTGCGTATACCATTGGGTTGGCCATGTTTGAAGTCTTTATCTTAACAATCAGGAGGGAATGCCGAAGACAGGGCTAGTGACTGGAGTGTGTGTATTCCTGAATAATCTCATTTTTCAATTATTCAATTATTTGATTTTACTAAGTTCAATGTTAGCTAGATTAGTTAACATTTATCTCTTTCGATGCAACAATAAGATTATTTTTGTAACAAGTGATTTTCTTGGTTGGTTTATTGGTCACATTTTATTCATGAAATGGCTTGGATTAGTAGTATTAGCCTGGATACACGAAACTTATAGAGTCGTAGCCTTTTAAAACATTCTTCTCCAACTCAGTCAACCGATAGGTTGAGGCAATCAACTGGAAATCGATCAAATGTGTTAAAGGTGAGGTGGGGTGGGTGGGTGTGATTGTGAGATGAGATATCAATGATTTATTTTCATATCTCAATTTAGAATATAGAGATAGAAGATATTAATATTCATGCTAGTTAATATGAAAGAAAAAAAACATGAGCTTTGCTTTGGTAGTAGAAAAGTAAGCAATTTTTGTTAGAGTCAGAACTTATATCGAATTGATTGTGTTATATGCAATGTCCATTAATAATGGTTCGTTAATATCCATTAATTTAGACTCCTTTCCTCTTCTCAATTATGAAAATAATCCAGATGGCTAGTCCCAAAGCCCTCAAAGAATGGAAACATAAATCAACTCACTACTCGTCCTCTCTTGAACGTGTAACTCGAGCTACTAAAGAGAAGTAGAATTCAAGTCAATCGATCTTATTTCAATTACGTGTACTGGGTAAGAGTAGGTCCTCGCAAATCGCCGAACCGATAGAGTCAAGTACTAATAACAACAGCAAAAGAGGGATGGACATTACTTGTGTGAGTAAAATAACTCAAAGATATACTAACAAATTGGCTACCTATGTTTTATAATAATTAAGATGCACTCAAACTGATCAGCTATCGTATCATTATTTTTTTTAAAAAAAATAATAAATTGATAACTCTATTTTATTAATTAAAAGTCTCAAACTAAAGTCTGAAGATAATTTTTTTTTAGTAATAAATGAGAATTGTTTACATTTTAGCTTATATTTTGTAAGATGATTGGTAGGATGTGAAATTCTATGTTTAATTAATTGTACTGTATTGTTGATGATCAATATATCCGTTGATTAGTTCATGGGGAAATGAGTATTAATTGGATACAGTTTAAAGTTATGATAATTATTAATGAATTTCTTCTACCTAAAAGTAAAAAAGTAGTCATCACCAATAGCTAACCTAGATTTATTAAGAATATTTGAGAATATATTATTTTTAAATAAAGATTATTCAATTGATTATCCTTTAATCAGTTAATTATGTGACTACGTCGTTGGTCATGACCATTTGTATAAATATTTATAATTTTTTATTCAACTTACGTATGTGACATATTTTTCGTATTTAAAATAATTAATATTTCATTGACTCCAAATATACATTTGATGAGAAGTTTTTGTATATACACATTTCGAAAGTTTTATATCACATGAATATATTAGAACGGAGGGAGTAGTGATATATATAACTCAATTGTCTCAATTTAATTATGTGGCAGTGACTATATAAATCATATTATTAAAGAAGAAATGATAAATCAAAATTAAATTATTTTAAATTTCAAAAATGAAACATTTTTATTTTAAAGAAAAAGCTAAAGATATGCCCATCGAATACATTATTACATCAGAGAGAGAATACTACAATTCGTACCATGGAAAACGACAAACCAACTATAAAGCTCTAGATACCAAAATGGATTGTGACGCACTGACGAGAGTGTTTCACTCTTAATCAGAGGTCTCGAGTTCGAGTCTTGAGTATGGAGAAAATTCTATAAGGAGCCCTATGCGAAGTGAATGTTGCAGGACGCAATGCGAATTTAGTCGGAGTTCGCACACTGAACGAGAAAAAAAAAAAAAAAAAAAACTATAAAGCTAGACAGGAAGATGACAACTTATTGATCCAAAAGAGAAAAAAAGAATAAGAGTTGTTTGGCTCAGCTTAAAAGCTGGTCAAACTGACTTAAAAGCTGGTTTTGACTTATTTAACTGTTTGACAATACTCAAATAGCTTATTTTAAGTTAAAAAAAAACTTATTTTAAGCCAAAAGTTAAAAGCTGGGTAGGTGTGTTTTTTTTTTAGCTTATAAGCTGTTTTAAGTTGACCACATTTTTATGTTTTTCCCTTAATATTTTATACAATCTCCAAATTACCCATATAACCCTAACATCTCTTTCTTCTAGTTCCCCTTTTCACGTTTGCATAACAACTTCAACACTTTTATCTAAACGCATAACTGCTTATTTTAAAAATAAGTTTCAGCACTTTCAAAAGTACTTTTTTAAAGCTGCTTTTATTAAGCCCATCCAACGGGCCCTAAATATGAAGAAAAAAAACTCCATCCCTTTTGGTCCAATTTTTATGTTGTTTTGGTTCTCACTCGGTATTTAATGTTCATATTATAATATTATAATTAAATTTGTATTGTGTATAACTTATTTGGGAAGAAATTCTCGCGCAAAGACTTCGATTTCGAAATATCTAATTAAGAAAGAAATAATTACATCGATGTTAAGTATGGCACTTTTGGTCCCAATTGTTGGTCACGTTACGTGCTTCTTTAATTTGTCCCAATTGCTTTATGTTGTTTTTGAAACATATAGTTGGTTTAATTAATGTTTGACTATATTCTTGTGTTAATTTTCGATAAATAATCAATTCGAATTTGAATTTTAAAAATAAAAATATTATATTGATACAAAGTTAGTAATCAAAACTTGAAGCTTTATGAGTTCTAGATTCAAATTTTAAAAAATTATTCAATGCTAAAATTAATTATAACTTAAATTCCAAGTTAATAATATACATTAATACTGAATTCAATTGAATCAATAATCGACTCCCGACATCACCATTTATGAGAAATACATATGAATAATTATTTAGGCATGAAAATAATGTTGGAGGCTAAGAAAAATATTGGCACGTAGAGATTGAAAACTGACAAAAATATTTGTAGAAATTATTATATTATTACCCCACAAGTTTCCATGCATTCAAAATACGCTTATTACGAATTCAAAATTGGATGAGCCAAGTCATAATTGCACTCTTATAAATATTCAAATTTGGGTGATAATCTCGTAACAATAATATACTTAATGTAATTTGATAAACAGAAATATAAGAAGCTTACATAATAGAAAGATTTTATTTTTATCATTGATTAAGTATAGAAAAAATCTATAAATTACATCAGATCGACAATCCGAGTCAAGCTGAAGAAAAACAAAATTTGATTATTGTTTAATTTAGTATATTTAAAAAAAAAGCTCGAATTTTAGCAGGTTGCTTTAATTTTAACTATTAAAAAAGTCAAACCAAAATCAAATTATTATGACATTATTGTAACCTATAAATTATGTCATATTGTCATACTTAAAATTTAAATAATTAAAGGAGGTGAAATATTTAATCGTATGCATCATCCTCAGATGGAGATTCTATCGCTTATTAAAGTTAATCCGTATAGTTAACGGAGATAACATATTTTAGTAGTTAATTCGTTATATAATGAAGATCTACGAACACATGTACATATTTTTTTCCTGAAATTTGAGTACAAATATATAATTAAAACACTTTATTATATATTCAGATGCTTAATTAAAACTAATCATAGATTAATATCTAAAGAAAATATTGATCAATTTAAAGGACCACCAATATGTTAACCCTATTTATTTAGGTAGACTCAAGTCAAATTTCAATTTCAAACTTAAATTATCTACCGGGAAAAGGATTTGAAATATATTCGAATTTTGACGAAAATTGTTGTTACGAGAAAGAACCTTTTATCACTCTGTATTATTTAATAGTGCATTTATAAATATATATATGTGTCCACGTGGACATCATAAATATTGCATCATTATAAGTAATGTGTCTACGTAGGCATATATATACTTTTAAAGTACACTATTAAATAGTGCAAGGGGTAAAACATTCTCCATAAAATTTGATATCGTAACAACTTTGACAAAATTAAAATATTATTTAGACGCTTTTTTTTCTTTTAATTAAAAGGAAATTAATTGTGGTCCATACTACTCTATCTAACTCCCTACGTTTACAAATTGTGAGCTAACGTAACGCCAAATTTTATTTTACTTTTTTAGGAGCATATGCAAGGTAGGCAATTATCCTAAATTCCTAACTATAATTATCTAAGCTAATTTATAAATTGTGATAATATTTTTAGAAATTTACACTATTTTTTCGTATAGTTTTTAAATATATAATTTTTTTATTTAAATTATCTTTAAAAATTAATTAAATTAATTTTTAAAAAATATAATATAAAAATCAAAAGTGAACAGAAGGAGTATCAATTGATCATAGGTTGTGGATGACCATATGACCAAATATTCTGATTAATTTTTGTACACTTTAACTAATTTTACAAAAAATAAAAAAATTAACTATAAAAATATCAAATAACTTTGTTTATTAAAATTTACATAGAACTTATAGTCATAGTTATTGCTTGTCAATTGTTATTATCAAAGTTAAATTTTAAGAAAACAATGTTTATAATTATATATATATATATATATATATATATATATATATTAAAAGTTGATTATAAGATTTAAATGTTAGATTGCGAAGGAAAGCGATTGCCACCAATAAAAGTAAGGAAGTCACATTTTATAGGACGATATTGGTTGGTTCGGTTTATTAGTTTTTAATTTTTAAAATACGCTAATTAATCTGAGGTTTTATTTTTATTCGATTGTTTTATCGTTTTTTTTTATTTTTGAATTAACCGACATGAAAATGCTTATAAAATAATCATATAACTTCTCCGATAATTTGACGTGACATAACAATAATGTAACTTTACAGAATGCTGATAGAATAGAAACAATATTAAATAACATCAAAAAAAAATTATTCAAGTGCAATATAAATAAAAAAATTAAGACAATAATGTGAATTGAAGAGTAAAGAGCAAAACTAATAACCAATAAGATATTAATCAAAATATTTAATAGTTAAAGCTTTATTTATTTGTATTTATTGGATATTTTAATCTTAATTATTTAGATTTTAGATTTAGTTATATAAATTTTGATACATATTTTAATATTTAATATATATATTTAAAGCCAAACGTTTTAATTTCTATAAAAATAAAAGAAACCTAATGGAACAAGAAAACAAAATTAAAAATTATTACAACGCCGTATATACATAGGATTCATATTATACACATTTTATGTGTGTTTGGTATAATGAAATATATATTTTAGAAAATGTGTTTTATATAAATTTGATTGCAGAGTTAAAGTCAGTATGTAATCTTCACCAAAAAATATATTTAATAAAAATCGATAGCAACATATACTAGCAAATATAGTGGTGTTTCGAAAAAATATTTTAACGATATTCTAAAATTCAAGTGATTTATCAGTTTCGATTGTTTTTCAAAAGAATTATTCGTATTGATACTTTTTTTTTCATAAAAAGTCACTATTTTGGCTTCGAACTCACAACCAAACACACTATAAATGATTAGGGGAAAATGACTAATATACCCCCAAACTATCATAAATAGTATACAGATACCCTCTATCATACTTTTAGGATATTAATGCCCCTATTGTCCAAAAACTAGAGTACATATACCATTTATACTAATGAATATACACATGTCATAATCTTATCCACCGACCCTTTTTATTAAATATCGAATCGATGAATCAAATTGGTTCATGTGCCTATATTTAGTCTCGCGCTAGAGTGAATAACATATATGCTCCAGTTTTTAGACGTCAGGAGCACCAACGCCTCAACTATGATGAAGAACATTTACTTACTATTTACGATAGCTCAGTCACATAATTTTTTAAAGAAATTATTATATGTTAGCCATGCTTCACATATTCGAAAGTGACTTGTGTTAATATTGCACATCCAATAATTTAGACCATACAATAAAAAGGTAGGACCCGTTATTATTAATAAAAGTTTTCAAAACATTTTTTTCTAAAAAAAACGAAAAATCATAATTAAATTAAATTTGTTTGGTCGAAAAGACATATTCTGATAATTAATAAAACCCAAAAGGCTTTTAAAAAACTAGATTATTCCAATTATTTTTTGGTCTTCCATAGCAAAGTCTAGATAAATTATTTCGATATTTTTTTAAAAAGAAAATCGTGATATAATGAAATATTATTTATTCAATTAAGATATTCTAACAGATCAATAATATTAATAATATATTTAATTTATTTTAACAGATCGATAGATTTAATGTCAAGATTTGATAATATTAATTCCTACATAACTTTTAGTGACCATAAATCATTTTTCTTCCTTTTTTATTTTTCTTTATGTTTTTTTTGTTGAAAGCAATTGAAGACAAAAACTTGCCAAACTTAGAAAAATTTTAACATTAATATTTTCATATAATTATATACTTAAATTCACAGAATTTTGGCTTATATGTGACAAGTCAGTCTTATTTTTAACTTTTTTTTAAAAAAATTAAATATCATCATGTAAAATAAATGAGATAAATAAATATTTATCACGCTTTACATGAATCATTTTTAAAATTACAAAAATAACTTATCTAATGATAATAAGAAAAATAAATTTTATAAATGACATTTTATAATAATTTTGCTCTCGTAAAATTCAACACACCTCATTTTTATCCCTACGATTCTACCTCTAACCCCACCTTCCATAATCAATACTTTTTTGGTGACGTATGAACACAATTAAATAATTTATTTTTTTTCTTGACAATATTTTTTTTTTCAAAAAAAAAATTATTTTCCATCCTACCGAACAGGCGAACACCACTTGGTCAATTTTATTTTTTGTGGTATTTAATTATTCAAAAGTTGAATTAAGAAAAAACAATCACTATCTTAAAAGTCGATGACAAAAAAAATTATAAGATTTATTCGTGTCTTTTCCAAAAAAAAAAAAATGGATCCCAAAAAGATATTATTTTTTTAATTATAGAATTCTTATTTACTATTTTTGCATATTATTTTGTGGAGCTCTTTTGCTTGTTCTAGTACTAGGATTTTGAAAATATGTACTTTGGTTTAAAAAAATAATCAATATTATTCCCTTTGTTATCTTCTTTGTCCCCTATTATTCAATATCATGGTGTGCTTTGAGTCTTCAAAACAAAATGATATTCTAGTTTTACTATTTTTTTCGATCCAGTTAGCTCTATTTCTTTCTTTTATAGTGGTGTAGGTTAGGGTGTCCAGCTTCGTACATACACGTAAAATGATTAAATAACAAAACACCCTTAACATAACAGACTGTTAAAGCCCAGTGGTTTTCACCTCGTTGGAATGAGTAAGTGTTTGTGTATTCGAATCTCACTAGTTCTACTTTAGTCGATGAGACTTTATATTATAACGAAACGAAGCATTCAAGAACTTGTATATCTGCAATTGCAGGCCAAGTAAAGATATATCCATAAGGAATTTCCTATACAAAACCTACTTACTACAATGGCTATGTCTGTCCTTTTTGAGGTATTAACAACGATGAAGATAGATCGATTATCGTATCATCAACGACTCAAAACATTTACACCTCCAGTAGTGATCAGAAGAAGTAAAATCAGGATGGCTTTTTACTCTTTTTTTGGGAAGATTTGGCGAGTGCATCGTAGAATTCTCTTCTACGTTTGTTGTTGTTGTTGTTGTTGTTGTTGTTGTTAAGGAGATTACTGGTATTGATGTTGTTTGTTTTGACGCTCACTGGGCTCTTTCCCTGTGTATGTAGCACGTCCTGTACGAAGAATTTCAACTTCCATAATGTGGACTCACTCTGCATAAAGGTCAATACTTTGTGTCATGTAAAGCCAAGAGTAGATTAAGAACTAGAAATGCTGCAAATATGAAATGATAAAACGATCGATGACCTGAGCATTCATATCAAGTTCCACTTCTGTTGCTGTTGGTTGGAAAGTAGGATCATTCTGTGCCACAATCAATAGTGCCTTATTAAGATCGTCAGGAGACAGCTTAGTGAGCGCATTCCCAAGTTGTTTCCTGTCTTCCGTTGAAATCTTTCTGAAATATATATCAGAAACTTAGCGACAAATACTACAGTTAACCTAAATTCGAATCACATAAAAACTCGCATAGGCAACACACATCTAAGCGAGTTGTTATAGAGGCTAGCCACATTCCCTGCCTCCTTGTTAAATCAGGAGCATGAGTGTGACATACTAATGTATCACGTAAGCATATCTATGGCCCAAATTGTACTTGGAGCATTTCCTGTTTGCCTGCTATGTTAGTGTTTCACCTTTCATTCTAAATTCACTGATTATATGGACTTCTACTTCTGCTATTAGATAGTATTTTTAACAAGTAATAACAAGTCTTATAAGAACTTCCATTAAGCCAGTGCATCAGGTGTAATTACAGATGGTGCAAATTCTCTCCTGTGTCTAGTATTATAGCAAGTGCAAATTCTCTACGGTGTCTAGTATTATAGCATCTGGATCTTGAACAATGACGGGTTTGTCCAACATACTAATTTTACCCTTCACATAAGTAACCCAACCAGAGCCAGGAAGCAAAACAAAAGAAGCTTCATTGTCGAAACCGTGTCATGAGCAGGCAATCACTATTGACTTTGATTTCCCAGCCAATGCTTATCCATCTCCTCACTATTGGAAAAAGGTCATCATAGCATAGATTTTTCCTTTTCCATTTGAATTTTCTGTTCTTAATATATTACAATTTACAACTGCTCCCCTCCTATATCCAGGCAAAAGACTCCTAAAATTCATTTCTTCTCCACCTTCCTTCATAACTGGGCCAACGTATAGGCATTAGTTCTATTTATTTCCAGTGTCTGACCGTTTTTGCCAACAAAAAATCATGTTCATGGGGTTTTCACCAATTACTAGCACCATATGCTACGGAGATTTTCTTTAAAACACTCAAATGTTCAATGAGAAAAAGGGTTGTACTATAGAAACATCTGTCATCTTTCAGACAAAACAGAGAAAATTTATGGATCATTTTAGGTAATATTTTGGATTCAATCAAAAGAATATCTCGTAACCATTCAATGAAAGGAAGGACTAGAGTACAAGGTATATTTATAAGCAATCAGCTACTTTAAAATTAATCAATGCACAACTTAACTGAAGAGAGTAGTTTGTTAAAAGTTCTAACCTGCATTTCTGAAGCACCAAGTCCCTGAGTTCTTCCAGTTGCATGTCCACCTCATCAAGCTGGAATTCAAAAGATAAATATAAGTTATTATCTACAGGGTGTTAAATTTTTTGTGTGAAGAGGAAGATCCATAAATAGTTAGGCCAATATGACTAATGTTTGCGTGTAAAGGATTCTGAGCCTTAACTACCTCAATAGTTAAATCTTTTGCCATTTTTGCATGAGCAGCCTCTTGAGCGAGCTGCATATCCTGTTGGGCTTCTGCTTCCTCTTCCTTTCGCCGTTTTTCCTACGAGCAGTAGTTCTACATATTAATCTCTCAATTATTTACTTAAAAACCCGATTAATATCTTAATCTCATACAAGCATATTCTTGATGAAAAAATCTCATTTAGCATATATCAATAGCCTAGAAGAAAATGGTTCAATTATCTTAGCAATTTCTATGAGATGCTGAAGAAAAATACTATAGATAATACATGGATATGAGTCATACCTCTTCATCAACTTTGGGCAAAAGCTGCAACCATTTCTCCTCGAATTTTCCCAACAAGGTTTTCGCCATTACATGAACGTCATCCCTTTCCTCGTTGTATTTCATCGCATTCTTAAATATTAGCCTCACGTCTGCACATATCTCTCGGACATGCTTATAGCCAGAACCATCCTTTGCTTCCATCTTGTTTTTGATAGTACTGAAGTCCATAGGCTTCTCAATAACCTAGAGATTCCATGATGTATTAGCAGAAACAAAAGGAGCATATGATTCCTAAGAACATCACAGATACAGTAAGTACACAAACAAGAAAGTTCAAAGCTTTTACCTCAAAATAATCATGTAATCCAAGACCCTTGACATCCACAGGTTCCATAAAAGGTTCTGCCCACTTGTGCTGAGTGATCTGACAAATACACTAAGTAATGAGTATAAATAAATTAACTGGAGCAAAACTACATTCGATCTTAAACAAGGTGCATCACCATAATATGCTCAGATGCCCTACACTTCTTTCTTTTACCATTATTTCCTATAGTAAGAAGAAATAAACTAAAGAAAGTTACAAAGACAGAGAAGGATGAAGGCTAAGATCAGACAAAATAATCTTTCAATGGGTAAATCAGCAAGCTTACTTGCAAAGGAGAGACAGGAAGAGAATGTATAACCAACAGCAGGACAAGTACAATGATGTGTACCTCCGTAGAAAAAGTAAAAAGAGTAAAACATCATCGGTACCAAAAAGTGAGCAACTGACATGAGGCATTTCGAAACTTTGTATACTCTTACAGGTAACAGGAAATCACAATGACAACAAATACTAGCTTAACCGTATTTAGATCTCTTCAACACTTATCAGAAGCTTCAATGTTTATTAGAAAAAATTCCATTCTGCAAATTCGGCATGTACCACTATTTAATATTTACTCAAACCTTTTCTCGCGTTCTTTGCAGTACTGCTTCGGGTTACAAAATAATTACATCTATTGCTGGAAGTTTGAAGGATCACAGCAGTTACGGTTTAGTAGCACACAAGCTTTAGACAGGCAAAAAGGTGTCGAGGCACGGAAAAAATAATGAGATTACCTGACGTAATATAGTACCAAATTGGCGCATAAGTTCTTGCATTCTCCTGGAACCAGCTGCTTCTCTACGTGATGCATCCTGCTGCCGCCTTCTAAAGCTAGAAATCTGTTTCTCTTTGTCTTTCAGAATAGAGCCACCTCTTGGCGTGTTTGATTGTTTTTTACTAGTATTGGAATAGAAATGCTCAACCTCATTCAGTCTCTGCTCAATCTGTTGATGTAACAAACTTGTGACCAGATTATATTTAAGAGCAAATCATGAAAACAGAAATACATGAGCTATCAGCGCATAGATGCTGAGAGATACTATCTTTTATATTGCAAATTCTGGGTAATATACAGTTTGTGCGCTGGTAAAACAGAAATAGTCTGATTAGAGTAACAATGCCAAAAGAAATAACATCTGCTGTATTTTTTATGAACTACGGGCAAAAGCTTTCTAACAGAAATAATTTTTCAAAGAGCATTAAGAGTGAAGCTATGAGGTGATCACTTATGAAAGAATTTAGCTTAACAAGCAGCCTTTTCCTGCTTAAGATTGAAAGAAAAACAAATAGAAACAACAAAAAGTAAGCTATAAAGCAAAAATCCTATATCTTCATTTTGCACGCTCTTGCCAAAGAATCTTGGTGAGTACCTAAGTGTATCTTCTTGCGTGGAGCATACTATCAAAAGAATGTTCTGATGTTCTTTTTTCTCAATTTTCTTTAAGTAAAAAGGAACTTGAGAGATGCAATGAATAATCTCTTTGCCGTACACTTTCTCCTATTAGAAGTGCAGCTTTTGCACATAAAAAATTGTACTTACTACAGGCAACCATAATGTCAATCAGAATGAACACTTCTATCAAGTGGACAATTTGAATCGCGTTTCATTTTTCTGAATTGTTAATTGTGTATCATCTAAAACAACAACTCGTACATCAACAAGTTCGGCTGTATGGATCAGGCTAACATTATACAACATTTTAAAAACATAGAAATAACAGTTCTTTTATTAAATATATATTAATAATTTATCACAGATAACACACTACAGATAAGCTAAAAATAGCGTGTTAAGATCATGTAGACAAACTATATGATAATATGAAAAAAACAACAATTACAATAGTAATAGACAATCTCAAAGAATGTTTGAACAGATTTACTATCCATTTGGATGTCAACTAGCATACAACAACCAAGTATACAATTTTCCTCAGCACCAAGTTACCTGATCAACCTTCCCAACCATTTCATCAACACTTCGACCGAAATTTTCAGAAGCAGTAGCATTGTCTTTCTGCTCTTGTATAGGGATGTCAGGAACTAAGCCGTTTAGATTCTCCATCTGATTAAGACATAGCTTTATCTTAGATGAAATTCACTGACTTTGTTTCAGCACACACACAAAAAAAAAACTTAAACCCAAAATCTAGAGAAACTACATCAATTTAATAAGGTCAACAAGATAAACATTAATCAAAAAACATTTGCACTACTTCAAAACCTGTCACATTAAATAAGCTAAAACCTCACCGAATTCACAAAATACTCACATAATAGTAGATTTACAAGGAAATTTACATGACCTAAAATTTACACATTCTCATTTAATGGTCTAATTTTATTTTTATCTTCTCTATGATAAAAATGTTAGAAAAGCGACCACTTATTATCCTCAAAAGAGAGTAGTACATTGCACAATTTTGCAGCCAATAACGAATGGAAAGTAAATGAAATCCATACTCTTCCCATCAAATACAATTCTTTATGCTATTGGTACTAGGACTAGTCCTCTTAAAGCTACATTTCAATGTTCTTTCTTGTCTTACACTTCTATAAGTTGCATTCAATTTTCTTCAACTCATGTTTCTTGAATTCTCTTAATTTGCTTCTTTCCTTCTTTTTTTTAAATGGTAACAATTATAGATGTTAAAAATCAGCACTATGAAGTTGCTGCAAACATCCAAATTACAGCAAAAAGGAACATCCAAATGACTCTTTGTATTTCTGTGTTCAAGTTGATACTGGCGATATTGACTTCTCGTCACTTCTCTCTTATACTCTTCCAGTCAACAATTCTTTTTTCTTGCGTATTCGTCTGTTTGTTCCTATTTACAGGCAGATGTTGGAAAATAAAAAGATGACCCTAGCTATTGAAGTTCATTATAACCAAAGTTACCAAACTAATGACAACAAATTAACTTTTTTTATTGATTATCAATCAACAGATGGATATATATCAATTTTACAATTGATCAGTGAAAATGTTAAAATAGGTACTCAATCCTACACATAAGATGATTTCGCATTACAAATTGTGCACTTCGCTTCGTACAATAAATAGTTCTGCTGCTTATTTCTGGATTAAAGACCCAGAACCATTGCCTCTTTTTTTTTCGAGCTTTTCAGTTTTACTTCAAAATACTGAATTAGACAGTCTTCTTTCGAGTCGAGCATCTATCAGAAACAGACCTTATAATCTCTACCCTACAAAGGTAGACGATACGTCTCCATACATCCTACCCTCTCCAGACCCCGCTCGTGGAACTACACTTTGGGTATATTGTTGTTATTGTTGAATTATACAGTTTCCAGAGCTGATTCAACCCACCCACCACCTAACCACACACCAAAGCATTACAAAAAAGAACAAAAACCTTTCACAATTTGATAGTTCTACCATTAAAAATCATGGAAGAAAGAATTAAGGACTAGGGTTTGTTAAAACATAAAAAGATGAAAACTTTATTGTTATATGTATATATGTATTGAACTTACAGCTCGAATTTCGCCGGTCGCCGGAGTAGATCGGAGATAAGCAACAGGTTGTGCCGCCGATGAAGGAGATTGTACTGTTGTCAGCTAATTTTTAGTATACCTTGGGTTTTGAGATATAGTAAAAAGGATTTAAACTACCATAAAAATAATTATAATTGGAAAAATTACTTTTAATAAATAATTATCGATTTTAGTGATATTTATCATTTATAACAATAATATGTTAAATCTGTAATACAATACGTATGAAAAACAAATTATTTATGCAATAAATAAGTATTATAAATATATTAAAAGTGATCACGTAATAAAAAAAATGTTATCGCTATAAATGATAAATATTTTCTGAATATCGTTTCCCAAAATAATTTAACATATAAAAAATCAAATTTTATTTATAAAATAAATTTGGTAAGAATGTATTATCAAACTTTAGAACGTAAGATCAATAGAGTAATAGTGGAATTGATTATGTTGTATTGGACATCGTAATGAACGATTAAAAACTCTTTATCTTATATTCGAAGAATGAGAAAAGTGAAAAGAAGAGTGTTAAGATAGATGTGTGGACATACTAAAAAAACATAAGATTAAAAACAGAAATACCTGATACAAATTATAAAGATGAAGAAATGCATAAATACCTCGATGAAAAAAAGCGAGAAATTATCGTTGATGAATTTAAAAAGAAGTATAAATGGTTATGTATCTATGAATTGTTATACCATACAATATTTGTTCTTTTCATAGAATGAACAAATTTTCCCACATCGTCATATAATAAAGAATTTGTCTCCTTTATAATAATGTACAATATTATATTGTATGTCGAGCTTAGTAACGTGGGTTTGTAATCCAAGTGGAGACATTGGAGTGGTTGAATATTGGGCTTTACCAGAAGGTTGGGCTTGGTGGGCTTAGTTCTGGCCTGCCCTATCCAAGCACAGAGTTGGATCACGAGGCCCAAATGAAAATATGGGCTTCTTGATTCCTAAAGTGGGGCGGACCGCATGAGGCTGGCTTCACAGAGCAGTGAACAGCTCCTGCTCTGTGCAGTGGAAGGATAACGGGTCCGTGTCTATCAAGTCCAGTAACGCCTAATGGGTTGCTCCAATAAACAACCACTTTTTTTTTTTTTTTGCCTAATCAGGATTTTCACACAATATTTTCATCAGTGCAATCGAAAATTATATTGTAAGTTCTTAATTATTTCGTTATTTTATGCATATATATATATATTGAGTACGAAATCCTTGTAAAAGGGTTGATAATTTGAATTCGTTATACATGTGATTCAAATTTGAAATCTTTGATTAAGAATGGAGAGACCGACTCATTTACACAATTTTTTCATCAGTGCAATCGAAAATTATATTGTAGTTCTTATTAATCCGTTATTTTATGCATATATATATTGAGTACGAAATCCTTGTAAAAGGGTTGATAATTTGAATTCGTTATACATGTGATTCAAATCTGAAATCTTTGATTAAGAATGGAGAGACCGACTCATTCAAACCACATAGGTTGTTGGGATGTAAATCATGAAAGCACAACAAAAGAATTGTCATTTAAAAGAAGTTAATATTATTAGATCTTATGTCTCAAAATCACAAAACAAATATATAAGTTTTCTTATGTCTCAAAATCACAAAACAAATATATAAGTTTTCTTCTTTCTACAACGAAGCAAGAAATGATTCAAAACACGAATTTTTACATGGGAAATACTAACGGAATTCGGTCCCTCAATTTTAAATAAGTTGGGATCGGCTATATGAATTCTCGTCACTTCATTAAACTCAACTCATGCCGTTGTCGTACAAGATAAAATACAACAACGACACACTCAATGTAATTTCACACGTGAAGTTTGATAATAGTACTGTGTACACAATCTAATTTTTACTTTGTGAGAAACAAAAAGACTCTTTCCAAAAAGCCCTCAACTCAAGTATAACATCACAAAATTTAAGTATGAAAGCAAAATACAAGAAATAAGCAATCATATGAAACATACAATTATTACAAAGTGAAACAAAAGTAAGAAATGGTGCAACATTAAACTAAATATAATTCTCTCTATTGAATCTCATGAAATTAATAATTTTCCCCAAATGGTGGTAGAATATTGGGCTTAACCAAATGGTTGGGCTTGATGGGCTTATTTCTGGCCTGCTCTATCCAAGCACAGAGTTGGATAATGAGGCCCAAATGAAAGTATGGGCTTCTTGATTCCTAAAGTGGGGCGGATCGCACGAGGCTGGCTTCACAGAGCAGTGAACAGCTCCCGTTCTGTGTAGTGGAAGGATAACGAGTCGGTGTCTATCAAGTCCAGTAAAAGCTTGACGGATTGCTCCAAATAAACCTCCACCCTTTTTGCCCGACACATATTTTACAACTACTAATATGATTTTGAAGTCGAGGGTCTATTGAACATGAACTCTCAGATTTCACTCATTAGATTATATTGATTAATGTGACTTGCACTTTCAAGATCCACATGCTCTTTACCCTTCTTAGATTTCACTCGCGATATTTTACTTAGTTATGAATATATTGTTTTTGTTATAATGTGATTTTGAATGAAAAATATTGAAATTAAATTTGGTTGACCTCTTGCAACTTTACTATATATCAGTAGGGACAAGACAATTTTTTTTTTCTATATATATATGCTTTAACTAATTTTATGACTTCAGCACTATTAGTGTTTACACTATGTGTCCTTTTTTTTATTATTATTATTATTATTAATTTAAATAACCAAAAAATATTTTAGTGGTTTCTATTTCTGTAATTGGAGAATTATTAATTATCAAGATAGTATGTGGCTTATGATTCATTTAGTCCATAAATACTCTAAATCATTGGTCAAAGATTCAAAGGGTGGGTCCTTTTTTCAGTATTTTTCTTAAATCTTGACATATAAAATATAATATAATACTATGTCCTAAAATATTATACAGGGACAATAATAATTTAATCTTTAAATTATTAAGAAATTCTGTCTTGATTTATGTGATATACGATTCAATATGTTTAATTTTCAGTTAATCAATTAAAATGTGTACTTTTGATACTCCTTCATGTCGAAACGATGTTATAATTAATTATTTATAGAACTATATTACCGTTTACTAAGTAACAAAGCAAGCTAATCCATATATATTTAGTATGAATTTACCCAAAACTAATGAATAAAAAATGGTACTAATACAAATATATAATATGACGTAAAAGATCTACATATACTATATTATAATCGATATATAGCGTCGTAAAAGAACTCAAAAAATAGTAAAATTATGTTCTCAAATCATTGAATCTTTTAAGAAACGTATTATATTTCTAAATAAATAGAACCACCCACTAAAAAAGCAATGTGTGGATATATTTAATTGACTATATTTTATATACTTATTATAATATTATTGAAGTGGTCTCACTATTTTAATTTTCATCAATGTTTTTGGCTTTGTGGTAATGTCTAATGTCCCTATCGAAGGTCTCAATAAAGCAACCACTAAAAACATATATACTCAAATGTCTTTTTAACTTTTCTTTATTAGCCTTATAAACATATTAAATGCAATACCAATGTTCCCCACTCAATATCCCAATAATATAATAATCTAGGCAAATTTCGTATCGATAAAATAATAAAAGATCATTTAATAATATATCTATTTTAAATTTGTTCAATGTGTAATGTGGATCATAATATAACCTATATATGTAAAGACTTGTTATATGTGTCACGAGAATCCTCTATACAACGTATGTTACATTTAAATCGTTCAATTTTTAAGAAGATCAAACATGCTTATTTTTTTGGGCAACTTTCACATATAGCAAACAAAAAATTCATATTTGTATGCTATATCAAAGTTTGCATAATTGCGCTACATAGCAAACATAGAAACTGTATAATTCGCTATACATATACAATTGTATAATTCGCTGCCTAAATTGTATAATTCGTTGGTCTAATTCGCTACAATTTTATAATTCGTTGTTCTATTTCACTGCAATTGTATAATGCACAGTTGTATAATTCACTGCTATTTCGCTGCATATTTGTATAAAATTTGCTTTGCATACAATTGAAATGAAGTAAAATGTATGTATATTGCATAATTATAAGTGTATAGGAAAAAGATATATGTTTTTCTCTCGCTTTATACAAAAACAGAAACACAATTTATATACTTCCGTTGTATAAAGCGAGAGAAAATTGTATTTCACTGCAATTGTATAATTCGCAATTGTATAATTCGTTGGCCTTTTTCGCTGCAATATTTGTATAAAATTTGCATTTGTCTACAATTGAATTGAAGTAAAATGTCTGTAAATTGTATAATTAAGTGTATAGCACGAAGATATATGTTTTTGCATGTGTATATATACAATTTTCTCTCGCTTTATACAAAACAGAAACACAATTTTATACGCTTCTGTGTGTAAAGCGAGAGAGGCGAGCAGAGGGAGCGTGGCGAGCGAGAATGGGAGAGTGGCGAGCGAGATTTTTGGGAGAGAGGCGACTGACAAACTTTGGCTAACGTTTGCTGTGGAGCACAATTAAATCAAACCATAGCTACTCCATTTATTTTAGATTATTAATTTGTTATTATATACGATTATCCCTATATTTTGTATCACTCTCATTGTTTTGTTTCTCGAACATGTCAATGTGACATAATTTACACACACCATTAATCATTGATATTTGATATAGTATAATGTTGTAATTAACAAAGATTTAATGATATAGTAGATAGTGTTGAGAACTTGAGATCACTTAAAAAAGATATTATAACCATTTTACTCATTTTGAGACTAATTGTCTCTTTTAAGATGGAAAGTTGGAAAAAGTGGACAATCTAAGATAGGAAATTTAAGGTCTTTATCTATACATGAAGATGATGGAGGAGGAGGACATGTTTTCTCCATCCTCAATCTAGGTGGAGCGTATGAGTTTGACAGAATTTAATAAGTTTTTATCGAATATTAATTATGTACACTTATCCAAAAATTCACTGGATATGTATATATAATAAACTTTAGTAAGCCATAAACAAGGATTTTGGTTACATTTTCGGCCTAATTAATAACTTTGATCCACGTCATGTATTTGTCATAAGAAATTTATTGAATGCATATAAATCATTAATTTAGAACTTAAACTTAAAAAACTAAAATTTCGAATATATAATTTTAAAATCGTAAACTCTGTCTTTGCTCCATATATTAACATTAAATCTTGATTTCGCCTCTGCTCCTGAATTTAAACTCACAATCCTAAAAAAACTTTAAATTCTGGCTCCACCTTTGTACCATAAGTTTAAATTTAAAATCAATAAATTTCAAATCACGAAGAGGCATCTATACTCAATAAATTAACAGTATGAAGTTCATTGAATAAAATTGATTCAAGATCAAATTGGACAAGTGGAAAGTAGAATTGAAGAATTATTGAGAATCTTTAGAGGTGGAGGGTGGGTGGGTGTGGCAAATGGAATTAGGGTTTGGTGATCCTGAGCTAAGGGAGAGATTGAAACAGTATATTAGTGGATGTAATAATAATAATAATAATATAAAAAGGAGATACATAAGTGCTCATGATATATCTCTTTCTAACCAATAAATTTTTAGAAATTTCAACAAACCAATAAAAAGATTCAAGGTTTTTAACTAGGAAAAACATTTTAATAGACATATATCCATATATATACTTATTTTATTTATGTAGTTTAAAGTAATTATATATTCAAATCACTAATTAAGAGGTTTCTATTATATATTGAGGAAAGATACACTTAAATATATATATTTTTGTTACTCGATGCACTAAACTATAGAGAGAGGCATGCGAGATGAGAAGGAGGTGAGTGAGATATATTTATATATATATGTATGTATGTATGTATTTGGCGTGATTCAAATATATCTGAGATACTAGATACATAGGAGAGTGAAGAGCGAGATGAGAAAGAGGTGAGTGAGATTTGTCTATGTATCCCAAGTACATGCGAATCCATTGAGATACAGTGTATCTAGAACAAACTACACCTAAATTTGTTCTCATGTATCCTAGGATACATGTATCTAGACGCACTAAAATCTTATCTGATTCGTAATATTGCAAAGTAAAGTGCATCTAAGTAAGTAGCTCCTAAACTAGTGGAAATTTCGTAAGTTAATTTTCCTTCAAATCATATATGTTGCTTTTTAAGACTCTTCCAAATTACATTATGATGGAGGATCCAATGCACATTCATCCATATTTGTAAGAGCTCGAGCTACATTGTTGTTTCTGAGAAATTGTAATAAATTAGTTGATTCGCTACCTGATTATTCATCTTGTTGGTGAAACTTTGATTCTTCATATTGTAATTCCCCCTAATATATCCTCAATTAAAATATCGAATCTAGTAGTCTCAATCGATCGATCCAAACCATTTATATATATGTACATATAGATATATATATTAATACTTTACCTAAATATCAACTTAGTTGTCAATTGGATTTTTGATCAACCAATAATTGTGATGATCAAACACTAAGTGCAAATCAAGATAACAATACTTTGTTTTTCTTATAAAAACATCTTTCTATGGCTCAATAACCCTAAGGTTTTGTGCCCACTACTTATGGATCACTTGAATTAATTAATAATTTACTTTAAAAAGTGTAGATTAATAATTTATTTAGTGTTCGAACTACGTACTACTATATCTTATATCTCAAAAATGCAAGATCCCAAAATAAATAAATTAAAATATATACATATAAAATATTAGTATAATTTGTTTAGCCAAGGTCGATATATAACTAAATTATATTGTCCTTTGGAGAGTGACAAAGGCTAAGTATATAACGTAAAATCATTATCATGAACATATAGTAGTGTTGGCATCACATTCTTTGGTCTATGAACATCAACACTATGTTCGATCCAAAAATGAAAAATCTAGATCAGGTTTTTTATCGTATGTAGTATCAGATTCTGACTATTTCTAATTCTTCGTTTACTCGATGTTTGAGTTCATTTTATTTTATTCACACTTCAAATGTCTAGTACTGAGCATATGAAAAGTGTTAAAAGTCCTACATTCGTTGTGGGAGAGAAAATTGGTCTTTTATTTGACATGAAACTAGGATTATACGTGTTCCGAACATGAATATAATTTATTTAAATATGGAATAATTATTTAATTAATCACGTTTATTATTATCAAACCTTAATTAGAAGAATATTGTTGGATCTTTAAAAATAAAATACTTATATATAATCAAATCTTGCAAAATGTGTCCAAAAGATTCTATGTTATATGTGCTAAATTATGTTGTGAAGTGCAAAGTAGCAAAGTAAAGCTGCCAAATGAATTTATATTATAATATTTGCCAGCTGGTTTATTTATAATGTGTTAAATACATGATTAATTACATTTTTAATTAAAAAAATAATTAAACAAATTTTAATTATGGCTAAAGATGTCTCCACTTAAATCAAAAAGATTTACAGCTTTTCTCCATCAAAACACCATTACCGTTTTAGTATTAAGGACAAAAAAATGACGAAATTAGATACAATGGTGGGGTTTAAAACTAATTATTTTTATATTTTTTTTGATAAATTATTTAATTATATGTTAATTAAATTAATTAAATTCACTAACAGTGCTCTGTACCAACTTTGCTTTGCTTCAAGCCACCATCAATTTTTTCTTTTTTAATTCACATATTTTTTAGCACAATAACACTTACATTTCGTCATGTAACATTTAAGAAAATAAAAAATTAATTAAGAATAAATATATAAATTTTGACTTAAAGGTCTCCTTTTTCCCCCCTTTTTTCTTCAAAGGTGGTTGAATACTTTAAAATTAATATTTATTTATAGTTATTAAAGGGAAATTTAAATGATTTCTTTTTGTTTTGGTATTTTTCTCTGTGTTTGATATTCGTATTGAAGTTCGATTAATTCAGATTCATGCCTAATAAGACCCACATTTGGGGTAGCGCTTTCTATTAAAAATATTTTCTACATTCATAATTTGAAATCAAGACCTCTAATTAAAACAGAAACAATCTTATTCTTTGCCTCACGTAATTTAATAATTTAATTAAATGAGTTGTCATGTGACACATTTGGGGGAAATTGGAAATGCACCTAACTTGGGTTGGTTAGCCAACAACGGAACATTTACAAGGGGATTGTTTTATTTTATTTAATTTGTTATTCGATATTTGTATTAAAATTACGTCAATTAAAATTTACTTATTGCATGGTTTATTATCAGGTCGACACTCTCAATAAGAATTTTATTCTCAAAAGCTTAAACTCGAAACCTCTAATTAAGAATTAATTGTTTTATTTTAAAATTAAATAGTTAATACTACTGATAGGAGGTATATGACTTACCAATATAAATTTATTCATCGATTAATATTTTTATCGACTTACCAATAGAGAAATACTATCGAGATATATATGAATGTATTGTACTTTATTATCTGATTATGTAAATATTTTGTACACGATGAGTACATAGAATTGGAAAAAAATAATATGAGCTTTTCCAACTCAACATTAAATCACATTGACTTAATTAAAGATAACTAGTAGTACCTTAATATTGATTAAGTAACAATAAAATATAGAGCTGTTTGTGAGCTTTGACCATTTATTGATTTGAGTTTTTAATATTTAAATCTTATTAGTCTAATTAAGTACTCTTCATAATCATCATGATTTTGTTTACTTATTTTTAAAAAATAAAATATATCCTCTCATCATCCAAATTTGGATCGGTTTGCATATGGATAAAATCGTTAAGATTAGGATTTGACTTAGGATTAGCATAAAATAATTAAACTTATTATGGTAGCAATTGACAATCATCCTAGTGAAAAGAAAATAATAATAATATATATATAAAATAATTATTATTTTTGCTGCCTTGAGTGTTCCAAAAAAAAAATTCATATTGGAGTCAGACTAATTTAAATTTTCGTCACACAGAGCTTCATTCAGAGGGAGCTACTCTCTATTAAAAATAATTTTTCATACTCTAAACTCGAAGAGAGAAACAATTTTATCTACTGCACCACATCTTAAGTACGAAGATTGATTTTATTTTTTTTAAAAAAAGTAAATGAAAAGTGTGTTAATTTTGCCTGAAAATGGTGTCACAAGATTATGGGTTTTTGTATAATTAAATAAATTTCCTAAGTATAGAATTGTAATTTAGTTAGGTGGATGATGCAAAAAGATGATCATAACCACTAATTAATCAACTTTAATTTGTGGCAGAGTTCATATAATGGATTACACACAGCATCTAGTGATATACAATTTGGCTAATTCAGATCACCTCTTAGGATTAATTAATTAAATAATAATTATAAACTAAAATTAGTACACCTAAGTTAACACGAAACTGCTTTAATTTTTTTATCATGATAAAAAAATAGTATTTAATAGTGATAATCCAAATCATCATTACATGTCTAATGCAAAATGACCCAGAAAGTACTTTGTATTTTACATATAATAAAGTTAAATATAATGTAGGAGTAATAATTTTCTTACTACTGTTATTTGCTTGTAAAAAAAAAACTTTGCAGAAAAAATATAATACCAAACTATATAGTTATATATGGTCAGTAATATGGATTTTATACCATAACAATAAATTAATAATAACAAATTAGCCAAAATTTATAGGTAGGACATGAAAATTAAAGAATTGAGTAAACGCAGATATAATCCTTACTCCATGAAGATAGAGAATTATTTCTAAAAAAAAATTTGTTTGATATATCACACATACAAATGTGAAGTTATGTAATGTCAAGAGTTCAGATTCGTGAAAAGCTATATAAAATATTTTTTTATATTTAGATATGTGATACTTTAACTTAAGATAAGAATAAGTTTCGCATAGACAATGTATAAAAAAAAATTGAGTACGTAAACAACCAAACCTTATACACGTGTGACATGTTGTAACTCCGTGCGAATCTTAGCTTAAAACGGATAATATTACTAGCGAACTAGACCGTTCAATATAAATTTTCATCATTCTAAATAGATTTTGTATTATTATTAGTCAATAAGATATTTTTTTTTTCTTAACCAATAAGATTGTACTTATTATTATTATTTATTTTATTTTCTACCTTTGGCCCCAATGCAACATCAGCAAATCCCCCACTAGAATATAATACATCCAGCCTTTTACTTTCTTTTACATGTCATTTTCACAGTGCCAAACAACTTCTTATTAACAGTCAAACTGTAACTATCACCAAAAGTTATATAACATGGTTAAACATTTTTTATATTTTTTTCGATAGATTTCGAATTTGAGTTTTCAAAAACTTTTTAATAATAAAGATTGTACTTTATCAACATTTGAAGAATTAAGTCTGGAGAAATTTATTACATAATTTTTTTTAGAGAAAAATTAATAACAGTATATGAGAAATTTAAGTATCGATTAATTTTGTATCGTGATAATACAGAGAATGAAAACGTTATTCGGAATGATTGGATGTAAAGCTCCGATCGCATGAGTGAATTTATAAGTAAAAATTTAGGCATGTGAATTTGTGATCCTTAATAAAATTCGATATTCTTTTACATATATAATTTTTAAAATTAGTATAACACTATATGCTGACTCTGATCATGTGTAGTAATGGGGTCAGAATTTTTACGAAGAGAGATGTCAAAATATACAGATGCTAAATCACATAGAAACGAAAGGATATGAACATATTATACTCTTGCATAGTAATATTTTTACCTAGTTGCACAATATAGTTTTCTAGTAAAATGGTGTCGATTAACATCGTACCCTCGACTATATGTGACCCCACTACTTCTCATATATCACAAGAAGATCAAACGACACACTTAATTGAAGATCGAGTACTTTGAAATATGTCATATAAATCGAGATAAAAAACGAAGGGAGTAAATATATATTATGGCCAGGAATCTGTACACTTGTTCGCATGCACTGAAAGATTAAAATTCTTAGGTGGCCACTAACTTATTAGTGATTTTGTGACTGGTCAAGTAGTTATCAATTTTAATTTAACTAAGTGCACTAAAATATTTTACCACTAGTTGTGATTTTATTTTATTTTTCTGATTCACCTGCCAAATATACTAGGACATGAAAATTGTTGGACATCTTTGTCATATAATTTTGGGCCTAACTAAATTTAATTAATTTTATAGATCACTGTATACTTAAATCAAATCAAGTCGAGCTAGCGGAGCTATCCTGTATGAAGGGGGTTCATTATATTGTTTATACATGATTAAAGTAAGTTTATAGGTATATATAGTAAATGTCGAATCTCCTTCGGTTATTTATTTCTACAGATTTTGAATCCTTTTACTGAAAATTCTGACTCCGCCTCTGAGCCCTTTACGTATCAAGTGATTTCATTTTGTACTAAAGGGAGTATATTTTATTTTTTACATGGTTTTTTTAAAAATACTATAGTTAGAGGAAATTTTGACTAACATATAATGTGTTTTATTATATAAATAATGATTAAGAATTTACTTAAATAAATTAAATATTAGTCATTAAATTTAATTTATGTCATATGACAATAATCCAAGCAAAAATTGAAAAAACGGAGAATTTTTTTTTTGGTTTAAAAGAGAGCTTGAATGTACAAGATAATTACGCGATATATTCACCTTACTTATTTTTATATATAAAAGAAATTATTGTTTCTAAAGATTATATATGTTTTAGCTAAATCAAAAAATTTTGTTTTTAGTGATTCACTTACCTTTGAGTATTGTTGATTGATTATGGACCTATGATTTATTAACAAAATATTCTTTTCAATAAGTAAATTTAGTGGACCATGAAAGAATTTTCTTAGTCAAAATTCATGTAATTTTAGTATTTAACTAACTAGTTAATAGTATTGACTATATAAATTATTAGTCAATAATTCAACAGTTATTTGTACAAATGTAATTAACAACCAGTTGACCAAATTAAATGTATCTCATTGAAAAATTGCTATATAAATCACTTTTTTTTTAACTTTTTCACTCACTGAGTCATCTCTATATGCTAAAAATTTCTTCTGTTAGTTTTTTTGTGTGCAGACGTAGTCAGGACTTCAAGCCACGGTCAATGACCACCATTGATTGTCCTCACAACACTTGTACAAGTGCGGTGAGGACAATCACTATGTATATGAATACACCAATAATGGTCATGGATCATGACTTGAATTTCTGACAGCGTCTACAGAAAAAAAAAAAACTAACTGAAGATATATATATAGATGACTCAGTGAGTGAAAAAAGAAAGTAAAAAAGTAATTTATATATCAATTTCTCGAAGAGATACATTTAATTTGATCAACTAGTTATTTTAATTACATTTGTATAAAAACTATTGAATTATTGACTACTAAAATACATAGTAAACGAAGATGGATTTAGAATTTAAGTTTCGAGAGGTTTACTTTTAAGATTTTTGATATCAAACTTATCGTAATTTTAAAATTATGAGTTACAATTTACAATATACAATTCTAGTTCATCGTACATATAAATTTTCAATTTTTATTTAAAATATGAATTCAGATGAGTTTGATATCTCACATATAAAACACTAATTTGAGTATAAATTAATTAAGTGAATTTAATATTGCATTATAACTCTGAATTTGTAAGAAACAAGCATTATAAATTAAGAAATGTGTGAAAGATTGTACGAAAGTATATTAACTTACAATGACATTAATAATAAAATAGAATTTAAATAAATTCGATTTTGTATATACAGAATATGAATTCAGATGAATCTAATATCGAACTTTTATTAAATTTATAAGAGACATAGGTTACAAGTTGGGAAATCATGTGTAGAAGATTGTATGATGAAAATTTATTAAAAATTAGGATCACAAGACCAATAAGAAAATATATAAGTGCTTTCCTATATATTCTCAATTATTATAATGTCAAAAAAGTTTTAATTTATATTTCTTAAATTGGAATATTCTGTTTTGCAGAAACTTTAATATAAAAGAATAATTCCTTGATTCTTTCCTTCTGCCTCTTTAGTGGGATCTGTTCAATAACACTGACATGACCAGAAATGAATATTTCTATTATATGCCTTTTAATATTCCCACCAAATGTATTATCAATCATAAAAAAATTAAAAAATTAAAATTTTTAAAAAAACATTGTTTTTTTTTTAATTTTTTATTATTGGTCCTAATTTCTCTCATTTTCTCATATACTCACTCTTCCAACTTTTATTTTGGATTAATAATAATTGATCACAAATATTTCAAGAGTTTATATTCAGTAAAATTTCACAGAGTGAAGTCTAGAGAAAGTTGGGTGTATGTAGACCTTTTGTTACATTCAAGGAAATAGAGACTGTTATCGATAGACCTTCAACTCAAGTACATCAAGTAGAAGTACGAGTATCAAGTAGAAGTTAAAAAGAAAGCAATGAAGAAGCATAACAGTTAATAAGAAAATTAAGCAATGTAAAGTTTACAAGAAAGATAGGTAATATCAACAAATATAATGTGATAGTTGAAATACAATAAACAACATATGACAATAACTAAAAATGTACAACCAGTACTACACACGACCCGTCGCAAGATAACACTTTATTTATTACCAATCTTGTATCGTGATACGCGATCGACCTTCGAGCCTTCTTATCTAGAATCATGTCCTCGATAATATGAAGTTTGATCAGTGAATATGGAAAGGGACAAATATGGAATAGAAACAATAATTTGGAGTTATTTTACTTAATTTTTTACTTGAAATGTCAAAAAAAAATAAAAGACTCGAATCATTTCATAGCCAAAATAAGGATAAGGTTATCATTAATTTTGACTATACACTAATGGGCAATTTCAAATTAAAAAGTGTATAATTAATTAAACTATTAAAGTTAAATAAATAAATAAATATATAATGCGTCTTTGTAAATTTCAGCCATAGAACGAGCTAGGTGGGTAATTATCATATATTTATTTTAATTTTATGGGAAAAGGGTCTGATATACCCCTCAACTTTGTCATTTAGAGCTAATATACCCCTCGTTATGAAAGTGGCTCATATATGCCCCTGCCGTTACAAAAATGGCTCACATATACCCTTTTCCTCTAACGGAAATGAAAAAAATAATAATTTTGATCAAAATTTTTATTATTTTTTTCAAAAAAAATATAATCTCATATGAGTAAATTTAATCCTTGTCAAACATTTTTTTTTTGACTTTTTTTTGTTTTAATGACTAATTTATAATTATTATTTTGATAATCAAATTTATTTATGTTTCACTAATATTCTTGTAAAACTTATTATAGATGACCAAATTTTTTCTTCGAATACGAAATTAAATTAAAATACACAAAAAAAATAGTTTAAATTTTTTTCCTTTAAACTAAGGAATGAAAGAAAAAACAAAATAAGAATAAGAAACTCAAATAAAAATTTTCCTAATAATTATTTATGTATGAAAAAATAATTTATGTGTGAAAAAAATTAAAATATACCTTGAACTTTGATAAAAGAATCATATATACCACTAAATAATTTTTTTTAAAAAAATTAGAAGTAACAAGTATAAATTTAAGACTAATTTTTTAATTTCCGTTAAATAAAGGGTATATGTGAGCCATTTTTGTAACGGCAGGGGCATATATGAGCCACTTTCATAACGAGGGGTATATCAGCTCTAAATGACAAAGTTGAGGGCTATATCAGACCCTTTTCCCTAATTTTATTTCACACGGCAGGTAACTTTTAAAGATTTTTTAAAGTTTCCAATAAACAAAATTAAATAGATTTAAAGAAAACAATAAACACATGGAAACTGCTTTTTAATTTTATATTGTGTTTTGCCTATTTACTTTCATATATGCAAGGTTTTGCATACAATTTGTCGCGGATGTAAGAATAAGGTTTGCGTATAATCGGTTAAATATTTTAGCTATTGATAGATAATGATTAACTTAATGTTTTTTTTTTGTTTATAGTTATTCATTTATTTTTAAATTAATATATTCATTAAAAAATAATGATTGACATAATAAGTTTATCATTTTATTTCTATTAATTATCTAGTAGACGAATTAAAAAAATTTAATTTTTTTTCAAGAAGTTCTGTCTTTTTAAAAATTATTTAACTGAGGGTATATTAGGTAATTTTTTTTATCTTTTCTTAAATCATCAAAATGGACCAAGTAAAAAAGAACAAATAAAAAAGGAAAAAATTGGACAGGTAATTAGGGACAAAAAGTGTGACACGATTCTTTTAAATTATTTTATGTATAAATTTACATATTTTAATCTAATCTTGATATTAATCTAATTTTGTTGCTTCAATTTAATTTTTATTAGCTTATACGTAATCATCTCAAAGACTCTTCAAATTTATTGGTCGAAGTACAATCAATAATAAAGAATTACTTAAAATACTTTAAAAAAATATTACAAAAATTTACCTCTTCAACTATATATAATTATGACGTAAAAAATCATTAATTGGTCAAATTATGCCAGGCAAGTATAAATTTATATTATTCATACAAAAAAAAAGTTAAACCTAAATAACAAAAGTACTACAATACCCCCGAAGTTCACAATAAAATAATAATTGCAATTTCGCAAATGAAATCTGAATAAAAAAGTCTATATAAAATTTATTATTACCTCGTAAATATAATGAAGACGATAATCGAATTAAACATCTTAAAGGGAATGATAGACAAGTTAAATATTCAAACAATCATAAGACTTAAATTCCTCCATATATAATTTTCAACACGTTTGGTTTTGACTTAAATAGTATAATAAAATACTATATATGTTAGAACAATCACATGATAGTTTTGTTAAAGCTAAATGATACCGTGTATATAGAAAGAATCACAAATTTTCAATTAATTATATGGCTAAAAATGGTTATATATTATGAGAAGTGACAATTTAATCAATAAAATTAAATGTATTTGACCAACTTCATAAAATGTAGGTAGAGGGACCATAGTCAACAATTAATATACAAATTAAGAAAGAAAAATAATGATTAAGAAACCTTAAAATAAATTTCATAAAAACCACTTTTTAGTCTCGGGAATTTTTTTTTTAAAATACTGTTATTATTATGAAGTTTCGAATTCGAATTTAAATCTCATATTTATTTTATATATACATATTAAAATTTATATACGGAGTTTAACATTGACATGTATAATCAATGTATATTGTATACAAACTAATAATACATGTCAAAAATCATTAAAAATAAAGAGTAGAATTGTTTTTTGGGCTGTATTAGGCTGTTATGGAGAGTAATTTTTTAGGAGTGGTGCTTTCGACGTACTTTTTTTTTTTTCTATTTTAGAAGGGTCGAGTACGAGATTTTTGACCAAAGATGGAGAGTTCTGAATCATTTGATCACAATTTACAAGTTTAATTGATTTTATTTTATTAGATAAAAAGATTAAGACGAGAAATCTATTTTGCTAATTACTCCGGCGGACGAAGACATGCAACTTTCATTTTAGGGGTATACAGTCACGTGCTGAGCAAAGAGGTATACATCACACTCATTCACTGTTGGGACCAAATCGTTTCTTCTTTCATAAGGGTTCCTCCCCTCCCGTTATTACTACAACAAAGAGACTAGCTGCGACAAGAGATGAAATAGGACCAAAGTCGTTCAAAGCGAAAGAAGTTTCGATCACGGACATCTTCTAAAAGAAGAGGAAGAGGGGCAAGGGCGGCAAGACCAGAGAAGGAGCTAAGATCGCTTAGGCCTTTTACTAATGCCCCCAGATTAAAAGAGAAAATATGTCTCATATTAGATGGACATTTTCTGTTTTACACGATAGCTAAAAAAAATCATTAACAGATTAATCAACCTTATTAGTTTGCGCTTTATTCATATTAATCAGACTTTTAAAAAAGGAAAATCTCAGGTCTTCAAAATTTGTTTTAGCTTCCTAAGTTATATAAATTGTAGGGGTAAAACTATTCACCTAAATAAGTGAGAGTTTATAATTTAACATTCTAGAAATTACCATGACTATTTTTTTATGAAAATGTTTTGGATACTCAAAATCCAATTAAAGAAAAAAATAACTAACTTGAAACAATAAAACTTTATTTTATAGGTTTTCAAGTTTATATATGGTCATAGATTATACACTTTTAAATTAAAGCTCCATAAAAGATGAAAACTTTTTGTTTACTTCCACCGATAAATCATTTTTTATATTAGCAACTTTATTCCACATAATGTTTCTTCAAAAAATTGTTTTTTAATTATAAATACAACTATATTGCACAAAAAGGCAAAAAAAGTTGAAACAAAACGTAACAAACATAAATTCCTTTTTTTTTATAAAAAAAAATAGAATATTTTATTATCTCTTTCTATAATTTACATAAGTAAAACAAGTACAAGAACAAATAAGGAAAAAGGTGACACACTAGTCAAAATAGTTTTTTTTTCTAAATAGACGAGTAAAAAATTTTTTTGTTCGAGCTTATGTGGATGAAAAAAAAATTCTGTTGAATTTTCTTGAAAATAAACCTTATAATATGCTAATTTAAATTAATCGAATTCAAACATAAATATCAGATATCAAATAAATCAAAAAAAAAAAATCAACCTAAACTAAAGGTTATTCTTATATTAAGAAAATTCAACAATTATATTTATATATCCATTTAAGAAGAAAAACATTCAACTAAAACCCTTTGAGTACACAATTTTTATCATAAAGAATAACAAATAAATAATATTAATATTATAGATTACTTTTTTAAAATATTAAATTTAATCTTTTGTTGAAATGCATTAGGATTTAGGAAAATAAGTAAAGTTAGTAACAGAGATAAATTAGGAATTAAGTGCATATGTTTTAATTTTAAAAAGTGAACAAATAAAAATAAATATTTATTTTTAATATAATAGACAAGTAAAATTAGATAAAAATAAAATAAAAAGAAAACATTTTTTCTTTATGTATATTAAATTTTCAACTTCAATAGTTGTATGATAACGTCAACATTTTGTTTATAGCATAACTTTGGTAATTAGTGTATCAAATTTTATGATCGAACAAAATGCTTAATTTATGAACTTGATAAAAAAGTAAATGTAATCAGCGGTAGCTCGACAGTGTTAAAAAAAAGACATGTGTCTTAGGTCCTTAAAATTTATGGGGCCTCATTTTTAAAAATAATAGGTCATAAGTTATTATTTTTTAACAAATATTGAATACTATTTGTAGAAAAAGTAAACTTTTCATTAAAAATGAAGGAATTATTAGAAAAAATTGACATATTTAGAGTACTATATCTCATGAAAAATAATTTAAAATAAGAATGGTTTTATTATCAACTGAAAACTAGAAGAAATCAATTATATAAAAGTTATAAGCAATTCAAATATAAGGCCCCGTTTGATTTTTACTTTAGGCCATTAATATACTTGAGCTGCTCCTGAATGTAATATTACAATTAGTTAAAAGAGTCTAATTTTCTCAGTCTTTGTAAATATATACTCACACTCATATTTATCTTTATAACAATATTATTTTTAAAATTTTTTTTTGACCAATATCTATTAAGAAAATTAATTACCTTTTCACCTTTTTTTGGTGTCAAAAGGTAACCATTATATATGTTTCTAAAAATTAATTAATTAAAATAAGAAACAAGCTAAGGCAACCACTATTTACTGTCTACTGATATATTTTTCTTTTTAATAATTAATATATTAATTTATCGAGTTAAATTGAGTATTTTAAAATTATAATTCAAATATTTAAAAATTCTATAAAAAAAAAACACTATAATTACTTGGCAATTTACAGCTAAAACATTAGTCAAATTGAGGGCCAAAATCTATAATCATGGTTAATTTTTCAAAAATATACATTAAAAGTTATAGCTATTTAAATCAAATTCAAATATTTTTTTTTATGATTTTGGACAATTCTATCACTCAATCGTACATGTTCTTTGATTAAAAAAGTTTCCATCATTTTTATTCATACTCTCTTCAACTGCAATTTTACACGTCAAAAATCGATCATGTTCGTCATCCTTTTATAAAGATATAATAAAAAATTTAAAGACTACGCCAGTTTTCTTTTAAAGAATAATTTTAAAAAGTATTATAATTTCCGCATATTTTTACGGGAAAAGAATTACACCAAAGCCCGTCCGTCGATCTTTTGTTTTTTTTTTTAAAAAATAAAATCGATGGATATGATTTATTTTTTCTCGATTTTTTGGATAGATCCAACGATCGATTTTTGCATTGTTTTTAGTAGTTGTTTTTAGTAGTTGATTTTTCTCATATTAACATAATAATAAAAAATATATATGTTGATCAAAATCAATCTAGTTTGACTCTCGAAAAAATAAAACATGACAAATATTATGGGATATAACATATTTGTCGATCATTTTTCCATTGTTTTTAGTAGTTAATTCGTATCATATCAACATGATAAAAAGTTATATCTTGATCAACATTAATCTGGTCTAACTCTCGAAAAATGAAGTATGACAAAATTTATGGGACGGGACAGATCCGTCTATCGATTCTTGCATTGTTTTTAATAGTTAATTTTTATTATACTAATATGATAAAAAAAACTGTATCTTGATTAAAATTATTTTGTTTTAACTCTCGAAAAATAAAACGTGACAAATATTTCGAGACGGAGAAAGGTGGAATACTACTAACTTTTGTCTCTTTTTTCAAACACTCTCCATTCCGTACCCCTCTATATAATCTTTGTTAACTTCCTCTTATTGTCTCTCATCTCTAAAAATTAATTTTTTTTCCCTCCTTTTCCTCCTTTTTTTTTCTTCTTTTTTTCCTCAAAAGAAAAAAAAATGGTGAAGTTTTCTAAAGAACTTGAAGCACAACTAATTCCAGAATGGAAAGATGCTTTTGTAAATTATTGGCAACTAAAAAAACAAGTTAAGAAAATCAAAATATCAAGAAAACCTCATCATGTTCATGATGGAAACTCTTCACTTATTCATGATTTTGGTCGATCCATATTCGACTCGATTCGTTCATTCACTATGTCATCTCATATGAAGTTTCATAAATCTCATGAAGTTTCTCAAGTATGTCTTTTTTTTTTTTTTTGTAATTATATTGTAGTTTGTTTTTGTCATATTGTTTGTAAAAAAGGGAAAGGTGATGCTATTTTGAGGTAAAAGTTATAAAAATATTTAATTTATATAATATAATCTATGGTTAGGCAACACCACTAGTATCAATAGTATTAAATGTATATTCTTGCTTTTTGCCACCTTTTCTTCTCCTTCATGAAAATGTTGTTTTTTTTCCCTTCATATTAATACTCATATCCGAATCAGAAGGGTAAGCTCTGCATACGTCCTAATATCAGAAACAGAAAGGTAAGGTATGCATACATTCTATTATCTCCGGATAGATTCGTTAGTTTCGATATAATCAACAAGATTTAATTTCAAGGGGTGTGTGGTTTAGCATGGAAGGCAATAAAATGAAACGGTTTTTTAAATTTATGTTAGTATCATGAAATTATCGTGAATAGTTGAAACAAGTACAACAACCATAAAAAAAAGGGGTCAAAATGAAAATGACAATTTAATTATTATTTGGGAATTTTTTGTTAGGATTTGTAAAGTTATTGATATATTCCATATTGGTTTTAATATTTTTTTTTTAATTTTTGTTTTGTTTATTATAGGTGAAGAGTATAATTAAAGAAGGAGAAAATGGAGAGGAACAAGAAGAGCAAGAAGAAATATATGAAACTGAAAATGAGCTTGTTCAATTGTTTTCTGAAGAAGATGAGGTAATAATAACAATAATATAATATTAAATTATATATATATATATATATATATAATATTTTTTTTAAAAAAAAATTTGAAATTAGCTACGAAAATCTTCGGTACTGGTAACACTTATATAACATTTTTGATAGTCTATCGCTAATGATCATCCTATGGACTTATTATTAGCGATAGAAATTATTCGTCGTTGATTTTTATTGTTTTTTTGAAATTACAAAGAGCGATATTGAAAAACTTTCACTTTGCATGTGTAGGTGAGGCTATTTTTTGAGATGTTGGATGAAGAGCTGAAAAAAGTGAATGAGTTTTATAAGACGAAAGAGGGTGAGTTTCTGAAAGAGGCGATATTCTCAATAAACAACTTCAAATATTATTGGACCTCAAGCAAGTTCTCAGTGATCGGCGTCGAAAAACTCTCGAGTCAAGGTCTGGTTCTGGATTTTTCAGTCGATCCCACTCATCATCTGGTCGGAACTCTGATTTTTCTGGTCAGTTATCTAATTTTTCATTCTTTACTTAAACATATCATATGATAAGTTTGTAAAACAAGTTTATTTTTTCTTAATAAACTTCATGTGATGTTTGTATATTTTAAGGACAATTTTAAAAATGGGCAATTTTAAAAATAGCCAAATTAAACACGTTTAAGTTTATTATTGGGAATACTTGTCCAACTAGCTTGGGTTTAATGTCTAATTATTTTTTGAAAAAGATTATGCATAAAATATTTTGCATTAATACAAGACGCATTTTCCTAATTTTAATGAATTATCAAAAAAAATAATATGGCAAAAATAAGTGTGAATAGTTTTCTCCAATTATACAAAATTAAGGTGGTCCCAAAAATACAAAGATTGTATTTTATTTTTCTTCCAACAAAACAATCAATTCTTATTTGATAATATATTAGTGGATTCCACAATATTTTTCATATAAAAATGTCCACCTTAAGAAATTCAAACTCTATAAAGATTTTAAATATGAAAAATCACGTAATACGTATTTAAAGAATTTAAATTATATACGTCGATTATATAATTTCTTTTACGTTATTAGTTAGTACTATATTGTTCAACCAATTAACAAGATGTTAGTTAAGTGTATCATCAAGTCTATCATATTATCAATTAAAACTTATTATAGAGATTCACATAAAATCAAGTGATTTAATTGTGTAAGTATTACTTTCCCAACCACTTACGCATAAAACTTTAAAAAAATAAAAAAGTAGTCTGACTAAAAAAACAAAACAAAATCTATGCATATTCTAAAGATTTGACATGTGTCTGACTTCATTTTTGAATGATCGAACCAACATATATAAACTCGTTATTGTTAACCCAGCCCCACTACTACGACACGAGTAGGACAATATTTTTGAAGGATTCAATCAACACAATGACTAAAAAAAAAACAAAATTTATGCATAATATGAAGATTAATCGATATGTGTCTGACTTCGTTTTTGAATGATCCAACCAACATATAAACCCCTTATTGTTAACCCACCTCCACTACTACGACACAACCAAGAAAATATTTTTAAAGGATCCAATCAACACAGTGACTAAAAACAACAACTAAATACATATTCTAATCGATATGTGTTGACTTTATTTTTTGAATGATCCGACCAACATATATATAAACCCCTTTATTGATATCTTGTCTCCTCTACTATACAACACAATTAGGACAATAATTTTAAAGGATTCAATCAACATCGTAACTAAAGATTCGACATGTGTCTGACTTTATTTTTGAATCATAACTTCGAAATAACATTCTTTATTTTTTGGTATGTAGAAACACCAAGTGATTGTGATAGTCCAACAGGGACACAAACAGAAGAAGTGATAGCAGCACTAGAGAAAAATGGGATAAATTTTGTAAACTCAGCAAGCACAAGAGCTAAGACAAAAAAAGGAGGAAAACCAAAAGTTGCTATGAGGATTGATATTCCAGCAACAACACCAACACGTACAATTGCTGCTGTTACATCTATGTTATGGGAAGATTTAGTTAATAACCCTAAAAAAGATGGACCTAGAGAATATATCAACAAGAAGAAAATACAATGTGCTGAAAAAATGATTAGAAGTGCTTTTGTTGAACTCTATAGAGGCCTTGGCTTACTCAAAACTTACAGGTTTGTCGTTAATCTGTCGCTAAATTATTTCATACTCTCTCTCTCTATATATAATAATATGTCGTTATATAGGATTATACGTGATATTTATGTTCTAGGATTACAATATCAAGATAAAAGCTTGATACTAGTTGGTGGTGTTGTTCATGCATGCATATAGTAAGTATATAAAAAAACGCGAGAAAATCAGGAATTTCACTAAAAATATTGTTATTAAATGGTGTTCAGGATTTGATATACATGAATATTAAGTAGTACTCCTAATATATATTTATCGTGGTACAAAATATAATATTTTTTTAGTTGACACAATTTGATTGACCATGATAATGATAATCGTATAAAAAGTGTAATATATATATCGATCGTACTATGTAGAATTTAAACTTCTATTACCATGGTAGCTAGCATCATGGTACTCAAGAGTTTAGCTCTACGTATTGATAGAATCATCAAAATATTTACACGATCAAGTATTTTAAGATCAGATCATTTGATAAGGCTTCGTAAGTGAACTGAAATAAAGTGGTATATAACATAGCTCGATACGTACTATAACATATTAAATTATACTGATGATTATATATATTATTTCACACGATATATGTATGTCAAAATCATATATAGCTCTTTGATGTTGAAAAAACAAAAACACTTTACTCTTTTTAGGATTGTGATATATTTGTATTTTTGTTATAGTCGAGATTTCGTTTTCGTAATATAATAGATTTATGTCGTAATATTATTTTGACTTTATATAGCAATCATTTATTATTTATTAGAAACAAACATGTAACAAACAAATAAAGTGTATCTTTTATAAAGGATTTTTTTTTAAAGCAATAAGAAAATAACAAAATATGTATCAAATATTTTTTAACTCTTTTTTTTTTCCTTTTCAATTTCTCTATATTTGGCTAAATTATTTGTCACCTTTTGATCAATTTTTTTTTTTCATTAGCTATAGAAGAAGTTTCTTGAACGTATTTATTTACTTTATATAATTTAGTTCTAATTATTTCACTTTTAACTTCTTTTTTTTCAGCTCACTAAATATGGTTGCTTTCGTGAAGATACTTAAAAAGTTTGACAAGGTAAATATATTGTTTTAGTACATTGCATATAATTAAAAATATTAATAAAACGTCAGTATTTATATCAAATCAATAAATACATATGACACGTAAAATATTTTGTAATAATATATTTTTTTTCATTATCAAACAGGTAGCTAAACAGCAATCATCAGCAAATTACCTTAAACAAGTAAAAAGATCACATTTCATCAGCTCTGATAAGGTAAATTTCACGTATAAATTATAAACATACATCATTATCTTTATGAATAATCGCGTTCGTAAAAATGACTTTTGTCGTATCAAATAGTATATATAGTTCAATATTTGTACATTTTATGTTTTCGTGTTGTTGTCATGATTGTTGTTAAAAGTAAAAAATATAGGCCTCATGTCATTATGCTAACTATATTGTTCGAACCCTTAGAAGTTTTCACTATATTTAAAAAAGTTAGTAACAATAAAAATTTCATACTAATCCCATTCAGCTATAGATCAGTGACAAATTATATGAAAATATAATTAGCTATAGATTTTATCGCTAATTTCATATCATACACTCAATTCACATTTGAATCCTAAAATTTTATATAATAAAGAATCTGATCATTAGATCTGCAACTTATATCGAGTAGGTCCCACGCTCGAGTCCAAGCAACATAAATAAATGAATCTATCATGAAAATAATGTTTGTATAATGTTTAATAATGAGTTAATGGTTACTTTTATAAGATAAGGTGGAAAATGTATGTACTAATTTTATAATATTTTTATTATTATTTTGTTTTAATGGTGAGAAGGTGGTTAGATTAATGGATGAAGTGGAGTCCTTATTCACACAGCACTTTGCAAACAGTGACAGGAAAAAGGCAATGAAGTTTTTAAGACCACAACAGAATAAAGAATCTCATATGGTCACTTTTTTTGTTGGTAAATTTCTTCACTCACCAACCCCATTATTAATTTTTTTTTTATAAAATTTCATTTTTTACATGTTTTTCTAGATCCATCTATATATGCATAGGTTAGTGCTTAATAAAAGGTACAAATAAAGTTCATTAAAGTTTCAACAACCAAAATAAATAAATAAAGAGAAAATGGCCAAAAGCCTCCTAAGCTATTATTGAATTATTAACTATACATTTATTCGTATTACTTTTCTAAATTTTTTAAAAGTAAAATATCTAGCTCCTTGTAAATTCACGCCCAGATTTGTATTAGGCAGTGATCTACACGCGCTGTCATGTAAAATTTACTCTTTTTTTGTATAAAAAAATTTAATTATCTATTATATTTTATTTTTTTGCTCTATATTTTTCATCTTCTCCTTTTCTCTTTCTTTTTCATTCCTCCATTTCTTTTTGTTTGAAGCTTTTCTAGATTTGACGACTACCGCTTTTTTGACCTTCATCGTAATTTTAAACACTAAAAAATCTCGTTCAAAAAATTCTATCGCTGATATTGTTTCTTCTTCCGCTATTATAACATTTTTCAAAGATTGATATAAGAAACTCAATTGATGTTTACAACAATTTCGGTCTTCTTCATCAAAGGGTTCAAAATTTGGTGTTTGTATCTCTCTACAGCGTTGAGCATTGAGTCTGATTCATCCATACAACGCTTATTCGAGTTTTCATTTGACATTTCTGATGGATTTTGAGAAAATTTAAAATTCAAATTAGGAACCTAAATAAGAAATTAGAGCAGATTACAAACCCTAAATTCAAGATTTGAAGTAGAAATGAACATCAACAACTAAATCCTACTTAATTTTGTGAGAAAATCGTGATTTTTTTTACAAAAGGAACAAGACTTAATGGTGTGGAAGAAGAAATAATGGGTTTTTTAAAGGTGGGAAGATGACCAGTAAAGAAGAAGAAATTTTTCGTCAAATTTCTGCTTCTGACGCGCCTAGAGACGGTGACAACACCTTCCATGACAGGTCAGCACTTAGGTGTGTAGAAATAGAGCAATATAAAGTTTAGGTGGGTAATAATCCTTGTTTGTTTTTAATTAACTTTAAAAATTAATTAAATTAATTTTAGAAAATCGAAATATGATAACTAACATGTAACAAAACAACAACAAAACAAACAAATAAATACATAAATAATAATCCTTGTTTTTTTTAAAAAATATTAATTTTGAAAATTATCAAATTTACTCTAGAGAATCGAAATATGACAACTAATATGGAACAAAAGGAATATCAAACATGAGAATTGGGTGACTACTATACTTATTCAAGGTTCGAATTCTGAGTATAGAGAAAATCATGTTGGGAGAGCTATCCCGAAAGGATTCTATAATACAATCAAAATTTGGTCGGGACTTCAATATGAGACTCGGATACCGAGTAAAAAAAAAAAGAGGGTGAAGGTGTCACTCAAATAAACTAATTGATGATGAAGTTATCAATTGCTTGGGGTTTACATTACTAGTAGTTCACATAAACTCTAAAGATAATTTTGTCCCACAAGAAATATATTTAGCAATATAGAGTATAATTTTACTTTATTCTAGAAAAAAAAACAATTTCTTTAACCTATTAAATTGCAACTAGAAATTTAAAAGAACAAATAAAAAAGTATCGATCACATTTATTAACTCAGCTCATTTGACGTTTCTAGCTCAAATTAAAAACCACTTACATACTAGAAATAAAAAAAGGTCTATTGAACACGTAAATTACATCGATAGTGTGATTTTTTTTATACTGACAGTGCATATAAGTTAAATACGACTAGTATTTTTAATTGATTTTTTTCGATTTGCAGGGCTTTTCACAGGTTGTTTTGTGACATTATTTAGTGTATACGCAATTTTGGCCCATTTGACTGGCATGTTTTCTACAAGAACTGAAGCTGCCTATGTTGAAACTGTTTACCCTGTTTTCAGGTACTTTATTCTTATTTTAATCACATTATTTTTCATGTTTTTTTTCCTCTTTATTGACATAATTTATGGAAAAATGTCTTTTTCTTTTTATAATTTGTGACTTGTAATTTATTTTCGTTACAAACGCGATTTATAAGTGACATGATTGGTTAAGAATATATCGTTACATTGCTGGTGCATAAAACTTAAACTCGTTAAGCTATGTTAAGGAACATACTTATATTCTCTCAAAATTAATTTTTGTTTCTTTTTCTATCATGTAACACTTTTTTAACAAGTTGAACTAGTTACCTGAAAAATAAAGTGAAATAATTTGCTATGACACGTGATATGACCTTAGATAGGAGTGAGGAGATAAATTATAGTAGGATGTTAGTAATCGTAGTACTACTTCGCTACTAGTAGTAGTCGTAGTACTGCTCCTATAGTTTCTTGTCCTCTATTGGGAAAAAATACCGTATGCACGAGTAAAATGATTAAATAACATATTTCGGACACTCTTAACATAACAAATTGTTATAGCCCAGTGGTTTCACGTCCTTGGAATGAGGAAGTGCTCGTGTGTTTGAATCTTACTAGTTCTATTTTTTTTAGAAGAGTTTTTGTTGTGCTATTTGTAGACACCCTTTGTGAAATTCCTGGCTCCGACATTGAATTTTGTTGTTACTCGTACTTCGATTTGTTGTAATTACTATTTAGAAAGCTTTGTTTTTTCCATGAGCTGATGAGGGTCTATGAGAAACAACCTCTCTACCTCTGAGGTAGGGGTAAAGTTTGCGTACAGTATACCCTCCCTAGAGTCGCACTTTGTAGATCTACACAGGATATGTTGTTGTTGTAACGTGCTATAACATGTTAAATTACAGTAATAGTGTAAATGAAGTTATATCTTTACGAATGCTAAAGATGAGTTTACTTGTGTAATGTTGTGCAGCATGTTTGCATTGCTAAGCTTGCATTTGTTCATGTATGGATGCAATTTGTTCCTATGGAAAGGCACAAGGATCAATTACAACTTCATATTTGAGTTTCAACCTAAAACAGCTCTCAAATACAGAGATGCATTCCTCATTGGAACTTGTTTAATGACTTCTGTTGTTGGAGCTCTTGTTGTTCACTTGATCTTACTTTCTAATGGATTTTCTCCGAGCCAAGTCGATGCAATTCCTGGAATTCTACTACTGGTTTGTTAACCGAAAGAAAATCTTGTTTACTAGTACTAACATTCATGTCGAAATGACTCAAATGCATCCCTTTCTAATCCTGCACTTTTGCATTTTTTCAGTCTTTTCTTGCTCTCCTGATATGTCCGTTGAACTTTTTCTATCGTCCAACGCGCTTCTACTTCCTCAAAGTGATACGTAACATCGTCTGCTCTCCGTTTTACAAGGTACTTTTCACATCCTGAAAATCATGAACGCGTAGTTTGAGTAATGATTCTTGATCTCTCAAATATAATGATATTGATGCAGGTCCTCATGGTAGACTTTTTCATGGCTGATCAACTAACAAGCCAGGTTAGCTAACCTTACTATCTTCTATGCTTTGGAGCAACGGTGAAGTTGTCTCCGTGTGACACAATTACACTGGTTGCTTAAGTGTCCGAGGGGGTTAAATCTTCATAAACGTCACAACTGATGACATATAGTCTTTACTATAGGAACTATATGATAACTAAAAGACTACAGAGCAAAGTATGAACATCCACAAAGTTGCATTCTTAGCTTTACGACTGTTTTCCTGTGTTTAGATCCCATTGATGAGGCATTTGGAGTCATCAGCTTGCTATTTTCTTGCTGGAAGTTTGACAGCTCATGGACTTCCAATGTGTAAATCTGGAAGGATGTACAGAGAGCTTGCTTATGTTATCTCTTTCGCGCCATATTATTGGCGAGCAATGCAGGTAAATATGGTAACAACTAAAGATTCAAACTTTGACAGTTTTCGGAGTGAATTAACTCGTGTGTTCTGTTATCTATCTAGTGTGCAAGGAGATGGTTCGACGAGTCTGACATAAATCACTTAGCTAACTTGGGAAAGTATGTTTCTGCTATGGTAGCAGCTGGTGCTAGGCTAACTTATGCAAGAGAGCCTGACTCACAGTTATGGTTCTCGATCGTCTTGGTGACTTCAGTTATAGCCACAGTTTATCAGTTGTATTGGGATTTTGTTAAGGACTGGGGATTCTTTAACTTGAAATCCAAAAACTTTTTGCTCAGAGATGAACTAGTCTTGAAGAATAAGAGCATTTACTATGCTTCAATTGTAAGTCCTTTTCGTCTTTCGACAGTTTTTTGTGTTACATATAACAATATCATATACCTGAACAGATTTTCAAAATTTTGAATCATCATAGGCTTTGAATTTGGTCTTGAGAGTTGCTTGGGTGGAGACAGTGATGCATTTCAACGTTGGATTCTTTGAGTCGCGTTTACTTGACTTTTGCCTTGCCTCATTGGAAGTTATTCGACGTGGTCACTGGAACTTCTACAGGTACACTAAGTCCCTAGCAGGCTAGCAAAGACATTATGTGCTAAACATACAAGACTCCTTACTGTTTATTTGTGATTGTTTAGGTTGGAGAATGAACACTTGAACAATGTCGGAAAGTTCAGGGCAGTGAAGGCAGTTCCATTGCCATTCCGCGAGACAGACTCTGATGGCTAGAAGAAACTTAAGATCTGTGTTTGGATAACAAAGACAGGCTTCTGAATAAGCGGAAAAATTAGTTTCTGCAGCAGCAAGTTGGAGGCACTTTATCGCTTATGGTGTGAGTGGAGAATCCGCCATCATTTTATTGATCGTTTAACAAACGATTCGAGCCTTATGGCTCAAGGTGTTGCCAAGAAGAGTTGCATTAAGCTAATGTTATTTCCATGCCTGTTTGTATATTTTTTCTCATTCTTAACTCAATTATGATCAGAAAATGTATCTCTGAGATCTTATATTAATTTTTAGTAAATATCAGAAGAAGTCTTGATTCTTCTACCACATTATGATTGTATGTCATTTACACTTCTTGTGCTTCAATTCAATTCTGTTATGATCCTTTATCCACATTCAGTTATATAGTAACTGCATTTTTGTGTTATATATACGAATAAAATGGTCAAAAACACACTTGAAGTACATCAAACTTGAATATTTTGTTTATTGATATCCTCTTAATCCATACTAGTCATACAATATGTTTTAACTTTAAATGAAAATTATAAATATATGCGAATTCGTATGGGAACAGTATATATATAAAGAGGGATAAGTAGCTGAGGATCGCTTATCTTGAGAATCTTCCGTCTTTTATCATCTCTGCTATCTTCTTGGATAGGCAATATGCAGTAGACTGTATAGTGATCATTGGATTTACACCAACAGCACCTGGAAGAACACTAGCATCACAAACAAATAGTCCTTCTGCTTCCCAACTCTCCCCGTTTTCATCGACTGCACTGTCCTTTTCGTTCATTCCCATCCTGCAGCTCCCCATTTGATGAGCAGAAGAATAAGTTGTAAAATCCTTTACAAGTGACTTTGGCCCCTCAGCTGCTGTGACCGTCTCAAGAAAAGACTCGAGTGCTTTTTCACTTTGTCCTGTACACTTGATTCTCTGTCCATCGCTACGTTGAGTACCTACCTCAAAAGCTCCTGCTGCTATCAAGATCCTTAAAGCTTGTCTTAGCCCGAGTTTCAAACTTTCTTTGTCCATACCATTGAACGTGTAGCTAATTCTTCCTTCGGACCTAACTTCCCCCGATCCAACGTCTTTAACCATTGCAAACAAATGAGCTGTTCTGTCATAATTGAGTAATCTCTTCTTTATGTCCTCTCCTGATGTCCAAGGACATAAAGCAGCAAACGATCCCGGTCCTAAAGCAGGAGCTTCTATAATAGCTCTTACATTCGAATCATAACTCCCCACTTTGTGTACCGAGGTAATGATTCCTCCTTCGTATATTTTTCCCTCGAGACCAGAGTTTGACTCGGGGAAATACCCCCACGCCATTATGACTGGATGAAGATGGAGATTTCTACCAATGTTTCGATTTTTCAATCCACTAGAGATCATAAGTGGAGGTGTCAAAAGAGAACCACAAGCTGAAATGGTCACTTTTGCCTCAATACATATACTCTTTGTGATGTCTTTATTCATACTAGTTGAAATCACTCCTAAGCATTTCTTGCTTCTTGTTTTCCCATACTTTTTCTTTTCGAGTATGAATCTCTCCGCTTTGCATCCTGTTATAATCACAGCTCCACAGTCCACAGCATCGACTAGCCAAGTCGTATCAGTTCCTTTCTTCTCACCTCTTCTACATCCATAACAACACGAGCCACAATAATGATCCTCGGATGAGTTTCTTGCGACGCCTTCAACTTCAAGACCAAGTCTTTCACACCCTTTACGGAGAATCTGATTCTGTAAACCTTCTTGTGTGCATTTCTCTGTCACGTTGATTCGTTCACAAACTTTGTCCATAGCTGATACATACTCGGGGTTTTGAACATTGAGATTCTTTTATCATCGCCCCATTCTTGTATAACGGAGTCAGGGGTCTTAATACAAGCTGACCAGTTAACAGCAGAGCCACCACCAACTGTTGAACCAGCCAAGATCATAACTTTACCATCCAAAGTTGAGAGTATACCACCTGATTCATACATTTGAGACTGTGAAGGTCCTTCAAGGGAAGAATAGTCTGATTTCGCAAAGTAGTTTCCTTTCTCGAGAACAACGACTTTCTGTCCAGAACTTGCAAGAACACTTGCTGCAACACCTCCACCACAGCCTGAACCAACAATGACAATATCACATTGAACCTTGTACATGTTGTTTGTTGTGTCTTCTGTGACTTTTAGGCCTTTTTCGACAAGAGATTTTACAATGCTTGATTCTGTCTCGTATATAGTTTCGATGATTCCCTTCTGAAGAGGTCTCTCATCTGGTGTTTCTGAAGAGTTCTCTTCATTGTCTACTTGATAACCAATGTCATCCCATGCTGGATTGTTTGAATCTTCACCAACCTATAGCAAGAAAAAGACACTCAATTTTAGCACTTTTAGCTAGTTTTTGTGGTTCTTCTGTTAACTTTCTTGATCAAAATATGCAAATTTGTTGAATGTAATGTCAAAAGCTATGTTCCTCGGACTCTTCTGTCACGTCTATGTCACGTCACTACTTTTGAAGGATCTGACATGCACTCGTTTACATTTTTGAAGAATCCGAACAACATAGGTCAAAAACACTCACAAATTAGTTCTAAGTCAAGACAAATAATAGATCCAATAAATCAACTAACTGATGACCAAAGTCCCCTCTTTGTAAGTAAATAAGCTTCAACGTCAACTGATCCTTCCGTCCCAATTTATGTGACTCTCTTTTCTTAGTCAGACTAAAAAAGAACGATACATTTCTATATCTATAACTTGTTCTAGACCAAAGTTTTAAAAGTCTTTTATTCGTTCCAAAACTCCGCGCCTAAGCAAACACATTTCTATATCTGAATATCTCATAGTAAACTCTATGTTACTCAGGTCGACACTCATGTTGAGTCCTTCAAAAATATATTATTTTTGAAGAATTTAACGCACACTATATATTTAAAGAGTTCGAGTAAAATACCTCATAATAAGAGAAAACAATCTAGTTGTTGATGTTTTTAGTGTACCAATAAAATGTACATTAAAATCTTGGGACTAAACTAACAATTAAGTGTCTTTTTTTCTGCTATATTGAAAGAAGATACTGGTCCATATAAAAAGTTTATCTATTTATATGAAAAAAAAAATCCAAATAAATGAGTTATCATTTTCAACCACCTAACTTCTAAAAAATAATAATTAAAAGTGATATTTTTCAATAAATAAAAAGTGATTAATAAATTATAAGTCATCTTCATTAGTCACATGTTTTGACTTACAAATTGTCCATATAAGGATTTTTTTGCATATCATATGTAATGAAAAGGATCATTTCCTCAAAATTAATTTAATAGTTTTTTTTTTTGTGAAATTCATTTTAAAATATCACATTTTAAGAAGCTTTGAAAATAAAATAAGTAAAAGATTTTAAAACATGATGCTAGCACAATTTAAGATATAATTAAAATATGAAACTTCCTAGTGACCAATTCTTTATAGGAATTTGTTAATTCCAAAATCAAGAAAGATATTTTGATAAAATACTTAGCATAATTTTATAAGGTACTTCGAGATTTTGATAAAATACTTAGCATAATTTTATAAAGTACCTCGAGATTTTTAATTTATTTTTAAATTTTTGATTTTGATTCTCGTAATAAATGTCGAATACATATAACTTTTGATTAATTAAAATATATGCTTTTGATTCTTTTAGATAGAAAATATGTTATATTTGAACTATTTTAAGAAGTACATTATCTTCAAATATAGAATTTCAATATGAATGGTTAGTAATTCTGGAAAAACTATGAAAATTCATCAGCAAAAGGATTAAAAATTCACATTTTTAAAAAATAGTTGAAGCTTAGTATATACTTTATCAAATAATATAAGGACTAAAACTAGAATTAATCAATAATTCAAATATCAAGATAAAAATATATTTTAAAAATGGAGGAAAAGACAAAAAAGCCCTGCAAAAACCATGTGCCTTGCCATGTTTAGATTTTGAGAAAAATACAAAATAAAAAAAAAGGTGAAAAAGACAACAAAGCCCTGCAAAAAAAATATGGGTCATGTTTAGACTCAAAAGACAAAAATTTATAAAAGCCAGTTGCGTTAGAGTGATAATTACTTTTTCATCTTTAATTTCTAATTCTGAATATGAAGTTATATTTGTTTGAAAGTATTTTGTTTTTAATACGAGACTTTTCGAAATAAATACAAATATAATCAAATTTTAATATAGATATCAGATATCGAGCGATCGAGAAGGAGAAATACCTGAGTAAAGAAGATGTATAGACACAAGAATTTGACAAACACAAATGCCAATCTAACAGGAGTAAAAAATCTGTTGTTGAACCATTTTTGCATCACAATTTCTCTTTTATCCAATGAAATATCAGAGAATTTGTTAATATAAGGCCAACTTTTTCCAAAACAAAATAATCCACAAAGTAACAAACTCCCAATTCTTGTTGATAGAATTCTTAACAAACCCCTCACCAAAATTCTTGCTTCAAAAAAACCCCTTTTCATCACAATCTCAGCAACCTACAAAAAAAAAATAATTAAAATTCTCGTCAATAAAATGAAAATTCAGATAGTCAACTAATCGAGTTATTCAGAATTAACCTAAAGAGCCGTCCACTCAAACATATCAAGTAGAGAAAAGTAAGCGGTATAGTGGGGTAGGAAAAACGAAAGAGAATTACACGTGAAAGTTTAGATTGCTAACTAACTGAATTACTCTACAATTAATAAAATACTTCAATTCACCTCAAAAAGGACAAAGAAAAAGAAAAAGATAGCCTTCTTTATCCATTTTTTTTCAAAATTTGTGTATATCAATTAGAAAAAGTAGCATGAGAAAATTATCGTGAAAATTCAGATAGTTAACTAATTGAATAACTCTATAATAAAAAAATTAACCCCAAAAAAAGGGGAAAGAAAAAAGAAAAAGGTAGGCTTTTTATCCATCATTCTTTTTCGAAATTTATGTATATCGACTAGAAACAGTAAATCTGACAGGCTATTAATTTGTTTACATACCTCATCAGGAATTGGATATTGAGAGCCAGAAACTTTATGAAAGTTTTGAATCTTTTTGTTATTTTTTTGAAGTGAATTTAGAGGAATAGGAGGAAGAATTGTTTCACAAATAGATGTTAAAGTTTGTATTTCTGATGAAGAAAATCCATGGCTATATTTTGTTTCTCTTCTTCCACCTCTAAGTAAATGATGAGCCTTTTTCTCCATTATTCTTTTGTTTGTTTTTAATTATTTGTTGAAAATTCTAAAGAAAATTGTATGTATTTATAGGTGGTGAGATAAGAGTGTCTTTCTTGTCTCTATTTGCATGAGAAAAGATAGTTCTTTGTTGTTGCCTTTGGATTTGTTTATAAGAAAATTCAGTTTCGTATCATATTAGTTGATCAGTTTATTAAAACATATTTTAGATTACTTGTTTATTTACTGCATCAAAACATAATTAATTTTATCGCTACAATTAATAATCTTCTAAAGACTATATTAATATAGAATTTTCAATTTTTTTTTAAAGCTTATTAGTTACTATTGGTATTTTATGTATATGTCTTATGCTATTAAAGTTCTTTTTTTATATAAATTTATAAATGGTAAATTAATAAAATTATTTTTTTAAAAAAATATTGTGTAAAAGGAAATGTGAATGACTAATATAAAATGAAGAGTGTATGATATTTAAAATTTAATATTTATAAAAATGGAAAAACTATACATATGAAAAATAAAATATGAACGATTAAATATAAAATAAATTCAAAATTTAATATTCATGAAAATGAACAATACATGTTATAAATTAGGTGGTCACATGATTACTACCATATTTGGTGGTAAGCTCATGGAATTTATTGGTTATGATGTGATTTTAAAGTATGATTTGATATTGAACTATACTTGGAAATGTAAGTTTGATTTTTTTTTAAATAATTTATGAAAATTATTAAAATACTTTTAACTCTTATACAATCTTATCGAATCATCAACAATCAATTTGCTTAAATAAGGTAATAAAATAATATCCTAAGACATTACATATTTTCATGTTTTTTTTTTTATATAAATAAATGCTTGCAGATATTATTACCATTTTAAAATAGACATTATTTTATAATAAGATACTAGTCAATAATAGTCATAATTAACTATTTTTTAATACAACTCATCTACGTAATATAAACAATATCTTCACATCAAATCTAAGTCCTTTCCTATAAAATTTTTATGATTACAATAAACCTTTTTTGAAAAATATAAATTCATGTGTCAATTTCTATATTTTTAGAAAATTGAGATTTTAACTTTAAATTATATTTATGCAATTTCTTACGCATAATTTTAAATTAAAAATTTAAAATCGAGATCTTAAATCTTTATAATCAAACACTTGCTAAGAGTTAAACGTGTCAATTTCACCTATCACAAATATGTTAGGACCGCAGTGAGCAATGCCCGTATGCAAATATCTTCTGTTTTATATGATTATTAATTAAATAATAAATTATTTTGAATGAATAATGACCTCGATTTAATTTACTGATTTATGTATTATTTTCTTTATTTTAATTTATATGATATTTTTAAATTTTAAAATTCAAATAATATCTTTAATTATAGATTTTTCATATATCTTTTGAATATTTTGAATTATCAATTATTTGACCTATAGTATGTTATGTAGTAATTCATTTAGAAAAAAAAAAAATATATATATATATATACATATATATATATATACATATATATATATATATATATATATATATAATATATATATATATATATATATATATATATTTTATCAAACTTAAGCTATTTAATTTTTAAAATTAAAAATTATCACATAAGTTAGGACAGAAAAAAGCCGTATATAATATTAATAATATGGGTCTATCCTATCTTTAAATCATTTATTAAGTGTGTATCTTTAATTTTATCTTGTTTCTGTCTGTTGGAGAAAATGCAGGAGCTCTATACCTATTTGATTAAATTTTTAAAAAACTATATTGCCTTTTTCATTTATTAGTAGTATTATCTTGTCTAAAATTAATTGGTTCCTTTTGTATTAAATGTTATGGTTGCTTTTTTTTTTATTATTTGTAAATATGTGACTTTCAGACGTGAATTATTTGATAATTTCTGATGTATTTATCAGTTTTTCATTTGTCATAATAGTTAATTTAACAATCAAATCAATAGCGATAAAAAATTAATATTCTAAGAGTGTGTTTGGTATGAAGGAAAACATTTTCCGGAAAATGTTTTCCAATTTTCTCATGTTTGGTTGGGACAAAGTTTTGGAAAATGTTTTCCAAATCAACTCATTTTCCTTAAAATTAATGAAAATGACTTCCCTTCAAAAATTAAGGAAAACATTTTCCAAAGCTCTCCTCAAATTTCAAATTACATTTTTTTTCGGAAAACAAACATTAATTTTTTTAAAAAATATTTTTAATTTCAAAATTTTATTTTTTCACTCGATATCTGACCACCCTCCCCCTGCCCCCCCCCCCGCGTCCCCCCTGCCCAACACCACCCCCTCCCCAAAAAATTAATTTTGCTTTAAAAAAATATTTTCAACTCCAAATTTTTATTTTTAAGCTCCTACCTCCCCCCCTCCCCCCGGTCAGCCCCTACCCACCCCTATCAGCCCCCTCACCCCCACCCCCAACCCCCCAAAAAATTAATTTTATTTTTTTAAAAATACTATCAACTTCAAATTTTTATTTTTTCACTCCTACCCCCTCCCTCTGCCCCCACCCCCACCCCCTATCATCACCACCCAAAAAAATTATTTTTAAAAAATATTTTCAATTTCATAAGTTATTTTTTATTCTATTAAAAATAAAAGATATTCCTCAAAAATATTTTTTATTCATAAATCAAACACAAAATCATTTCCGGAAAATATTTTCTACTCACCACCAACCAAACATGAGAAAATAAGTCCAAAATCTACTTGTTTTCCAAGAAAACATTTTATAGGAAAACATTTTCCTTCGTACCAAACACACCCTAAAATTCAACATATTTTTAAATCGATACGCCACCATAGAGTATAAGCCTTAACCAGAGCGCGCAAAATTTTAAAATTTTAGGCCAACGTGACAGTAAAAATAATAAAAATTTTATTATTTTTACTGAAATGATAATAGAATAAAAAAAATTAAGATAAAAATACATTTTAAGTGCTAATTAACAAATGTTTGGTACAAGTTACACCATAGTGATGACCCTTAAAAAGTGCCCACTTGATGCAATTTCCACATTATTAAACACCACACATATCTTAGAAAATCTCAATTGGTCAATGATTAGAACTTGCTATTTATTGATGTATAATAAGATAATATATGATCTATCCATATCTTTGATCATAAGAAATCTTGATTATTTTAAAAAATAATAATAATATATTTGATACGCATATTGAAATTCAATAAATTTAATTTTTTACGTAGAGTAGGCTCATTCAGAAGTAGTGCTTTCTGTAGTCTATAATATTTGGTTGAGATTTCAATTTTAGTTAGGTAGTCATCATTTTCCTCTTGATTAACATAATTTATACAAAAAGGTTTTTGATTGTATTATGTATATATTGAAAACTTGTGAAGTTTAGAAATATCTTTTGAGTGATTATTGTGAGGGATAAAGTTTGTTATTAGTTATACATTACCATAATTCTAGAGATTTGGTTAAGTTTGTTGTAGAAAATTAATGCATGTTTTTGGCTTCCCTTTAATTAAGGGTTTTATAATCCCAATTTGGTGGATAAAGATAATAGGGTTTTGTAAGAAATTTATTTTCTTGGACAATCCTAGGAAACAATATCTAGAGTTTAGTAAAGTATTCTTGATGGGTAAATAGAAAAGTTTATTAAAAAAAGGGCTAAATTAAATAAATAATAAAACTTAAATTTTTGGCTGATTTGGGTCAATCCTCCCTTAATTAAGTATCTTGAATTTAAGCTTTAGATATGAAGAGAAAACTTCTGTTCTCTGGTAGAGAACGATTTACTCTAAATAAAATCGTACTCGACGAGAATTTGAAGTACTCAAACTTTGATACAGATATTAAACATCAAGTAAAAATCGAGACAATAGTCTACCTTCTAATAGAGGGCATTTCTCTATCTTAATTCAATTAATTGTTAAGTTCTCAACAAATTTTTCTTAAAATAGAGCCCTAAAATAAAAAAATAATATGTTTCATTTGAATGTAGTTTTTCTTAGGTATTTTTTAATATTTTAAAAAATATCAATTGTCATGACTTACTCCTTCTATTGGTATTTTACTTGTCTATATTTTACTTGACACACTTCGAACAATAAATAAATGATAGTAATATTTTTATTTTACTCTTAATTAATGTAACTTTTTTATCCCAATTTATGTATCATAATTGGAATTTCGAAAGTAGAATTTTTTAATTTTGGCTGTGAATTTGGGTACATAACTTTTAGTACTTTTAAAGTTTACATATTTGATGATTACGTAAAAATTATTTATTTAAAGAAAAACTTGGTTGGCTCTAGAAATCTGAGGGAGTGTAAGTCATCTAAATTTTGAAAAATAAATTGAATTAAAATAATTAATACTCAGTAATAAGAGTGAAATATATATAAAATGATTAATTATCTTTTAATTATTTAAACTGAATAATTAAACATGATTATTTATTTTCAATATAGCGAATAAGTAAAAATGGGTGATAATAAAGTTGAGTATTTTTACATTTTTTCTTTCAAAAATTTTCTAAAAATTACGTCTGAATGACCTTTAGGATCTTGTTAAGAAAAAGAACATTGTGTTAATTATGAGTATAATATAATTATATTCTTTCTTTTAATAAATAAAAATACATTAAATATTAAACAAGTTGAGTTCAATATACGGTTATTTAATAAAGCTAAAAGGATCCAGTTGGCCTCAAGTATCATGTAATCATATTATTTATTAAATTATGATAATGACAAATCTAATCAAAAATTAAATAATTGAAGAAGTCTTCAAACAGAGATAATATCATACTTGTCAAAGGCAACAGTTAATTAGTATTTAATCAGTCAAATTTATTGTTAAGAGATTTGACTTTGAAACATCTAAATTATTAGAAGTTGTCATACTATATATGTATTATTAAAATAAGTTTAATTATGGAGTGTTGGTCAGTTAAAAAATTTTACGTTTGAAAATAAATATAAAAAAAAATAAAAATGCTTAAATGAACATATATCGATATATGAGAAAAGGTGTGAGATATGGACAAGATACGAGAAGTAAGGTTGTGATAATTTGAACATCCGAAGAAAAGGAACGTAGATGATGTGCGATTAACGATGATAGATCCAAAGAAAATAGATATTATTCGAGGAAAATTAGGAACTAACACGTGTCGGATCGAAAATTTCTGGCTTGTTATAAAAAAGGGAGTTCAGTAAAGCAAACTCTTGTTGAGGAGCATGAATTTAGTCAAGTAGAATCGAATTGCGCTGCTTAATGCTCTAATAAAAAACAAATCAATCAAATTGTGTCGATACAATTGAATATGCGTTACAAAAGTCAATCCCTCCCTTATCAGTATTGCTATTATTATGCTAGCATTATCTGATTCCTCAATTTTATTTCTACTCTCTATTTAGTCAGGTATAATACACAAGTACCATCTCAACATATGTTCGAAATTTCAGAGTCACGCTTATACTATATTAAGGTCCTATTACCCCCTGAACTTATTTTATTAATAATTTTCTATTCCTTTTCGGCCTACGTGACACTATCTTGTAGGCCAAACACTGGTTGACTTTTCCTCAAATTAGTGTCTCGTAGGCCGAAAAGGGGTATAAAATTAATTATAAAATAACTTGAGGGGGTAATAGGACTTTAATATAGTATAAATGTGTCTCTGAAATTTTAAAAATAAGTTGAGAGGGTACTTGTATATTTTCCTATTTATTTATTTTTTGCTATGACAATCTATTAAAAATAATTTCTATCTCATATGAATATAAATAAAATCTATATATAATATATCCTCATCAGATCATAATGGTGTAAAAATCAGCGCTAGCTGTTAGATTAGAGTATTGAAGTCAAATTAAATGGTCACTTATAAAGTTGTATCCAATTGATTAATTATCATCCTAATTTAAATTAAAAGTAGATGAATCGACTAGAGATAATTATTATTATTATTTTATTTACATATAATTTAATTTGTGCGCCTGATCAATGATGTTAACAACATATATATTATTGTAATGTAATATATAATTAAGAAATGACATTAAGTCAAACAGTTCAACTTGTAAATTGTTGTTTAATGGTCCAAATTTTAACCTATCATATATTATACATCAGTATATACAATATTTTATTTTATTACAAAGATGGTGCAAATAAGTCAATAAGTTTACCAATTTTGTAGTTTGATGCATATCTTCTGTTTAAATAAATTTTAGAAACGAAAATAACATCTTATATTTTAGTTTAAGTGACAAATTTTGGAAACGAAAATATTTTTTTTTTTGAAATTTTATTTTAGTTTATGTGACAAATTGTGGTAACGAAAATAAAGATTTTTGAAATTTTTTATGATGAAAAATTTAAAGAGAAAAACTTTCGTATATAGATAATATATAAAGAGGCAATTAAAAATAATTATTTATTCATCTTACAAGTTTTTCACCATAATATTGTGGCATAATACATAATCTTGATTTTTTAATTTTTCGAAGGTCATAGAAAATAAATTTCTAAATGCACCATAGATACACAAGCAACCTTCTACAAAATTATTTTGAAGTTTGAGTTTTTTAAGTTGTATTTGGTGCAGATTAATTTTTAAGAATTTTCGTATTCTGTGTTTGATATTTGCGTAGCAGCTTAATTATTATAAATTCATGTCATATAGGATTTATTCGAAGGAAAGCGCTTCTTACTAAGAATTTTTTTATACTTAAATTTCGAACTCGAAGAATAATCTTATCCACTGCAGAACATCCTTTGATGGTCATATATTCTTTACATTCATGTATCATGGATATTAATTATACATAATATATGTATCTTAAAAAAAACTTCATTGGCAAATAGAGAAAAAAAATGGTTAATTAAATAAAATTTTAAAATTATATATATAATAGCTAGGGTAAGCATATATAAATTCTTCATTTCTACGCTGAATCAAAATATACAAATTCTAAATCTATATAATTAAGAAACCAAATAGCAAAATTTTATGAAACTGTAGCTACATATTAAAAACAGTTGAAACTATTAGCTACATTAATTATGCTTGACATTTCACATAATTTTCCATTTAAAAAATATAGTTAATTCTGAATATAATTTTGGACAATCCTTGCCTCGTTTTTTTTTATATGAGAAACAAGAATTGCAAAATGAGTCGAGGAGCAATGTGTATACCTCCGTTACTAATTGAGTGCCAGCACCTAACCGTGCTATCAATGAGAAGTTAAAAAGGATATAAGGCAATATAACACAACTCATAAATTAGCAATTCTTCATCATTGCTATAAGGGGAAATCTTATATAGTTCCTCCACACTGAAAAATGGATTATAGTACAGAAAAACACCAAAAACCTCAAACAAGAAAGGCATCATCAAGCATAATAAGTTACAAAATACCTTAACAAACTATACCTAAGATAAATGAAACTTAGAACATATACCTCCACATAGCTGGTCGATCTCTCGATATGAGAAGAACTCTAGATGATAAATAATCAAAAGAAGGTGAATACAAATCATCTGGTCCAATTGCTTCTCTCAGATTCTGTCCATTGTTTTGATCCAAAGTGTTTAACGACTGCAAAGCATCGTCTTTATTTGAATCGAAAACAAATAGGCCCAATCCACAAACTCCCATAACAACATTTGAGTTTCCCCAAACTTGTGTTAAAGCCGTGTAATGGGAGTGAGCATTTGATTCTGGCAATACATAGGTGTTGCAAAGCTTCTGCTTGCGCAATGAGAACTGCTGGATTTGGGAAGTGACCTGCCTTTTCACCGCGGATTTCACAGTCGTGCAGCCAAGATATAAAGAATCACCACGGGAGAAAACTGACTGAACATTTGCACCAATCTTGGGTATTTTCAGACCTATACCAGAAGGGTGACGGAAATCTAAAATGTTGATGGAATCAGAGGTGCAAAACACACCATCATTTCCTTCAACTTCAGAAGAACTAGCCCTGCATCGAAATATGAAGGTTTAAACTTTTGATAGAGATGAAAATGATCTGCTATAAGCTGAACTATAATGAGAACTTTGTTAACCATACTATTAAGTCGTAGTTTTTCTCAAGGAGTTTCTAATCCTTCAGTGTCTGTTATTACCCGTTGTTATCTTGCATGGTATTTTTTGTAGTTACGCTTCTTTTTCTCAGAACACTTTAACATGCTCTATACTATAGACTACAGTATTACGGCATGATTTCTTGTATTGTTGCTTCTTTTTTTCCTACTTGCTTTTACTTTTTTAGTTGAGCCGAGGATCTATTAGAAACAGCCTCTACCTCTACCCTCCCAGACCCCATTATGAGATTACACTAGGTATGTTGTTGATATTGAGAAAACAACATACAGAAAACTCTTTGAGCCAATCATGTAAACCAGTGACCACAGAGACCTGCTAGGTATAAAAGAATCTTCATATAACAACGGTAGAAAACTGCTCCAAATTAGAAGGCTAGAATTGTACTTCTTGGAGACACTTAATAGCTTTCTACCCAAACCTAGGGTCTAAAAACTTGTTTTGCTATAACTTTCCCTTGAACCTTTATAGAGTTTATGATTCATTTTCCATATAAAGAAACAATGTTAACTTGTTTTTGGAAAATATCTAGTGTTACCAACATCAACATACAAATCTTTTATCTTTTTTTTTACAGCTCCCAACCATATTTAATCACCAATAAGCAATAATTTCAGTATAAAAAGCGTATGTTCAGCAAGAAGCATATCCAAGGTATGGAAGAAACTAATTAGAGGCATGAGAGCGAAAGTAATTGTCATATCCAATTTATTGCAAAAATATTAGGTGAACTAGATCAGTTTTACCTCTGTCGAACTCCTCCACCCAGCTCAGCATCTGTGTTATTTACATGGAAAGCAGAAATTTGTCGACCAGAGGATGATATAGAAAGCAGTGCTTGAGGACTTATGGAATTGACATCCCATAAAGAAAGACCCTCTGTCTCAGCTATCACTATTTTTCCTCTGCTTCTCCATTGCAAAGGACTTGAGTAATCCATAGACAACATTGGTCTCTGTAAATCCCATTTCAGGACCTGCTCTCCATCACGGATATCATAAGTTCTAACCATCCTTTGGCTACTAGCACCTGATACGATGAGTGGTCCACAAGGTTTGTACCACCATTGCTGATTTTGAGGCACCATAATTGATGATAGAGTATTTCTCCTATACATTGGATTATTAGGTAATGGAGCAAGGGCTGCTCTTGTGTTACTAAATCCATCATCAACATGAAAGGCTCGTACATCTTTTGTGTAGAAGTCCCAGGAACAAAAACCTGAATCCATGGAATTTCCAGCAGATGCTGCCACCACATATCTCCCTGAGGAACCATCTACACCAGGAGCACGGACTATCCAACAATCTCTCCACATATTTGATGAGACTCCAACTGGAGGTTTGTACTCAGCTTTCTCCTGAAATGATAACAAATGTTAAGGAACTATTCTTAGAAGCTGACGAATTAGCTTAATTATTGGATATCATACCCTTCCAAACTTCATCTAAAGCTTAACAGACCAGAAGATCATTAAAGTCACATATTAAGACTCATGCCATAACAGGAGACAACACAACATACCCCTACCTTCTAGAGATATAGAGGAGGTTCCTAATAGTCCCTTGGTTTTTTAAAAAAAAAAACATTTGGAGGCAGTTTGAAAAAGGAAATACATTAATGAAGCAGTAACAACAATGAAACAGTGTGAGATGGAAAACAGTATACAACATACAATGAAACAGTGTGAGATGAAAAACAGTACACAACATACAATAAAATAGTGTGAGACGGAAAAGAGTACACAACATACACAAGAAAAAACAGTAACAACAACAAACAATGCATTAACCGAAGCACAAAAAAATAGGAGATAAAAGTCATGCTTGGGTTCATTTGACATCTTAATATTTAGAGGGAAGTAGAGCTAAGCAGATAATACCTCGCAATGCACAATATCATAGAAAGAGCAAGAACTGTCATCATGTGTAAGGAGAACAGATTCTCCCTCAGAGACAAACCACCCTCCAGTAGATGTCTTACGGCCAATCTCATTGAGTTCACATATAGAACTATCTTCTGTCTCTTCCTCCATCAACATTTCTTGTTTATTCTCTTGAGCATCAAAACTTTCAAGCCTCTCATCACTTGCCAGGAGATGATCAACAATTTCTTTTCCTTTGAACAGTTCTGAAGAAGAATTTTGGTTTTGTGAACTTACTGCATCATCCACATCTTGAACATTGGAAATCTGTAAACAAGCATCCTCACACCTAGTAGTAACTTTAGACTGCTCCGTACTAAGAGAAGCCAAGAACTCCACAGCAATAGGATTCTCATCAATAGGACTAACATAATTCTTCTCAGGCTTCACTTCAATAGCTGATTCAGCAGATCCAAGTTCCTCATTTTTGGTACAGCCCATTAGTGTCTTCAGAGATGTCCTGTCTCGTATCAATTTATGATGAGGGAACAACCTCGCCTCTAATTCCTCTACATTTAATCCCTTCACAGAGATTTTCCCATTATCCTCAGGTTTTGTTTCCTTCTCATCAATAATCATGTCCTCACTTCTAATGCTACCCAGCAACCAATTTCTCTATCCCCATCCACTATATTACACATCGCCTTCTCAATCCCACATATCTTCTCATCAACATTCAAACTCTCATTTTTACTGCTACTCGTCAAACCTATTTTTTCATCCCCATCAACTACATTACCCATCGCCTTCTCAATCCCGGATATCTTCTCTTGGATATCAGAAATTATCAACTTAGAAGAATCAGGATTATTCATATCCAACATCTCCTTAGTCCTCTTAATATCAGTTGCAATCCTCTTCACTTTTCCTTCCAAGAATGCAAGCTTCTCGTGCAGCTTACTTGGGTACTTATTCACACTTGAACCAACCTTCCCTTGTTCATTTTCACATTTCTCTTTCGACACTCCAGAAAAACTATTCGATTTGGTCAGCGATCTCGGATCTTTCACAGCAGACTCAACAACATTCCCACTTTTATCAACCAAAGATTTCAACTTTACTGAACTTGAGCTTGAGATAAGCTCTTCTCTATCACAAAATTTAGAATTTTTACCTTCAGATATCTTAATTTTCTCAGATTTTACATCAAATTTTCCCAAAAGTTCACGACTTTTCTCCATTTCCGTCAAAACCCTATTCCCATTTTCACTCAATTTGTCATTCACACCTCGAGAATTCCCTGAAACCCTAGAGACCCTAGATGTTTTCCGAATATCCGACAAGGTCTTAGAAAACTCAGATGGACTAGAACTCCTACCTCTGGGCACGGACGTTGACCACCTCGCACGTGGCTCGGCACGTGGCTCTCCACCTTCAGCTCCGGTTGCCGTCGCCGTCCCCGATGCCGCCTTGTCAATTCTCGGCATGGCACGAAGCACCGGTTTCTGATTAGTCGACGCCGTTGCAGCCCGAACACGCGATGTGGGTCTCGGATTTTCTTTTCCGGTGGACCGCCTGAGACTCTCCCCGCCGATGGAATTAACAGAAGACGATTTGTTGGAAAGTGGGGTTAGGGATTTGAAAGGTCTGGCGGCGGCGGCGGTGGTGGTGGATGGCGGTGCGTTGATCTTGGCTCCGGCGGCGCCGCCACGGTCCTTTAGCCGGCGAAGTGGTGCTGCCGTCGACATTTTTGTATTTTTTAAGGTTTTTCTGGAGAAAAAAAAGTGAAAACTGAAAAGGTTTTTGAGGTATTTGGTTGAATTGAAAAGATTAGAGATGAATGATTGAGCGGGAAAACGATATGTTTTTGGAATATTTTTCAAAAAAAATTGAGATTCCAAAATTCAAATTTGAGTGTTTGGATATAATTTGGAGTTTTGTTTTTTTGAAATTAGATACAGTAACTTTTGTTATTTATCCTGGAAGCCAACAAAACCCTAAGAAAGAATGTGTAGTCGCGTTTTATAGTCGAGGTAGAAATAAGATATACGTATATTTTATCTTTTTACTCAGTTTGAAATCTCAGCTAATGAATTGTTGTTATTGAAATATGATTTGCAAGTTGTGTTTTGAAATGTGATGTTTTAGTCGGATTTCTGAAATAAAGTTATTTTTATAATAGTTAGAACAACAAAAAGAATTAGAATATATAATTCGTATGTAAATATGTAATTTAATTTATTTTTAAAAATGTACTTACGTAAACATTACTATAATTTATTTATAAAATGAAATAAATAAACACAAATATCTTATTTAATATCATAATATAATAATTTATGTCCTACGTATATTACCATACTCGTGTGCACGAGAGAATATGATTTATAAATGTGCCATTGACAGCATCTACACGTCTCATTGTGTCCCACATTGCTACCCACTATTACTAATCATAAGGAACCTTTGATTTTCTATTTCTCCTTCTTTAATCAAAAGTTTTAATTCGAATTTTAAATATGTAATAGTTTTTCATTATTTATTAAAGATTTCAATTCGAGTTTCTTTGTTATAGAGGTTTTACAATTTTTAATATGGATTTTTGGATTTAATTGTTTTTAATATGAACACGAGACATCGAATAAAAGAAAAGGGAAAGAAGGAAATGGGTCCCTTAGCTTTTTTATTCAACACAAAAATAGAAAAATGTGGACTTGTTACTACAACTACCACCAATCAAACTCCACAAAAGATCGATCCTTTTTTCTGAAATTCAAGCTCAACCATGGCTTCTCTACTTCATTCTAGACTTCCCCTGTCTCACAATCATTCTTTATCAAATTCTTGCCAATCTTTCCCATGTCATCTCCCAGGAAGAAGCAAGAGAAGTACTCAAAGATTATTAGAGGAAAGGAGCTATGACAGCAAGAGAAATTTAGTTTGCCAGTCGGGTATTGATGAAGTCACTTTTATTGAGCCACCTGGTAGTAAAGAAGCTAAAGCTGAGCTTATTGGGTCTCTCAAACTCAAGTTATTGGTACTTAAAAATCTAATCTTTTTGATCCCCTTTTGTTATTTTCTTGAATTTATCTGAATGTTGTTGCTTCCCTATATGTTGTCATTGATGGGTGTATGTTTGTTTTTTTTATCTTGATTGTTGGTCATTGTCTTATGGAAAATTCACTATCTTGTGGTACATGAGTAGTAAAGAAGCTAAAGCTGAGCTTATTGGGTCTCTCAAACTCAATCTTTTGGTACTTAAAAATCTGATCTTTTTGACTCCCTTTTGTTATTTTATTGATTTTATCTGTTTGTTGTTGCTTCCCTATGCAGTTGTTTTTGTTGTCTTTGATGGGTGTGTCTTGGATTCTTTATCTTGATTGATGGTCATTGTGTTAAGAGAATTTCACTATCTTGTGGTACATAGGTTACTAAGAAGCTAAAGTTGAGCTTATTGGGTCTCTCAAACTCAAGTTTTTGGTGCTTAATAAATCTAATCTTTTTGACCCCCTTTTGTTATTTTCTTGAATTTGTCTGTTTGTTGTTGCTTCCCTATGCAGTTGTTTATGTTGTTTTTGATGGGTGTGTCTTGGATTCTTTATCTTGATTGATGGTCATTGTGTTATGGAAATTTCACTATCTTGTGGCACATAGGTAGTAAAGAAGCTGAAATGGAGCTTGATGGGTGTCTGAAACTCAAGCTATTGACACTTAAAGCTCTAATCTTTTTGACCTCCTATTGTTATTTTCTTGAATTTATCTGTTTGTTGTTGCTTCCTATGTAGTCATTTGTGTTGCCTTTGATGGGTGTGTCTTGGATTCTTTATCTTGATTGTTGGTTGTTGTGTTACGCAAGTTTCACTATCCTGTGACACATAGGTAGTAAAGAAGCTAAAGTCGAACTTATTGGGTGTCTCAAACTCAAGTTATTGGTACTTAAAAATCTAATCTTTTTGACCCCTTGTCTAATTTTCTTGAATTAATCTGTTTGTTCTTACTTATCTTTGCAATTATTTATGTTTCCTTTGATGGGTGTGTCTTGGATTTTTTTCTTGATTGTTGGTCATTGTCTTATGGAGATTCCACTATCTTGTGGTACATAGGCTAGCCTAGACTTTAATCCTGTTTGCTCTATTGATCCCCTTGGAGTCAATTTCAATATCCTTTCCCTCTTAGTCACATCCGTTGAGCCACCTGGCAGTAAAGAATCTAAAGTTGAGCTTTTTGGATGTCTGAAATTCAAGTTACTAGTACTTAAAGCTCTAATCATTTATTCCTTTTCCTTGAATTAATCTTCTTGTTCTAACCTCCCTATGCAGTTATTTAGTTGCCGTTGATGGATGTGTCCTGGATTCTTTGTCTTGATTATTGGTAATAGTCTTATGGAAATTCCACTATCTTGTGGTAGATAGGCTAGCCTAGACTTAAAATTTATTTGCTCTATTGGTCCCCTTCTAGTCAATTTCATTTCCCTTTTCGTGTAAACATTGATTTCCTTGCTCAAAACTCCGTCCATGTGAGCTTGTTAATACATAGCCAACTCCAAACTAGAGCTGAGTAAGATTGTGGTAGGTTGAAAGTCAACAAAGAAATAGTCAAATTAAGATGAATCCTCTCGAAACTTGATTAGACGGGAATGGATACAAAGCTGACTCAACTAGTTTGTTGTTGGAGTAGTTGGATTGAATTGATTCTTGGCTTTATTTCTGGTTTCTCTTTTGGGCTTTCTATCATGCAAGTACATTGTTATCCAAGTGATACTGAACTTCTTTGTTACCACCTAAACAGCTCGAGTCACTGAGGAATTAAGTGTGATCTGATGAGGTAAATGACAGATTAAGGCAAAATCTACCTCTGCTCCTATCTTCTAAAGTGCTACATAAATGTTGAAACTTGAAATTTAGTTTGTGATTCAGAATTTAGTATTTGAGTACGAGGGGGGTTTCATAATATAGTCTAACTCCCTTCTGTAACCTTTTCGTAATCTATTTTGGCTTCTTTAATGGTCAATGACCATGTTTCTCCATTCAAATTCTCCTAGACACCCTTGCGGCAAAAGAGATTACTACTTGTCCCAGCATTTTGTACCATTGAAGGATCTGGTCAGACTTTGAGGCTACTCAACTGAGAGACTAATGAAGATCAGATATTGCTGTTGATGTTGGAATATATATTTTCCTAAAATATTCAGTTCTTGGATTCACTCTGACTACAGAAATCACCGTTAGAGTGGCAATGTCTAAGGACAAAAAAAAAATGAATACTCTCCTGCTTCAATTGCCAATTAACTTGCTTTACATGCTTAGAATCTTATGGTTTTGCACATCTAAGTGCAACTGAATGGTTGTTGATCTGGAGGGGAAGATGTATGCAACTGATGTTGCTGTCACCATGAGCTTATGCCTATCTCCTTCTTGGCTAGGTCGAATATTTGGCAGAACCATTAATATTTTATCATCGTTAAGTATAATTGTCATTGGAAGAGGTTGCGAATATTTCCCCGTCTCCTCTTACTGTTCTAAGTTTTAATCTCTTTTTCCCTGGAATTTAATCTTGGTTTTTTTAATTACTTCGTACGATGACATATCCTTATCAATCATCTGCCGTTAAAGCTATAGAGACGTGTGCACTCGTTTGTTATGTATTATATTGAATATAGCAAGTTGGGAGGTTCCTCTTGACAAATGTGTTGATCACTTGCAGAGTGCTGTTTCTGGGCTAAACAGAGGTCTTGCTGCAAGTGAAGATGATCTAAAGAAGGCGGATGAGGCTGCCAAGGAGCTAGAATCTTGCGTAGGAGCTGTAGATCTCGCAGCTGATCTTGATAAACTTCAAGGGAGGTGGAAATTGATATACAGCAGTGCATTCTCATCTCGTACTCTTGGTGGAAGTCGTCCTGGACCCCCCACTGGAAGACTTCTTCCCATCACTCTTGGTCAGGTAAGCTAAAAGTACTCATTTAATTCTGTAAGAGCTGGCCACTTCCCGTCCTCAGTTACGAACATGCTTACAGTGGTTAACCATGAATTAAAGAGAACACAGAGTGGTTGGTCGGACATCTATTATGATTACCATAGACATGTTATGAAGAGAACAAAGACAGTTTGTCATCATATTCAGAGGAGAATCTAGGATTTAAGTGACTTTGGAGTACCGTTGCACCCACTACGTCATTGTGATCAGGTCAAAGTTGGTATATAGATATATACTTTAAATGAATTTTCAACTCTCCCCCTCTGTTAGTGGTTGCACCCGCAGCTGCTACCTTTGACGTAAATCAGCCCTTGATTATTTCCAGGTTAAGAAGTTGCATTCTTAAAGTCCTATCCTAGATTTGTTGTGGAACATCTTTCCATGGTTTTGCCTTGCAGTTATAAGGATCAATACATACATTTCTTTAGCTTGCTGCAGAACAATGTTGAGCTTTCTAATTCACTACTATATATCAAGCTTATATATTGATACACGGTAGCATAATCGACTGATTTGGTTTGATCAGGTATTTCAAAGAATCGATGTACTGAGCAAAGATTTTGACAACATCGTGGAGCTTGAATTAGGTGCTCCGTGGCCTTTCCCGCCTGTTGAAGCAACTGCCACTTTAGCCCACAAATTTGAACTTATAGGTTGGTTCTGTGTATTCTCACATCTCTTGGACCAATTGGTATGATTGCTTCTCTTTTTGCAGTACAAAAGTTCTAAAGTTTTCGTATCTCACATCATGTTTATACATTCCCACAAATAGGATCATCTACGATTAAGATTATATTCGAGAAAACTACAGTGAAGACAACTGGAAATTTATCGCAGCTCCCACCATTAGAAGTGCCTCGCATACCAGATCAGTTCAGGCCACCATCAAATACAGGAAGTGGTGATTTTGAAGTTACCTACATCGATTCTGATACACGTGTAACTAGGGGAGACCGAGGAGAGCTTAGAGTTTTCGTTATCTCATAAGTTAAGCTGCAATGAATAGTCTTCCTACAATGTTTTGTTGCTACAATTTCATGTAACAACATATCAAATGTGTAGATATGCTCAACATTATTCTGCTGGTCACAAGCTAGCAAATTTGTAATGCTACTGCAAATTCAAATCTGTATACAGTAAATTTGACATGTGATGGAGTTATGCAGTGAGATTTCAGAAATACATGAGTTAAGTTAAGGTCTACACGTACACGTGGGATTACATTGGGTATTGTTGTTATATCACTTATACGAGGTAAGGAACAACAAAGAAAATACTTATATTCAAAGTCACCGTTGACTCTATTTATTATTATGACAAATTAGTATATCATGATGTCAACCTGAAATCTTATTTTAGTTCGATATGTCCATATATGAGACTCGCACAAAGTCAACCAATAGATCAAAGAGTCACATGTATACATAGTTCGAGTCGAAAGCATTTACAAAGCAAATGCTACTCCCCACAACTTTAGAACTCCAAGACTCAAACCTCTCTTTGATTTAGTGGCATTGCAATTTGCAAGAAGCATGAACCTGGAAACTTGTGTTTAATGAACACAAGTATCTTGGCTCTACTACTTGAAAAGTAGAGCTCGGTATACAAAGCATCCCTTCTAACATAAATCCTTTGATCTACGCAATAATCTCAAATTAATTATATAGATTTATATAGTCCATTAATGACATGATTTATCCTAGTTAAATAAGTTTAGGCAAATAAGATTAGAGGGTGTTTGACTAATCTAGTCAAATTAGTTTATAAACACTTTTTAAACTTTATCAACATAACTTGTAGTACTTGACTCAACCTTTGAGTCAGTCAACACCAATTTATGGCTTTTCACTTATAGGACTCAAAAGTACTTTTTAGTACTTATATATTCTTTATTAATTAACTTTCCATAAGCTACTCCCTCTGTCGTAATTTCTGTGACTCGCTTTTTTTTTTAGTAAATTTTAAAAAAATGATATATTTCTATATTAAGTAACAATTTTAACTAAAAAAAATATATTTTATTCTTAACGAAATGATTTACAGCCACACAATCTTCTATCATTCATTTTGGATCAGAAATTTTAAAAGTCTTTATTTCTTAAATTATGTACAGAGTCAAAACACCTCACAGAAATTGAGACGGAGTGAGTAATTCAAAACAACTGGATTAATTTGTCCCTATATAAAAGTCGATCAGTAGTCAACTTTCATTTCTTCTCACTTTAAAAATCTTCTCAATTCAACTCGCCTTTGAATTATTATTCATGTTGGATAAACAAACAAAAAATTTGATTTTAGCTAAAACTATAAGATTTTTATTTCTTACTTGTAACTAAGTGAAAACGACGAAAGTACAATAATTAGCATAAAATTTTAGATACAGATTAAGTTTTAAATGTTTATTTAATATTAGACTCTTTAAATGTTTATTTATTACTTATTTTCAAATATTTATTTATCAAGGTGAAAATGCAAAAGGTTAAAATGGTAAAAAAACAAAGATAGTTTCAAAACAAAAAATTGAAACTAGCCGTTACCAATTTAAACGTTTAAACTTTTCATTTTTTTGAACTTTCAAAAACAAAAACATCCAAAAATACAGTCCATTTTTTTTTCCTTTCATTTCACTCTCAATTCTGAAGAACCCATTTCTGTCTTCTCCAATTTTCCATTTTTAGCTGAAAAAAAGAATCAAATCAGTGACAGAACAAAATCCCCATTTCAAAGATTCAATCTTGGTCTGTAAAATCTTGAAATTTTCTTGAAAAATTTGATCAGTGATTAGAAAAAACGAAGCCCCATTTGTAATCTTTCAATGGCTCCTACACCATCATCAAAGAATTATACAACTCCAACTCCGTCATCGAAATTGCACCAGACCCATGTAAATTCAAGAACCCCACAGTCGAAGCATCGTCTCAATTTCAACTCAGCAAAACCCTCACCAAACCCTAATTCTACAGCAATGAAAGAAGGGGGTACGCCTCCCGAGCACCCAGTAGAGGTTATTGGTAGGATTCGTGATTACCCGGATAAAAAGGAGAAATCTTTATCAGCATTGCAAGTGAATTCTGACTGTAGGTCCTTACGTGTTAGGACTGATATAGGGTATAGGGATTTTACTCTTGATGGTGTTTCGTTGTCTGAAGAAGAAGATCTTGATGAGTTTTATAAGAAATTTGTTGAGTCAAGAATTGATGGGGTGAAATTAGGGGATAAATGTACTATAATGATGTATGGACCAACTGGTGCTGGTAAGAGTCATACTATGTTTGGGAGTGTTAAGCAGCCTGGTATTGTGTATAGGTCATTGAAGGATATATTGGGTGATGGAAATGAAGAAAGTGATGAAAATAGTGAGAAGAAGGTTGGTGTTGGCACATTTGTTCATGTTACTGTGTTGGAGATTTATAATGAGGAGATTTATGATTTGTTATCGACGACTAATGGTGGTGGAGGATTTGCTTTTGGTTGGTCCAAGGCCTGTGCTTCCAAGGTACATATAGTTCTTTGATGCACTAGTAATGTTTCATACAGAATAGTAGTAGTAGTCTCTTATCTGATATTTTGTCCATTTCTTGTTTTTCTATTGATATGTTTCTCGAGGTTTTAGTACAACATGTTTAGTTCTGTATCATTGATTCTGCAATTTCACTGAATGAAACCTTGTCGTTATAGTTGTAATTTGTATCAAGCAAAATGCTTTTAGTGCTCCAGTTTCTAAATGTGCTAGCTGATGACTTGAATTTGTAGCAGCTATAGGCTAAGGCTTTTATTGTTTAAGTTTCCTGTCGAATAGCAATTTCAGTTGACTTTCGATAGCCATTAAAGATGATGTGCTTTTATTATTCAAGTGACATTTGCTCAATGTAATTTCAGTATTTACACATGCCACTCCGTGCATGACATGAACGGATAACACTAGTATTGTTCGGTAGAGATTATGTAAACGAGAACCTACATGAGGTTATAGAAGGATAAGTATTGACACCAAATGTCAATGATCCATTCGGTATATGGCTATGGAAGGATGAGTATTTTTCAGTAGAGAAAATTGGATCTTCTTTATCATAAGCAGTTGACCCTGCATGGCTAACAGATGTTAAAAATATGATTGTTCTTTACTGATTTTTATGTGTCTGTACAATGTTGGTCCTGTCTTTTACCTTGCAGGTGAAGCTGGAAGTTATAGGTAAAAAGGCCAAAAATGCAACTTTTATTTCGGGGACTGAAGCTATCAAGATATCGAAAGAGATCCAAAAAGTAGAGAAGAGAAGAATAGTAAAGAGTACTCTGTGTAACGAGAGGAGCTCTCGGAGCCACTGCATGGTATATGTTTAATCACTTTTTCATGGAAATAAGTTCATTCAATTTCTAGTTTCGGTAATGCATATTTGTCTTCAATTGCAGATAATCCTTGACGTTCCAACAGTGGGAGGGCGATTAATGCTTGTGGATATGGCCGGTTCTGAGAATATTGAACAAGCTGGTCAAACTGGTTTGGAAGCGAAAATGCAGGTAAGAGTTCTGGATTCACTTGGCTCACTTGTATTAAGTTTATCTGATTTCCTTTTGAAGTTACTCAAATGTATGACCATCTATATGATATGATTGTGTCTTACTGTGGTACCTTGATAATTAAATCTCGCAGACTGCAAAAATCAACCAGGGAAACATTGCATTGAAGAGGGTTGTTGAGTCCATTGCTAATGGTGATTCTCATGTGCCATTTCGTGATAGCAAGTTAACCATGCTATTACAGGTAAGTTGCATGTGCTGGTGATCTATGTTGCTTTGGACTCTTCATAAATGTCAATAGGTGCGTGTCGGGTTCTCTAAAAGTGGTGTATTTTTGGAGGATCCGTGCGGGTGTGGCATCAAAAGTGAAGAGTCCGCGCAACTTATCTGGTTATAGTACGGCAGCTGATTGCTTTGGAAGTGTTCATTGACTGTGATAGTTGTTTCAACTGTTTTTTTAGGACTCTTTCGAGGATGACAAGTCCAAAATTCTTATGATACTATGTGCAAGTCCAGATCCTAAAGAGCTCCACAAGACTATCTCCACTCTGGAATATGGTGCCAAAGCAAAGTGCATTGTCCGTGGTCCTCATACGCCATTGAAGGAGAAAGGTACAGAGGATTCTTCATCGACAGTTATCTTAGGATCAAGGATTGCAGTTATGGATCAGTTCATCTACAAGCTTCAGATGGAGAACAAGCTGAAAGAGAAAGAGCGTAGTGAAGCTCAGAAAGAGCTTATGAAGAAAGAAGAAGAAATGGCTACACTAAGGGCTAAACTGGAGTTAGTACAAGGAAAGGGAACAGAATTAACCGAGGAGCAGATCAATCTTAAAGTAAATGAGAGAACTCAGATGTTGAAAAATGAATTAGAAAAGAAGATACAAGAATGTCAGAAAATGGCAAATGAAATTGTTGAAATGGAGAGGAGGAAGATGGAAGAAAGAATGTTCCAGCAGCAACAAGAATTTGAAATGCTCCGGAGGCGCTTGGAGGATATGGAAGCTGAGCTTCACCGCTCTAGGGCTGAAAGTGGATCAATGGAGGAAAATACTTTCGCTAAAAGGCTGCAAGAAATTTACTCTGAAGATGCAGGAATGGTGAAATCTATGGATTTGGACAGATCAATTGATATGGATGCTGGAAAGAGGGATGTACTAGTCTATAAACCTGAAGGTAATACTTTCCAAGCAATCTCGGGTTATCCTAACATAAGCAATTTAGGAGAAGTTGAAGATCCACTTTTCACCAATAAAAGTAGCTTGAGCACTGTATTTGAAGAGGATGAAGAAGGTGATGATGAAGGAGATACAGAGAATCCCCCGGTCGATGAGGAGGTGCAGAAGGAGGTCATTGAGGAAAAAACAATATATTCTGGTATGCTTGATCATGATATGAGTTGTTTGAGAACAGATCCTGATCATTTCATTGATTTATTGAAGGACAGTGATGTTTGTATGGGTGCAGCCCCTTCTAGGCAAGCGCTTATTCAAAACATTTTCACACTCTGTGGCAATTATAGAGAGCTTTCTCAGCATAGTGTAAGCCCAGTGCCTGCACAGAAGAATTTGGAAGATATTGATTCTTCAGTACCCACAGTTAAGACAATTGGAGAGGATCATGCATCTGCGTTTGCAGCAGAAGATTTGTCAAATGATCTTTTGCCATTATGCAATCCCGAGACCATAAAAAAGTCACCAGTTAATCAGACAAGAATGTTCAAGAGCTCTTGTGACAAAGAAAATGATTCAAAGGAGAACTTCAACCCTACTTGTGGCAATCTTGAAGTCCACGTGAAATGGGAAGCTGCATCAAAAGAGAATCCTAGTGTAGCAACCACAGTAAAGGTTGGCAAAGATTCATCCTTAGCTGATCTGCGCAAACAGATTGAGCTACACCTCGGTGCTGACAGTCCATTCACTTTCCTTACAATAGGGGTATGTTTTTATACTTAACTGGCTTAAGAAAAATGTTTTTACTCACTTCATTTGTTATGACAGTTATTTGATATGAAACTGTTAATTTTTCTGTAATTAGGATCCATCTGGTGCCCCGATGCCTAAAGAACAGGAGGTAGTCACATCAGTGAGTAAGCTTCCAAAATGCAACAACTTCTCACGTGGTCACTTAGCTTACTTACGCCCAGTGAAGGGAACAAAACGGTTCAATCACTTGCCATTTACTCCACTGGAAAATATGCTTCCATTAACTCCAAAGTCACATATCAAAGAAGTAGGTACTGGACTTTCTCCCAAAATAGGAGAACATCTGAGTAGAACACCTTTTGTAACTGTCAAAAGATATCTAAATGAGTTTTAGTTGATATGCGCGTATGAATTTGTGTGAATCATGTATGTAATCACGCGACCATTATGATATTTTTGCTCTTGAGTACATCACATATGTACTCATATTGGATGATTGATTTACTTTGTCACATATGTTTTCAAATACTTGGATTTCATGTCTTAATTCATACCTCAATTCTTTTAATTTCTTTCTGGTGGCACTCCAAGAGGAGGGGGGGAAATGGAGAAAGGAATAGAACCGTAGAGGACTTGGATGGCCAAAATTCTAACAACTAATGACTCGAGCTTCATGCACTCAACTTAGAGATCATTGAGATAGCTGATTTTGAAGGCACGGGAAACTTGTGGAAATCCTTAAAATCACACTTCAAGAGAGCAAAATGAGTCCAGTGATGTGCATGATGTCGTTCTAAACTTGACGTGTAGGTAAAAACTATGTTGAACTTGCGAGGAATATGATGAATATATCGATAGATTGATCTCAACTTACAACTAGCATTCCATAAACTGAGATCATATGCGTTCTTTCCTTACATTTGAGCTGGATGAAATGAAAACAAAAGCAACAGATCTGGTGAACTTTTTGGCGAAAACTAACAATGCTGATACTGGAGAAGTTGATCATGAAGCCTTCATACTGTCCAAGCCAACACTAGTCTGCAACCAAAAAACATGCATCACTGACAAACTTAAGACAACCTTACTCTTGTCGAAAACTTGAAAAGAGTATCTATCATACCAAAAATTTGTGGATCTGCTGAAGTATAGGTGAAAACGTCGTACAGAACTTCTCCATATCACTATTGATGTCACCATTGCCACTTATGACCTCCATGAACTTTTTCCTATCTGGTGCAAGCTTTATCGCGACCTTTGTAACACATTCAGAAACACGTTAACACGTTTTACAGGTAGAAAAGATTGATTAAATGTACTTACATGGCATTTGAAATGCTGGTGTTAAGGTCATTATTACACTGAAAACACAGTGAAGTACATACCGTAAAGCTTGAACTAGCAAGCCATCCATGCCATTTCTTCAACGTCTTGGAGTAAGAATCATTGCAAGCTTGGGACATTGACCAATCTTGATGCTGAGCTAAGTTGTGAAAGAGCACGACTATGAAGTCCATCGCTCTGCAGCATTAGCAGAATCATCGATTAGTCTGATTTATCTTCACACGTTATGGTAGCAAAGTTCGTTCATCAAATAAACAAATGCAAGCTTGTTATGCACCAAAGCTTAGAAGGGCAGCCCTGTGCACAAAGCATTCCACGTTCATGCAAGGTCCGGGAAAGGGCCACACCCCAATCACTAGGAGACAACTTTATGGAAAAACAATCGCGCACCTTGTTAACCATAGAAGTCCATTAGTACAACTGGATGAAGATTTAGCTGTCTTTATCTCAACTTCTGCCTGTACAAAACTGTACAAGTAGTTGAATCTCGATGGATTATCGTTATACTTGGATTCTAACCTCTGTAAGGAAACAAGCATTCCGAATTCACCATTAGAACCAACGTAAGATATTTATGTTTCTTATGTTGTTCAATATAAGGTTTCTGCAACATTTTAAGTGCAAACTGATGACAGTTGAACCAATAGATCAATATTACTACTCAAGATGATTGTCGTTATAAGTAAACATCGATGAACATTGCAATTTATTCGATTACATGAGCTCTACAACCACAAATTACTCTGCTACACATGAAATCTGCATCACAAGTCGCGAGATTCTTGTAATATTCAAACAGAAGAAACGAAGAAATGACTAACTCACAGCTATATTTCCGCTGATATCAGATTTAACCACAGTCATAGCAGCTCCAAATTTATCTGGCATCAGAAAAGCAAATGAACTCGACTCATTACACAACTTAAAACAACACAAATACAACTATATACAACAACATACCTAATGTACACTCGTACATAGACCTTACCCCTAACTCGTACAGATAGATGACTCAATGAACACAATACATCAATTTTCGAGTAAACTTCAAGAAGATTATAAAGAAAAGTTTGAACCTAGAATTGGCAATACAAGTTTGCAAACTTCCAAAAAAGGCTTAGTCATTAGCTCTCCATGTTCAGATTTGACATCCTTCATTCCTTCCAAAGCAGGGGAAAATAATGTTCCATCCATAATTGCCTATTTTCATGCACATAAAAACACACAAATTTTAAAAGGTAGCAAGTTGGATTGGAAAATTATTTCAGACTATGTTGTTCGGACTTTTCAAAAATATTGTTGTACTCATATCGAGTCCTTAATACACTATTTTCGGATGATCCCGAGCAACATAGATTGCAAAATTATGTCTAGGTTATGTTGTTCAAGACTCTCCAAAAATATTATTTACAAGAATATACCCTAATTTTGTCTCTGTTTTTTTTTTCTGATGATCGATTCAACCTCAACAAGTTCAGTAACGAGCATTATGATTAACATAAAGGTAAATTTCCAAACGAATAATTTCAACGAGATCTCTTTTATCCTCGTTGATCCTTATTCGACATTAAAAATATATAATGACTCTTCGCCAATAAAACAAAAATAGGAGAAAAAAAAACAAATCTGATGATTAGAAAAAAATAATAGAAAAAAGAACCTGTAGAACACAATAAGATTTGCAGGTCAGATGATTTTTGTGTGTAATTTTTTTTTTCAGTCACATATAATTTTTTTTATGAGAAATGAAATATAATAATAATTTTTTTTTAGAATTAATTATTAGTGCAATTGTGAGAGATGCAAAAATTAAGAGAAGATAAAAGGGAGTTTAACGGTTTTTAAAATTAACCGCTGCTTTTACGATATGTGCGGAAATTAGAAATTTATGCTCAATTTTGATTCTTCATATTTATTTATTTTCGTTAAAATATTATTCGAATAAATCAATTTTGGAAACGATTATTAATATTTAGTTGATGTGTAAATATATATTGGTGAAATACTGTCCGAATAAAAATACTCTTCGCTAAAACACAAACGATGTGCTAGTTAATTATCTATCAAATTAGATTTAATTGAACCTTTTGCCTCCGAATAAAGTAAAATATTTTTTATAGTTAATTATTTCTTATATTGACAGTCACATATTCGAACCAAAAATAAAATAAAAGAGGAAGATCACAATAAGCTAATATTTTCCATATGATAAATCCTCCCTATATAAAATATCTCAATAATGTCAACAGCACGACTCAGATCAATTTAGTCGATCTAAACTCGTTTGAAATTAAGCATAAGATCAGTTGAGCCCTTCGACTAAGATAATTGTTATTGCCAGGTGGAATGATTCATTCAACCTCGATATCGGCAATCAAGATACCTTTTTTTGTCGTATATTTTTTTTATTTATTTCTAGTCTCATTACCAAACAAAAAACTCTTCTCATCATGATACACACTTAGTAAAGAAAAAAAACGACAACAACAATTATTATTATTATTATGACTCGATCTGAAATATGTTATTGAGATCGGTTATATGAATCCTCGTCCCGTAAAAATACTTTAGGCTCAGGATATTTGATAGAGTTCTTGATAATTTTTTGAGTAGCAGCATGAGCAAGATCAATGCCACAAATATCAGCCAATCTAATTAGATAAAGCAAAACATCAGATAATTCTTCACCAAGATGCTCTTTATCTGATTCTTCCCAATTTGGTAACCCTTTATCCACTTCACCTCTCCATTGGAATATTTCTGATAATTCCCCTACTTCACCTACCTGAATTTTCAATTGGACAACAACAAAAAAAAATATTATATGATTTTTTATCGTTATGATATTTGATTAAGCATATTTAATCTCCAATCAATCAGATCGGTTTACATCTTTAATCTCTTAATGTATATTTTTTAATCGATAATTATGGTGTTCAGATTAGCTTGAATGTATCTTGACTAATCATAGAGGTGACAATTGGACAGATTGATTTAAATTTGGGCAGATCAAAATGAGTTAAGACAATAAACGGGTCAAGACCCAATCCAACCAATTTTGTTTGGGTCAAAACGGGTCATGACGTAACCCGCTCAATTTTACTAAGTTTATTAGAATTAAGTTTTAAGTACGTAATAAAAATAATTTTTTTTTAATCATAAATATATATAACATCTAAAAAGAATTTAAAAAAGGTTTTTAATAATAATTTGACAAGATTTATCACAAATCAATTTGGGTTACATATCAGCCATTTTTTAATAGATTGAATTGAGTTGAGCTAACAAATGGACGGGTCGATAATCGACTCAAAATCTGAATGGGTTTGGTAGGGTTGGGCGGGTTGGATTTGATTTTGCCAACCTAATTAATCACTTAGGATACCTGCAATCTCACACAAACACAAGTACTGAATAACTATGTCCACTAAAATTTAAACAGACAAGGTATAGATCAAACTAGTTTTTTTGCCTATATTAATATTTGAACTTTAACTACGTTCTCATTCCACTTCATTGACCCCTAAACTACATTCGAAAAATGCTCAAATATGATAATTTTATGAATATTTACAATCAAAGGGAATGCAAATTATGTTTCTCTTTCATGAATCTTTGAATAAATTGAAGAGATATGTTTTTTCTTGTGTGCCAAACATTGCCAAGTATTACATGCCAAGATACAATAGGAATCAAGAAAAAATTGTGTGATTGTCTAGTGGTACCAACTACCATTTTTCATACACATTATGTGGCTTGTCTCATCACCTAGTGTGTGTCTAGTAAGATACTTTTTCATATTATATTGGAATAAATGTTCGAAAAATATTCTCTAGAAAAATAAATTCATTAAAAAAATTTAAAGGAAGAACAATAAATTCATAAAAGTATTATATATTCAAGGGAGAAGGGTCTGATATATCCCTCAACTTTGTCATTTGGAGCTGATATACCCCTCGTTATAAAAGTGGCTCATATATGCCCTTATCGTTATACAAACGACTCATATATACCCCTACCGTTACAAAATGGCTCACATATACCCTTCATTTAACGGAAGTTAAAAAATTAGTTTTAAATTTATTTTTATTACTTCTAAATTTTTTTAAAAAAAATATTTAGGGGTATATATAATTCTTCTATCAAAGTTCAAGGTATATTTTAATTTTTTTTCATACATAAATTATTTTTTGACTTCTTTTATTATAATTATTTGAGTTTCTTATTCTTATTTTATTTTTTTTCTTTCATTCTTAGTTTAAAGAGAAAGAAAATTAAACTATTTTTTTGTGTGTATTGTAATTTAATTTCGTATTCGAAGAAAAAATTTGGTCATCTACAATAAGTTTTACAAGAATATTAGTGAAATGTAAATAAATTTGATTATCAAAATAATAAATTATAAATAAGTCATTGAAACCAAAAAAGTCAAAAAAAAATATGGTTGACGAGAATTAAATTTACTCATATGGGATTATATTTTTTAGAAAAAAATAATAAAAATTTAGATTAAATTTATTTTTTTCATTTGCGTGAGAGGAAAAGGGTATATGTGAGTCATTTGTTTACAAATAGGGGTATATATAAGTCATTTTCATAACAATAGGTATATCAGCTCCAAATGACAAAATTGAGGGGTATATCAGACAATTTTCCCTATATTCAATTTAAGAAACTCAAAAAAAGAATATATCATGAAACTTGACTCCGCTTCTGAATCACAACAAAAAGTCACAGATAACCATTTTTTAACCCTTGAAATTGAAAAACAATTAAGTTTAAACGTCAAAACATGATTGTCATGAAACTTCACTTTTGAAGTTTTAAACTCTATGATAGTGACTATTTTTCTACTGTATCACTTAAAAGTAATCAGTAAACGTTATCTCTATTAATCATATCGAAGACAAAAAAAGATAGAAAATTATAGTAAAAGGATTTAATTACCATGGCAAGTAGCAAATTCCTAGGGCTATGATACTTTTCCCAATTTCTAACCTTAGCAAAATCTTCAAGTTGCTTAGAGAGATCTTTAAGACTAATATCCATTGATCTTTCTTGTTCCATTTTGGCTAAGTAAATATGAGATTTGTTGTTTGCAAAGGCTCTTGTCTTGGATTTTAAAGGAGAAAATTTGTTGACATTTGGAAAAGGAAGAATATTATAACCATAAAAGTGAATTAATGATAACATAGTAATAATAATTCTTATAAGAAGAAGAAGAAGCTTCAAGAGGGGCAAAATTCTTTGAGCATACTAGCCTCAAATATTGATATTTTTTTTTTATATATAATGTAATGATTCTTTGTTCTATCTCATCTATGAAAAAGAATATTATATTCCAATTTTCTTAGTAATTTTTTTATTTTGAAAGGACATTGTTAATTGAGCATGACACATCTTTTTGTGCAAATTGAGCATGCTTTGAATTTAAAATTAATACTTTTTTCTATTTTCATTGCACACCATTAGATGGTTTAGAACTTTACTAAATTTTAATTTATATAATATTGTAAAGTAGAAGCAAAACTAAAATTTAGAGTACTTTATGAGTTTTTTCGAGGCTGAAAAAGAATTTTATTGTGTTCTTGATAATTATTTTTGTATAATAAGTAATTTTTTAATTGAAAATATAGAATTTGAGCTAAAATTATTGAGTTCTGTCGAACCTCTCGTTTAACTGACGATGGTAGAGAGAAGCTCGATCATTGGATTTGTTTAGTGTTTTAGACCATTCATTTGCTCATTTGGAGTCTTTTCAACTCTTAATTGATTAGTCATTTCACTTTAATTAACACTAAGTAAAATACCAAAAATGGCCTAAACAATTATTATCTTTTGAACAAGTTTCAAAGAAACAAAATATAAAAAATAAAAAATTATAAATATAATAATAATATAATAATAAAAATGAAAAATATTGAGTTCTGTCGAACCTTTCGTTTAATTGATTTGCTCATTTGGAGTCTTTTCAACTCTTAATTGATTAGTCATTTCACCTTAATTAACAATAAGTAAAATACCAAAAATGGCATAAACAATTATTATCTTTTGAACAAATTTCAAAGAAACAAAATAAATAAAAAATTATAAATATAATAATAATAATAATAATAAAAATGAAAAATATTGAGTTCTGTCGAACCTTTCGTTTAATTGATTTGCTCATTTGGAGTCTTTTCAACTCTTAATTGATTAGTCATTTCACCTTAATTAACAATAAGTAAAATACCAAAAATGGCATAAACAATTATTATCTTTTGAACAAATTTCAAAGAAACAAAATAAATAAAAAATTATAAATATAATAATAAATAATAATAAAAATGAAAAAAATAAAAAGGTCCTACCGGGAGTCGAACCCAGGTCGCTGGATTCAAAGTCCAGAGTGCTAACCACTACACCATAGAACCTTAGATGTTTAGTCCACTTGCTTTATATTATTTGATAAAAATATTTTCTATTACAATATTTTGCTTTTTTTATTTTTATTTTTATTTTTATAATAATAATAATAATATAACATAAAAGATTATGCTTTTTCTTGAACACATATAAAAGTAATTTACGTAATATAAAGGCGGATGCAGTGTTATGACATCATATTCAGCAATCAACACAAACGTCAATATTCATTCTTATAACTTATGAAATTATACTGAATATATTATTATTACGTTTTTTTTAATGTATCAGGTGGGGTGGGGTGGGGGGTAAATATACCTTTGGCTCTCTTTGTTTATGGAATACCAAAAACATTAGCATTTCTAATTTGGAATATTTTAATCTTATCTATGCATATCACTTTAATTTTGACATTCTTCTTATCAACCGAAAGAAAAAAGCTAATGCAGTAAAAAATTCTTTAAAGATTTATCAATTATTCGTTGCATCTAATAATCTCCTTAGATAACATTAAAAATAATATTTATTTACTAAAAATAGAAAAAAAGAACATTTAGATTTTTACAATGGAATTGTTCCTTTTGCTTATTATATAGTACTTATATGTTTAGTGCTGGCTGAATCTACATTCCATCATAATCAATGTAATAATACTAATTGCTATAGCACCTAGATAGAATATATCTTTTTGTTAGTTTATGATATATAATTATACATTTATATATATATATACTTAAAATATTTATTGTTTAAAAAAAATGAACTAAAGAGCATGAATAATATAAAGTTAACACAAAAGAAATAATAGACACATTGTATTGTGAAGACTTCATTTTCTTTTTGGTGGTTTATAGGAGTGAAGTGTTGGTTTTATATAGATATAGGGGGAGGGGAGTTAATAGTTCATGGATTTTTTTGTAATCGGAAATTCTCGAAATGAAATGGACGAAATTTTTCATGTACGTCTCTTAAGATCTTTGCAATGATTTCAGTTTGTCCCGCGGGAAAAATAGAAGCATTTTCAAGTTCAAACAATCCCCAAAGCATGTAAATACAGATTTTATCGATTTTTATGTGCTATAGTCCATGGTTTTTTTGTGATCAAGAATTTTCGAAATGAAATGGCTGAAATTTTTTGTGGAATCTTTTAAAACCTTAGCAGTGGACCCAGTTCACCCCGCAAGAAAAACAGACACATTTTCAAGTTCAAACGAATCCCAAAGCAGGTAAACGCAAATATTCCCAATTTTCGTGTGCTATATTCCATGGATTTTTTGTGAACGGGAATTTCCTTAATCAAAATGGTCTAAATTTTTCATGGACGTCCGTTAAGACCTTATAATGGTCTCAGTTCGTCTGGAGGGGAAAACGAGCACATTTACAAGTATAAATGAGCCCCAATGCATGTAAACACATATTTTATCGATTTTCGTGTGCTATAGTCTATGAATTTTTTGTGATCGAGAATTCACAAAAAGTAATGACTGAAATTTTTTATGGACGTCAATTGAGACCTTGGCAACGAATCGTGTTTGTCCTGCAGGGAAAAGGGACGCATTTTCAAATTCAAATGAGCCCCAAAGCAGGTAAATGCATATTTTATCGATTTTCATGTGCTATATAGTCCATGAAATTTTTTGTGATCGGAAGTTCCAAAATGAAATGACCAAAAAATTTCATGGATATCCGTTAAGACCTTAGCAATGGACCTAGTTCGTCTCGTAGAGAAAAATGACGTATTTTCAAGTTCAAATGAGCCCCAAAGCTGGTAAACGGAGATTTTGCCAATTTTCATGTGCTGTATAGTCCATGAATTTTTTGTAATCAAAAATTCGGGAAATGAAATGGCCGAATTTTTTCATAGACGTCTTTTAAGACCTTAGAAATGGACCGAGTTCGTCCCGCGGAAAAAACAGACACATTTTCAAGTTAAAATGAGTCTCAGAGCAAGTAAACACAAATTTTATCGATAGTCTATGAATTTTTTGTGATCAAGAATTCACGAAACAAAATGGTCGAAATTCTTAATGGACGTTATTAAGACCTTAGCAATGGACCAGTACATCCAGCAGAAAAAACGGGCACATTTTCAAGTTCAAATGACCCCTAAAGAAGGTAAATGCAGATTATGCTAATTTTCGTGTGTTATAATCTATGGATTTTTTGTGATCGCAAGTTCCTGAAACGAAATGACTAAAATTTTTCATGGACGTCGCTTAAGATCTTAACAATGGACCTACTTCGTCTCAAGGAAAAACAAACGTATTTTCAAGTTCAAATGAGCCCCAAAGAGGTAAATGCAGATCTAGCCGATTTTCGTCTCCTATATTGCAGGAATTTGTTGTGATCGAGAATTCCCAAAACAAAATGATCAAAATTTTATATGAACGTCCGTTAAGACCTTAGCAATGTATCAAATTTGTCTCACGAGGAAAACAGAAACATTTTCAAGTTAAAATTAGTCCTAAAGTAGGTAAAGTAGATTTTTCCAATTTTCATGTGATATAGTCTATGAATTTTTTGTGATCGAGAATTTCCAAAACGAAATGACCAAAATTTTTCATAGACGTTCGTTAAGACCTTGTAATGGATCCAATTCGTTCCGCGAGAAAAACAGACGCATTTTCAAGTTTAAATGAGTCCCAAAGAAGCTAAAAGCAGATTTTACTGATTTTCGTTTTTATAGTCCATCGATTTTTTGTGATCGAGAATTCCCAAAATGAGATGACCGAAATTTTTCAGGGACGTCCGTTAAGACCTTTATAATTGACCCAATTTATTCCGCGGATAAAATAGATGCATTTTCAAGTTCACACTAGCCCAAAGCAGGTAAATACAGATTTTATTGATTTTTGTGTGCTACAGCACATATATTTTTTTTTATCAGGAATTACAAAAATGAAATGCCCAAAATTTTTCATGGTCGCGCGTTAAGACCTTAGCAATGGACGATGTTCGTCCCCCGAGGAAAACATACGCATTTTCAAATTTAAACGAGCCCTAAAGCAGGTAAACCCAGATTTTGCCGATTTTCGTGTGCTGAAATCCATGTATTTTTTGTAATTAGGAATTTCCAAAACGAAATTGCCAAAAAATTTGATGGACGTCCGTTAAGACCTCAGCAATGGACTCAATTCGTCCCGCGGGAAAAACGAAAGCATTTTCAAATTCAAATGAGCTCCAAAGCAGTTAAACTTAAATATTATCAATTTTCATGTGCTATAATCCATAATTTTTTTGATGAACGAACCGAAATAAAATAGCCAAAAAATTTTAATAAACATTCTTTAAGACCTTAACTTTGATTATTATATTTAATTCTTTTTATAAAAAGATGAAATAGCCGAAATGCCCCTTACTCCAAATCAATCATGTCACATAAGGTCAAACTTTTCCAATGAGGACTCATAACTTTGATTAGTGAATTTAATTCTTTTTATAAATGATGAGATAAATAATTTAGACACGAAAATGCTGAGTAATGTCTAAAATTCTTATCTCTTTATTTATATAAAAGAATAAAATAAAAAATATGGGTCATCACTGACAAAGTTTGACCTTAAATAACATAATTGATTTGAATAATGCTTTCATAATTGTGTTTCTTTAAAATTAATTACCAATCATGAAAAGATTAGGATATGATTCATGTATCCATACATGCTCAATTACTATGGGAAAATGATAATGGATTAAATGTTATTTAAGATCCTCCTTCCTAGATTTTTATTTATTTATTTAAATTGTCAATCTCTTTATATATAGTTATTATTCTCAATTATTCAAGAAAAATATTTTAAAATTATTTTCTCATTGATTATATCAAAACTTAAAAAGGGAAAATTAGCACTTTTAGTCTCTCAAATGTGTCCATAAATAGTGATCCTTGTAGTATTGTCTAAATTTGTTTAATCTTTAATTAATGAATGTATGTATTTTTCTGATCCTCTAATTATGAATTTTCACAAATTTAATGAATTATTAAGGGGTGTGATTTAAAATATGAAACATGTAGTAAAAAATATTTATAGTTTAATTATTTATTTTCATCGAAAGAGTTCGAATGAATCTCTTTCATTTCAATAATTTTGTTGTGGAATGTAAAAATACATCACTCCATAAATGATAACAAATTTTATTTAATTTTTAAATTAGGGATACATGAGGGATAAATGGAGAAGGGATTACAATGCGAAGAATTAAAAAAAAAATGTTCACATTCAATATTTATACCTACTCAAATAAATATCAAATGTCGATAATATCTACTACTACTTTTTAGGGGTTCATCCGAATCTCTTTCCGCAAAAAATTATATTATTTTTTATGGTTAAAATAATATTTTAGATATATATATATATATATATATAGTAGATGTCGAACCCCCATTGGTTATTTCATATGTCTATATCTTCAGATTTTGAATCCCCTTATCAAAAATTCTGGCTCCGCCTCTGCTGCCACGGTATAAACTCGGACTTTTTAATTCTAAATTTTTCACATGACATGTTTAATACGACAAGATTAAAAAACATGTTAATACATTCTCTCTCTCTCTATATATATATATATATTATATATATATATATATATATATATATATATATATATATATATATATTATATATATATATATATATATTATAGTAGAAGAGAGTAAATGCACAGGGACTTTTACAGTATGTTTTGATGAACAAAACTTACCATCTTTATGTTAATTATGTTTCTTGTACATCAGCATAAAATTTATCTACAAGTTCTGTTAAACCAACTGTACTCCCTCCTCCTACTTTCAGCAGCATGCTGTTGAATGTGGTTTTTAAGTGCTTTCTACCCTCTGGTTGACTCCAGAGAACCTTAAGGACATCCGCGGGATAGATCGGAGCAGGCTTAGCTACCAACTGCTGACCATCTACTTCAGTTCCGTTCAGCCTTGGAACGTATAGAATCAAATCAGAAATGATGACGAGGGAAGCAAATGCATAGTTAAAGGAAACCAATATCAGATAAGAAAGTAACTACCTGTTTATAATCTCTAACATTCTTGGCCATTCAGCGAGTTTGAAATGCACGTCCATGATGCCAAGAGCTTTCGGGAAGAAGTGCCTAGTCTGTCCCAGATTTTTGCAAAAGGAGACCACTTTGGCTCTGGAAGGGATAGCGACATTTGATATCCTTACAATGGTTGTTCTTGGTGCATCGATTCGCAAGATTGATAGTGTCTCTCCAAGCAAGGTCAATGAATGCTTAGCAATAGCAATTTCTTTGCCCTCTACTGTCTGGCAGAAGGAGGTTTTGAATGTTAATAAACTATATTTGCTAGTATTCGAAATTCATTTTGTCAATAAAAACTTCAACTAGTCAAAAAGCTTAACGATTGGATGAACTCAAAAGAGGGAAACAAGGAAAGTTATTCCATTAGAAGCAAATTACCTCAAATTCCACATATGCAACGGAGCTTGACGAACCAAAGAAAATTCCAGTTATGTTGCTTCTGCAGAAGGCTAGAGCTTCTTCGATGTCATGAAAGGACACATTGTGTTTCAATTCTTTTATCATAACTGTCCTTGAAGGATGCTTTACCAATGAGGTGGGAACTTCTGGATAACCAATTAAATCAGGTATACACATCCTCTCTCTCCCTTTCGGAGGAAAAGTGGCCTCCACAACTACTATATTCTTAATGACCACATCAGACCATTCAAGAGCCTTTTGCCTTCCTTTTTTGGACTGCAAAAGCCAAAAAAATGGTTAGTGTAAGCTAGAATGTGAATTAGCTGTGCCAATCAAGAGCCTACACTGCCACCATTTCGTTTCTCAAAATGGAGACATTTAATTCACAGCAGAACAAAGTTGATGCTGAGTATATCATTTTGTGCAAGCTATGTGAAGAAGCGATGCAAAAACCAAATGCATATAGGAGCATACTTCCATAAGAAAGTCAAACCGCGACATATTATCGGGTTTAGCCCCTCAAGTTGAACATGGAGAGGATGTATTGCTAAATAATGGTACCCTTTTCTTGTACCAGTAACACGTATTTTTAACAACATTTAGTTGTTAAAATTGGTACAACAGTAAATGAATTTCAGTTTTACATCTATTCATTAAACAACAGGGTTGCACAGCACTAGAGCTACACTACGTTCAATTGAAAGATCTAACTTCAGTCCCTACACCTCGAACCATCTCCTTGGACAAGCAGAACCAAAGTACATCAGCAGTGTCTGTTTTCCTGCTGAAGTGCAGCTCATTTCATATTGGTCCAAAAAATATACGTCTTTATCTTGTTTTTAATTTATTTTACTTCTGTTTTCTTTTCCTTTTTCTTTTTTTGCTTGTTCTTTTCTTTCCTTTTTGCTTTTAATTGCTCTATAATTTATTTATTTTACAACTATAGGAAGTCCAGAAAAAACAGCCCTGAAAGAAAATGGTAAAAGACCAGAATACTGAAAACATACCTCAAAATAAATGTGTGCAACTTTATAATTAGTTGATTTGACACTTGGAAACACTACTTTTGTAATAGCCCCACGACTTTTGAAACGGTCACGGATATCATCTTCTGTAGCTTTTACATTCACAAACTTTATAGTCAATTTGTTTTCATCAGATAATTTTTCAGATAAAGAGGCATCCTCATCCTTGTTCAGGTTACCCTTTTCCCTCAAAGATGTAATCTCCTCAGTTTCTATTGACTTGAAGAAATCACGAGGTGCAGTATTCCTGATCTCTGTTCTTTCATCACCAGGGTTGAGATCGTCAAGCACTTCGCTAGATATCCCACCCTTCTTTCCAATCACACCCTGAGATGAAGTCTTTCTTTTTTTCCTGTCAGTTGACTGCTTGTTAGTTTGTGCTTGGGTGATGTTACTTGTCTTTCTTTCGCTATATCTGTCAACATTTCTGTCAGCAACAATTTCCCTCAAAGATGTAAGCTCTTCAGTTTCTATTGACTTGAAGAAATCACGAGGTGCAGTATTCCTGATCTCTGATCTATCATCACCAGTGTTGAGATCTTCAACAACTTCACTAGATATCCCAACCTTCTTTCCAATCACACCCTGAGATGAAGTCTTTCTTTTTTTCCTGTCAGTTGACTGCTCGTTAGTTTGTGCTTGGGTGCTGTTACTTGCCTTTCTTCCACTATATCTGTCAACAACAATTTCTTCAGGCCTAACAACAGAATGATTCTGAGGAGGGAGCACCCTAATACATTCTATTAAGCCCTTTATGTCGCCACTCTTGCCGAAAGTATTCTGAGAAGTTTCATGAAGGTGCTCAAACTCTCTAGGTACAGATTTTTCACTCTTTGGGGCAACAATCTGATTCGACGAAAATTTGAACTTCTTCATAATGTCCTCCTCCTGGCTTTCAGATGCAGTTGAACCAGATTTAATTGCAGAAATTCTATGTGATGTCCTAGGTATCTCAATTTGCATCCGATGTTCTACGATACGTGCGTCCTCAGATTTTGACAGGATCTCTTCGCCAGAACTGATTTGTAGACTTGATGATGCTTCCTCAGCTAGCAATTGTTCTCTCTCTTTCTTAACGAACTCTGAATGATGGAAATCATTAATCAGTTGAACACCGTCGTTGGAATCGGCTTTCCTGCAGATAGATGATGCACCGGAAGACATGTCATTTACCCCGTAGTCAGTGCTTCCTTCACATTCTTTTGACGAGATATTTCGCGATTCCTCAGTCTCAACTGTATTTGAAGTGTTTTTCATATTAACAATCTCAACGGCTATAAAAGAAGACAGAGATGTTTTACTGTCAACATTTTCTTCCATATTAGTTATAGACGTCTTTTCTGAACGAATTGTACTCTTAAGATTATTCATACTTCCAATATCATGACTATGAGCAGATACAACATTATCAGAATCCTTAAGATCAGAAGTGGAAGTTAATGAATGAGTGCTACTGCTCTTCTGCTCCAAAATATTTCTAAATATCTTCTTTTTAGTTATTTGAAAGGTCGCTACCAAACTATTCCACGAATCTACTTCCTTCTGGACACGTGTTTCTCTAGGAAAGACCTCTTCATTTTCAGTCATATGCCTATAACAACAATGATCCGAGAAATGTTTCAGAACAAATGAGATATTAGAGGATAAACTTGTGTAAGAAATAAAAGAGTGCTTATTGTTACGAAATGGAAAAAACAGATACACTGGCACTCAAATACACAAAATACTGTAGACTTTTGCAAGCTGGAGAATCTATATTATCAAAAACAGAGAGGAAAAAAGTAGAAATAAGAAACAAAGCACCCTGTAAATATGACTCTACTGCATAGACTAGTGTAATCCAAAGGAAATGAAAAAGCAATTGATCTGCATGAAATTAGTCCATCACTAGTATGATATCCATTTCACATCTCGAAGCAAGCTACAAAATCCCAATTCACCTTCTAACTTAGTTTTAGAAAATTGCACTCTCTACTTTTAGATACCTAACATTCATGTTGACAGTTAAACTGCAACATATTTCATCGTGATGATCTCCACTGTGCAGTTATGGCAGTTAAACAACCTCAGCTACTACGTAGTCATGTATTCCCAAAGGAAGATCGCCCTGACCTTTTGAAGATGAGACATCATTTACAACCTATGTTGCTCGGATATGGGTGCCGATATCCGATATGGGTGTAGATCTACAGGTCGAATTCATCATCAAATAAATTTTAGGATTCGGGGCTAAGAACTGAAGTACGGGTGCTAGGATATGGTTAATAAATGTATATCACAACATATATGTCGTAATGCAAGTATACACTTTGCACAAATAAAAGTCCAAATCAAACCAAATACTCAATTAACCGATAGTTCTACACTTCACGTACAAATATCTAACTGACACCACACCTTATGTAAGTGCACTAACACTATTGAACCTCATTGCCTATATGAATTCTCTTCTTAGTTAAATTCGCATAGATTCAAAGAGATGGCATATCATTGAGACAACTACCCTCCATGTGACTTTAGGTATAACTTGTTCTTTTTTATAACGCCATAATGTTGCACTGAAGTACTGGTGCATTCAGCGGTCAATGTAGGACATAGTCAAGCCATCTCATTCTCATTTATTATTTTTTACAAGTACATGTCCATCGGAAAATCTTATTTGTATGCTATTAGAAAACATCTTATTCGTTGATAATCATCTTGTGGAATGCATACTTAAGTAAGCAACTAATAATTTTGAGGACCTTAATTATATTAACATCAAATTTCAACCAAATAGTTAAGCTCAAAATGTAGCTAAAGGTGCATACTCTTTCTAATCAAGAGATCTTACTTCTTTTCAGCTATCTCCACATCTCTGTCTTTCAGTTGCACCATCACTTCTGATTTCTTCAACGGCTGTGAAATTTCACCCTTACCATTCACTGAAGAACACCATCTTCTACATTCTGTAAATAGCAACTAGCTCCATTAGCACGCACAATTGGAAAAAACAGTACTCCTCAACCCTCCCTCCCTAAAACCAAAAGAAAAGACCAAGAGCATTTTACAACCAAAATGATAAAAGAAAAAAGACATAATTCTTTTTCCAAATGGGTATCTGATGAGCTACTTATTCACTCTTCTACATCCTGCAAATAGGTTGATTAACACACACAAGTGATAAAATCAATACCCCTCAAGCCCCATCCACCCCACACCAACATTTCGAGACCAAAAGGAAGGAAAAAGATTCACTTTTTTCAAATTGGTATCTTATAAACTACTTATTCACTCTTCTACGTTCAGCAAATAGGTTCATTAACACATACAAGTGATAAAATCAATACCCATCAACGCCCATCCACCCCACACAAACATTTCGAGACCAAAAGGAAGGAAAGATTCAGTTTTTCCAAATTGGTATCTAATAAACTACTTATTCCCTCTTCTACCTTCAGTAAATAGGTTTATTAACACATATAAGTGATAAAATCAATACCCCTCAACGCCCATCCACCCCACACAAACATTTCGAGACCAAAAGGAAGGAAAAAGATTCAGTTTTTCCAAATTGGTATCTAATAAACTATTTATTCCCTCTTCTACCTTAGCAAATAGGTTCATTAACACAAAAAAGTGATAAAATCAATACCCCTCAAGCCCCATCCACCCCACACCAACATTTCGAGACCAAGAGGAAGGAAAAAGATTCACTTTTTTCAAATTGGTATCTTATAAACTACTTATTCACTCTTCTACATTCAGCAAATAGGTTCATTAACACATACAAGTGATAAAAATCAATACCCATCCACCCCACACCAACATTTCAAGACCAAAAAAAGGAAAAAGATTCAGTTTTTTCCAAATTGGTATCTAACTTATTCACACTTCTACATACTGCAAATAGGTTCATTAACACATACAAGTGATAAAATCAATACCCCTCAACCCCCATTCAAACCACCCCAACATTTCAAGAACAAAAGAAAGGAAAAAGAATCACCTTTTTTCCAAATTGGTATCTTATAAACCACTTATTCACTCTTCTGTATTCTGGAAATAGGTTCATTAAAACACACAAGTGATAAAATCAATAACCCTCAACCCCCATCCACTCCACACCTATATTTCAAGATCAAAGAAAAGAAAAAGATTCACTTTTTTCCAAATTGGTATCTGATACACTACTTATTCACTCTTCTACATTCTGTAAATAGGTTCGTTAACATATACAAGTGATAAAATCAGTACCCCTTAACCTCAATCCACCCCACAACCAACATTTTGAGACCAAAAGAAAGGTAAAAGATTCAGTTTTTCCAAATTGGTATCTTATAAACTACTTATTCATTCTTCTACGTTCTGCAAAGAGGTATTCATTCTTCTATTCTTCAAAGAGGTTTATTAACACATACAAGTGATAAAATCAATACCCTTCAACCCCCATCCACCCCACACCCAACATTTCAAAACCAAAAGAAAGAAAAAAAATACTCACTTTTTCCCAAATTGGTATCTGATAAACTACCTACTCATCTGCCTAATTCTACAAAAAGAAGAAAAAAACAAAGTTCACTTTTTCAATAAAAAACAAGTGAAACAATCACACCCCAACTCAATACCAGAATCAAGAATCAACATTATGAGGTTAAAATGAGGGGAAAAAGATAATTTTTTTCAAGTGGGTATTTGATAAACTACCTACTGTGTTGATTAACGGTCGCAATTTGATTGAAAGAAGACGAGAGAGGGACATTATTGCTCTCCCCTCTCTTACAGGGAGAGTAAAGCGACAGCAGAGGGTTTTGGCGAGGTTTTAGGATACTCAGAACAATGTTACACAAGTTAATGTAATGAACTACCTAAAATACCCTTCTTGCTTAATCCATCTCGAAAAAAATATTTTTCATTAAAATGACATTTAAAATTACGGAAAAGGGCCTAAAATACCCTCGAAGTATTGAAAATGGTACACAATTACCCTTCATCCACCTATTGGCCCCCAAATACCCTTCACATCCACCTTTGGGTTCAAATTTACCCCTTCATTAACGGACCAAAATTAAAAATACGAAAAAGGGCATAAAATACCCTCGAAGTATTGAAAATGGTACACAATTACCCTCCATCCACCTATTGGCCCCCAAATACCCTTCATATCCACATTTGGGTCCAAATTTACCCCTTCATGAACGGACCTAAGTTAAAAATAATTAAATAATATTTTTTAATTAAGTGGCACTCAATCATTGATTGTAATTTAATATTTAAAATAATTTTAAACCCACCCATTTTAACTAAACCCGGCCCACTTGACCCAATTTAAAATAATAACCCATCTAATTAAAATATCCTAAAACCCTATTCCTCCCATTTTCACAAGTTTCATGAAGAAGAAGAAGAAGAAGAAGACAATGGAGTCATGGAAATTGTGAAAATTGGAGGAATAAGATTTTAGGATATTTTAATTAGATGGGTTAATTTTTTTAAATTGGGTCAAGTGGGGCGGGTTTAGTTAAAATGGGTGGGTTTAAAATTATTTTAAATATTAAATTACAACCAATGATTGAGTGCCACGTAATTAAAAAATATTATTTAATTATTTTTAATTTTGGTCCGTTTATGAGGGGTAAATTTGGACCAAAAGGTGGATTTGAAGGGTATTTGGGGGCCAATAGGTGGATGGAGCGTAATTGTGTACCATTTTCAATACTTCGAGGGTATTTTAGGCCCTTTTCCGTATTTTTAATTTTGATCCGTTAATGAAGGGGTAAATTTGGACCCAAAGGTGGATGTGAAGGGTATTTGGGGGCCAATAGGTGGATGGAGGGTAATTGTGTACCATTTTCAATACTTCGAGGGTATTTTAGGCCCTTTTCCGTTAAAATTATTTGAGTCGGAATTGATGCCCCAATTAAATTTAGATCGAGCCGCTTATTTAGGAGGACACTTCAATAGGATTCTCTTTCAAGTTTGAATTTCAGATTTATGATTAAAGGTAAAGAAGTTGTACGTCCCAAAATAATTCATGCAATTTTTTTAAAGTATAATTTCTAAATATTTATGATTTGTTTTAAATATTAAAACTTAAATAGACTAATTTTTTTCTGAAAAAAGTATCTATTTAGTACTATCACATTATTGAGACGAAAGAATAATAAAGATCAACATAGTTAGATTTTAAGTTTATCGGTTATTTGTATTTAGACAATTGAACTATAATATGTTTTGATTCAAGACTTGCATTTATAATAATGTACTTCAATAGACATTTTCGCCTCAAATATTAGAAACACTCATTGGCAGTAGTTGTTGCATTAGTAATAGGGTGGTTTTATTAATTGGGCAGGTTTAGTAATGGGTGAGTAGTAGATTGATTTATAAAGTATATTAATAAGTTACATTATGACAAATAGTTGAGCGCCACATATTTTAAAAAATATTTAAATAGTTTAAATTTAAAATTGTTAAATAAGTGGTTAGTTTTGAATTCGAAGGTGGATGACAAGGGTATTTTGGAGACAATAGGTGGATAAGAAGGGTATTTTGGAGCCAATAGGTGGATGTATGGTAATTTTGTACCAATTCTAATACTTCAAGGATATTTTATGTCATTTTCCGTAAATTAATTTTCCGTATATTAACAATGACAAACTATCTTATGCCAAAGAAGACTGGCATGCCACAATAATTAATTACAATCTCATCATTTTTTTTTGAAAATTTTGAAAAATGAACTTTTTTTTCAAAAGTTCATAAATAATGGGCATTTGAAAACGTCGAGTTGTATCATCGGGTAAATCAAACAAATGACTGAAACAACTATTTTAAAAAAAATCTTCAAAATGAATTCTTTTGAGAATAGCCCTGAAGTTGATGAAAGGTTTTTTCAGGATTGACCTGATAATGCTATCACCATGAGCATTAGGTTGCAGATACATCGGAAAAGTGTCTGCATTAGTAATTTTAATCTCATCATCACCAGTAGCATTGCAAACTTCGTGAAATTCTTGTTCTTCTTCATCAATTTCATTTATTTTTTCTTCGTCTTGCTCAACTAGTTCTCTATTTTTTCCTCTACTACTTCTATATTTTTTCCTTGTTCTTCCTCAACTTTCTTGTTCTATAAGAAAAAAGTGTAATATATCTCATAAAATTTTAAGAGTCACACCAGAATAAAAATAATTTTTTAGCGGAAATAAATTATAATTACTAGAGTGTTTAAGTTTTTTATCGACATTAGTTAAGTGTCATTTAGATCGAAAACCGCTAAAGGGTTTACGAACATATACAAGAGTGTTAATACCGCTAAAAAATATATATAATAATAATATTTAATAATTATCGTTAAAGCTCATTTTTAATATAATATCACGGGCTCGCAAGCATTTAAAAAAGATTGTAGTTGATTATGTTGGTTGAAGTGTCCGGATGATTTAGTAAAGGGATTAAAAAAATACAAGAATATTACATTTGGAATTTAAACTAATAAGACAAAGTAATTTTTGTTAAACTTCTTTTATCATTACACTAAAAGTTGAAATCTATTTTCTCATTGTAAGCCTAACCATGTTGTCTGTTTCTCCATGAATTGACTAATGTTGGCTTATTCCTAAATTATAATTAAAGGTCGTTAATGCATACTTGATTATTATGATTCACCATTTAATTCATTGTATAAATTCTTTTTTTAGTGTTAATTGATTTCGTCTTAAGTAAAATCGTCAATTTCTAATGTAGAGATGATATCATTTTATGTCAGTTTTCTTTACGTATAATTATATTTATTTTTTATATTTACATATAATAGATGTTATATTATTAGTTTTGATATATACAATTCGATTTATGATGTTCGCTCAAACTTTATTCTTTTATTATAATATTCATCTTTTGAAGCCAAGAGTATTCTGTTGAATCCATCTCATTGTTTAGTCAACTTTAGCTATTCAATTGGACAAGCAATTGTTAAAAAGAAATAGTAATTGGAGTTGAAAAGAAAAGATTTGGTAGTTGGCAAATTGGTAAGATTTGCAACCATTCTGACTTTGCTATGTTTAAATATGTCATTAGTGACATAGGCATAGTTTTATCTTCTATAAATAGAGTATTCTTGCTCATTTGTAGAAACACACAAGTTAGAGAGTAAAACCATTTTGAGAGCAAAGTGAGGTATTCCATAAACTAAAAGAAAATAGTCTGTGAAGAAAAATAAAGTGTGAGCGATATTTTAGTAAGACGGAAACAAAAGAGTGTTGTTCCTTTTGAGGTGTAGTAGTCACTTTGAGTGTTGTATTCGTGACTACACAGTGTAAAATTCCTTACTATAGTAATATCAGTTGCTCCTCTTGGTCCGTGGTTTTTTCCCTTATTCAGAAGGGTTTCCACGTAAAATTCTTGGTGTCGTTATTTGCCATTTTATTTCCATTACTTTTACCATATATATTTTTGTGCTCGTCCGCGTTTTCCCAACATATTCATGCCTCAAGGTGGTTGTTTTTTTTCACATTATTTTCGATGTTACTTTTACGTTCTAATTTGTCTTGCTTTTTTTTTAAATCTATTTTAAGAAGAATGTTCATTTCATTTTTGGCTACTTTTTAGTTCTATTTTTTATATGATATGTTTAAGACTATAATATTAAATAATATTTTGATATTTTAAAAATATTTAACTTAAGACCGCAAGATAAAGAAAATATTCATTACTTTCTTAAGCTTTGTGAAAAATCAAATCAGATAAATAAATTAGAATAGATAAAATATTTTTTTATAATCCCAAACTCATACAATAGTGTTTTGTCTATTTGTTCAATTTTATACAAGTTGAGTGACTATTTATGTAAACCCAAATATAAATGTCATGATTGTCAGTTGACGTCAAGTTAAGAGTCATATTTATATATTTTTTTTTATGGAATATTAATTTTTTTTTCTTAGAATAATTAAAGGATACATAATTAAATTGTGATTTCATTTAGTGTAAGTCATTGCAATGCCAAAATTCTGAGATAAATTCTACAATTTGATTGAATACATCACTGTTCACTTGATTTATATTTATATATATATATATATATATATATATATATATATATATATTATATATATATTATATATATATATATATCATCGTGTTTAAATATAATTCCAAAGATATTAAATTCAATTCAGTCAGAATGAAATAGTTTATAAGTTATCTTCAAGATTGAAAATTCTTTTTACAGGAAGAAAATAAAAGAATAAAAGACTGTCATAATAATATTGTAATGATAATTAATTTTCGAAAGTATAAAATTAACTATAATAACGATTATAGTATTTAAATTTAATTTTAAAATATAAATTCAGTTGGGTTAAAATAAAATAGTTTTTTAACTTATCTCCAAGATTTACAATTTTGTTTTTACAGAAAGAAAAATAAAAACTGACCGCAATAATAATTATTTTCTAAAAATAAAAGAGTTTCTACTATAGTATTATAGTATTTAATTCTAAGATGCAAATTCAGAAGAGAGTTTATAACTTATCTTCGAGATTTATAAAAAAAAATTACAGAAGAATAAATAAAAGATCAATCGTAATAATTTTAAATTTTGATTTTGATATATCTAAATTAAAATCTAATTATTTAATAACATTAATAATGTATTTTTGATACAACGTTAGTTAGCATTAGCTAGAAAGAAAAAATCAAAACTCGACAAACGAAATTGAAATGGATGAAAAATATTCTTATTATCCCACTCATACAACAAATGTATGAATAAGTGAAAATTCATTTATTATTCCTTCCTTTTCAATAACATTTCACTTGAAGTAGTCGATAAAATTTAAGACGGAGAAAGCGATGATGTTCTTTAACTGCATACGCTAGTTTGATCTTTGATCATCTAGCTATATCCTAAGCCGCTCTTGGAATTGAAATCAAATAGGTATATTTTTTTTGTGAAATTTCATCTCAGATATGATAATTGAATCTATAAATATAAAATAATCAAAAAAAAAATATTCAAAACTACTTATTTTTCAGGTTCATAATTTAATTTTCCGGATGTAGACTACCTTGACAAACCTTTCCCTTAAGAAAATTCAGCTAATATCATGTAAATCGATGATTCGCGTATTAATTAAATTGATTAAAATAAATACTTATTTTTTAAAAGAAAATTATTGATTCCATCTCTGGTGACTTAAGATTATGTAATCTTTAAGATAAATTTTCAAAAATTAATTTTTATTCGTTGCTGATTAAAAAATAAAATAAAAAATGACTGGCTCTAGTAATTTATCAACCCTCTTTTTAAGGTTAACATCTCATGCTTAGTATAGATATAGTCATTAGATAAATCTTAAACTTATTTTAAGATACAATAACACCTTTTTACCCCTATTTTTTTTACTATTAAATGTGGTAAAGATTTATTTTCTACCTTTAAAAAATCATCTTTCATTATTCTATTATTATATATCATTTGATATTTAGTAAATTGAATCAATAACTCTTTAAACTCTCTAGATATCTACACCACTATATTTGAACCAAAAAAAAAACAGAATAAATTTCTATTCCCAAAAAAAAAACAAATTCTGTCTTTCTCTAAACATTTAATATCCTCAAAATCTTGTTGTTTATATAAAATCTCATTAACATCATCAAAAACCAAAGTTATAGTGCCTCATATCAAAAAAAATTAAAAATTGAAAGGTGAAAACATGGGATTTAAGGATTTTCAACTCAAGATAGCCAAGGTATATGCTTCTTTTTTGTTAATCTATATACATTTTGTATAATCTTTTTTATACTTTAATTATCAATAAATTTTTGAAGCAAAAACAAAATGTTAATCACTTCTTAATCGAGAATTTTGATTTATCTTTAATTGTTTTACCTAAATTGTACTCAATTACCCTAATTTATTTTTTTTTAAATCCCTTGTTAGAGTCCTAAACTAGCATAAATCTATCAAGGTTGTAACAATGTTTGAAATTATTGTTATATGTTACAATTCAGAGTACTAGGGAAAATTGACATGTCTATAGGTGCATTCATCTGTTATTTTTGTGTATATACAGTAGATATAGATGTTGAATTCTATTAGCTTTTTCGTAACAGTAGATGTTGAATTCTCTTAGCTTTTTCGTATGTTTGAAACAGTAGATATTGGATTCTCTTAGCTTTTTTCATATGTTTAAAACAGTTGATATTGGATTCTCTTAGTTTTTTTCATATGTCTGTAACAGTAGATATTGGATTTTTTTAGCTTTTTCATATGTTTGTAACAGTAGATGTTGAATTCTCTTAGCTTTTTCGTACGTTTGTAATAGTAGATGTTGAATTCTCTTAGCTTTTTCGTATGTTTGTAACAGCAGATTGTTGAATTCTCTTAGCTTTTTCGTATGTCTGTAACAGTAGATGTTGAATTCTCTTAGCTTTTTTGTATGTTTGAATCTCCTTATTGAAAACTCTGGCTCTTTTCATATGTTTGAATCTCCTTAGTGAAAATTCTGGCTTGGTTTGACGTTTTTTCAATTTCTAAGTTTTTTGTTCATTTTTGATAGAAACTTAAGCTGAAAAACTTTATTGGCAAAGGAGAAGGAGGAAACAAGAAGAAAGGATCAGGAAATGGGAAGAGGCTTCCATGGATGATGCCAATAACTCATGGATATTACGTGGCGGAGGAAAGTCGAGACGGAGCAAGGCCACAAACACCTCAAAGTAACAAGGTGGAGTGTGATAAAGTGGTGGTGCAAAGGGAACAAGTTGAGGAACAAGAGTGGTGGTTTTGTGGTGTTTTTGATACTCGAATTGGGGGCGGAGTTACCAAGTACCTGCAGGCTCATTTGTTTGACAACAATCTTAACGAGGTAATCAACATGATCGTAGGATACTATGTTTCACAATGTTCTTGTTGTTTATTTTGTCATTTAGGTAAACAAAGCATGAAAAATAAAGTATGTTTTTAGGATTCCTAATTTCACCTTTTCCTTGTGTTGTTTTGTTTCGTCATCTTGCGAATTTGTCTCTTTTTTTTATCTGTTTAAAGGTTGAATTAAAGCATCCAAGGGTGTAACGTAGTGATCATAGGTTTCGGGTGTTTAAACGTTAAGAATCATGATGTCTCGGGTTTAAATCCTAGCAGAGACAAAAACCGACTTTTTCTATCTGTCTTGACCTGCCTGGTGGACAGAGTTACCTAGCAAAGACAGAATAAGAAGCATTTTTCGCGCAGCTTGCTCATAGTGCAGGTCTCACTTGTATAATATCGTATTTGGCCAGACTGACTAACTCACGTACTCCTTATCGATCTATATTTAATACTTTCTTCCATCTACGTAATTTAAAGGACAAAAACAAGAATGGAAGCTTCTATGTTATGTATGTTGTTTTGTGTGTGTGTTAGTAGCATTGAGAAATTTTTAAAAGCCACCTATGAGAGGTCATTTTGATTTTTGGGCTAATATCCTCTGTTCCTTTTAGTGTATAACCGAAAGGCAAATAATATTTTATCGTCCTACGATTTCTGTTACTTACTATTGTCTCTTGTACTTCGATTTCTGCTTTGATATGCTTTTCCTTGAGCAAAGGGTCTATCGGAAACAGCCTATCTAAAGGTCTGCGTACACTCTACTCTGTAGACTGGATATGTTATTGTTGTTGTAGGCATATGATATCAAAAATGTAGCTTAGTTAGAGGTGTTCAGCTCATTTTTGCGCCTATTTTCGTACAGTCACAGATGAAGAAGAAAAGCAAAGAAACATTGAAGAAGGCACATGTTCATGCAAAAGCTAAGGTCAGGGAAACAGAAAAACTAGAAAGCACCTGGAAAATGGGTTCAGCTTCTGCATTAGTCATCAACGGCGAGAGACTAGTACTCGCGAACATGGGTGAATACAAAGCTGTAGTATGCAGAGATGGCGAAGCTTTTGAAATTAACAGAAGGCAACAGCAATCATCAAAGCCACATTGGTCACATAAGCTCTTCTCAGGTATGAGACATACTAATATATCATCCTTTGTGAAATTTCCTTTTGATGTCGAAAGAACTATAGCCTGAGTTTATTGTTTTTTTTGGTTCGTATCAGCTGCCAAACGCTCACCTAAAGCTGGAGATGATAAGCCTTCTAAAAGGTCGGAACTTGTTGTTGGTTCTGAAAGAATTGATCGCGATACTGAATTTGTTATCCTAGCTAGCCCTGGCGTATGGGAGGTAAGCTCAAAATCCAACACTGTAACAACAAAAAAAAACAGTTAAAATAGTCAAAAACACACTAAAGTATCCTGTTTTTTCGAGTTTTTATACCTGAACAACTATCAGTTATTCCCTTTTCCTACCTGAACGGTAGTAACTCACACACCTGATAGTTCATGTATGAAACTCGAAAAACTGATATACTTTCGGTGTGTTTCTGACCTTCCACTCGAAAAAAGAAAGGAAACGAACCTTTGTGGCGAGTACTGTTGATATCTGATTGAGAAATTTTTCGACAGGCAATGAAGCAGCAAGAGGCAGTGAACCTGATTAGGCATTTGGAAGATCCACAAGAAGCTGCTGAATGCTTAGCGAAAGAAGCGATAAATAGAATGAGCAAGAGCAATATTTCTTGCCTTATCATTAGGTTTGAGTGATGCAGAAATGAGAAAGTTTGTTGTATAACTTGATAGCATTTCTGAAATGAAACTGCACATTTTCATCAACTTTACATACTCTGTATGAGTAATTCTTCCCATTTACAGAACTGGGAAGTTATATTTATATATTAGGAGTGATATATTTTTAGCATATTAAAGTTTGCTTTGTTCAAGCAAATACTTCTGTAAGCTCAAGCTAGGATCTCAGAACTAGTTTTGGCAATGTCAAGAAAAAAAAATTTCTAGATTATTACTTTTCTCTTCTTCTTGTTTCATTATATCTTTCTCCAATTATTCTGTTTGCCAGATTTTACTGATGCATCTCTAGACAACTGTTTTAACTTGAAATATTCGCTTCTCTTGCAAAACGGACTTAGGATATGGACAGTGAAGATTCATATAGTCGACCTGAATGTATTGACTTTGTTGTAGTAGATATTTTTTCTACTTATATTCATTCCAGTTTGCTTTTGGCCTTAACCACCTTGAAGAATAAGGTTAAACAGCAGTACCATGATTAGTATAGTCCTACAAGTGGGGTGTCGAGATGGTAAGGTGAAAACATGGGGTAGAGAGAAATGTTTCGGATAGACTCCCGGCTCAAGGAGATGATCCTTTTGAGAAGATTTGGAATAATTGCAAGAGATAAAATTGAAGGACAGGATAATACTAGTACAGTAGATGGTCCAAATTCGAACCTTACATGTTACTGAGGCGAGAAAATGTTCAATTACCTACTAATCATCTACCTCATTTATTGGCATCTATGCTCTCTCATCTAAGTCCTCAGTGAGTTGACGGCGTGTATATCATATCTAATCATCTCCCCCAATCCTTCCTCGGTCTACTTATATCTTTCTTCAAACCTAACACCACTAACATCTCACACTTCCTCACCAAGACACATGTGCTTCTCTATTCACATGTTTGAACCATCTCATTCTCAGTTCTCGCATTTTGTCCTTCATAAAAACTACTCCCACCTTGCTCCATATATACTTGCATACAGAAAACTAGTTCATCATCCCTTGTATGGAAAGAAACTGTAATGAAGGAGCTTTAGTATAGTTGCCTTATTGAAGAGAAATTTTATGTACTTTGAAGACTAAAATTTTCAAAAGCTCAATCAATGAGAGGACTGTTCAATGCATATTTCTATGGATGGCCAAAGAAAATTCTAAATGAATGATAATAGAGTTTTGATACTTTGAAGCAGTAAATATACAATAGGAACTTACAAAAGTTTCACTGCAAAACACCTACTATTAAATCCAAACTGTAGAGTACATTGAAAGTTGACATACAGTCGAAAGTATATACATTTCTCATCTTAACACAACACATCTTTACAGTAACTAAATTTACGAAAGAAACTGTTTTGGGAAGTCATAAACAGCTGTGACTAATCACACCTCCATCTAACAACCAGAGGAGCACTTGAATAATCTTGATACTGAATGCTGTCACCTTTTCTCGCTAGTCTTGCTTCGAAAGGGAGATAACAAAGAGAGACGAGCTGTATCCAAGAATAAAAACCTCAGTTCGTCATTCGTCTATAGAAATAATAAATATGTAAAACTTGCAGATAACATGAAATCTCACATTTCTGTGAAACATTGCCAGCAGTTGGGGTTTCATCTTGGGAGATCAAATTCTTCAAAGTGAAAACTGGAAGAGACAAGGTATAAGGTCAGTTTATAGATATTGACACGCAACAAGGGAGAACAAATTGTTGTGGATTCCAGACTCGAGGCGGCGTATTGAGAATATACTAGAAGTATGTAAAAGTGTCCTCTCTCTTACAACTTAAACTTTTAGATGACACAGTCACACTCTTCAACACATGAATTTTTCAATTGTGCAGATGGGATTAGAGCTAAGCATTCAGGATTAAGTCACAGTTGTCCCTCGAGTTGTCTAGAGTAGATACACACCAAAGAAATCTCCCCAAAACTGTGCATGATGTTGAAAGACATGCCAGCCAAGAACTGCCATCACTGCCTGGCTGCAGGCTCAAATGATAGCTGCTCACAAGCTTCATTTTTGGATTTATAAGAAAACTAATATTATATTTTTGGATAAGAACATCTTTATAATGTAAAAAGTGAAATGTGTTAATCGATGTTTTCCACTACGTCCATCAAATTAAGAGATCTGAAAGATCGTTACCTTCACTAGGCAAGGGAGCATTTGTGGCACTATCATCCTGCTTAATGCTATTCATGCTTGCGCCATTTGATTCTGCTACTCCAGAGATGTGGTTCTTCTTTCCAAACCTCAGGAGGCGTTTAAAACCTTTTGGTGATTCCTTCACTTGAGTCCTTTCTGCAGCTTCTGGATTGTTATCTACTCTAACAGTGTGAATATCAGGTGCATGAGCTTTGGCAATTTCTTTTACTGTTGATCCTGTGTCTGAGCTCGATGTAAGTGCTTTAGCAAACTCCAAGTTTCTGGTACAAGGGTCCTCGACAGATGAGACACGAGCATACGGAGCACGATAAACAGTACTTCCGATATTTGCAAACTTGGGTGTGTCATCTGCACAATTCGTCCCTGTCTGCAAATATTAAAGGTGGAAGATTCAATTTCTGCTGTTCCATATGTACAGCTAATTCTTCTTTTCTTGTTTTTGAGAATGAACAAGTAATGTTAATTCAATAAGAGCTCAAACAAGCGAAGCAGAAATTAAAACCTTTAGCAATTAAACATACGCTAATGAGAATAACCCCATTGGGAACCATGAAAAGCATAAAAATAAATCCACTGGCACATAAATGATTAGAAATATCCATAGGAGCATTACATGCAACACAAATATATGATTTCTCTGCTTTATCAGTAAGTTTTATTTAGGTGTATATTCTAAGTTTTCCAGACAAGGCTGTTTAGGTGAAGATATATATATTTCTTTCAGTTAAGCTGATGCAGCTGAAAATTAATTTTAAACCAACATGTAATTAATTGAAACGATAGCTCCCTCACATCACAGAATATCAACAGATCAGGAACCCAAGAACACTAAAATGCCCCCAATACCCCTTGCCACCGAAGAAAACAAAATCATATGAGATCAAGTAGATTCATATTCCAGATAAAACTAACACGTCAATTTTGAGTCCGATTAGCAACTTTCTCAGTAAAAAGATAAATCAAGTATGCTTCTTCTGGAAAAAGGTTTGCTAGATCAAGAACATTTTTAATGAAGAAAATCAGGGACATTTTAACTTCATGATCTACTCATGGTAACAGTAATTACCATATGCTCAACTGAAATACTAGTCACTGAAGTGTAAGAAATTCTAGTAATTGTGTTGTGTAAATGGAAACATCAAGATACCAGCTCTTGATTTCACCCTACTCTAGTAATCCTACCTCATGGGAATTTGACAGCTCTTGCAGTCGGCTAGGAACAGGTGCTCTAATAAATCCTTCAAAGGGTGACGGTGGGTCACGTGTAGAGGCATAGTCAGTTCTCTCAACACTGTTAATCTTGTCACATTCTTCCGCAGCCAAGTTCTCTGATGATGAACTGGGAACAGCCAAAGAGGGTTTCTTCTCCTTCTCAAGCATAACAACAGTTTTCTCAATAATGTTTTCATCTAGATCAGTCTTGTATGATTCAATGCCTTCAGATGCTACAGAAGGCCTGTCATTCTTCTCCATAGCTATATTCTCCGCAGCTAGTTTGTCTTGTCGTAAATCTGACGACTCTTTGGTGGTTCGGATTTTCAGCTCAGGAAGAGTTGCAGCCTTCTTTTTGTCAAGGTCTATGATGGCAGATATTTTCTTGCTCTCTGGCACATCAGAGCGCTTTGTCTTAGACACTGGTTCGGCACTCCGAGCCTTGGGCTTTGATACAAGTTCAGCACTTTGCGCCTTCCGTAAGGTACCAGGCTTGCTGCTGATTGCTTTGGGCTCTGATAGTCTTCTTATTCGTGCCATGGATGCCTTTGAATCAGGAGTAACATCATTGTTTTCTTTTTTCGGTTCAGACAAAGATGATGCTGATCTACTCAATTTGTTACCTGCCAATTTGCTGCCATCAGTTGATTTGCTTGCTTTAGAGCCCTTCTGCACACCATTTGACCCCAACGGAGTTCTTATTTTGGTTCTTTGCAATGGTGACAAGGATCCAGGCTCTGAGTCACTGAACTTAGATCCCCTGAAGGTGCCAGGAGAGCTTTTTGCTGGCAATTTTCTTGTTTGGATTGTTGGTGCTGGAGAATGACCAGAGCTGGGGCCACCTCTAGATGCGATTCTCTTTTGCCTTTCCAGTTTTAATGCTTCAATGCGCTTTTGGTCTGCCTCTTCCTGCAAAATTTTAAAGTTCCACCTATTAAACTCGGAGGAGAATATATCATAAACAGGTTGGATTTCCAAGAAATATCAAGCGATATATCAATCACTAAAATCGTCATCTGTGGAAAAAGGGGTAAAGTGAGAAAAGGTTGAGTCAGTGTACCTTTTCTTTTTTCATCTTCTGCATATCAGCTTTGAAGGATCTTATCCTCTCAGCACGTGCTCGTGCATCATCCAAAGGACTTGACTTTGACATTTTTCCTTTTCTTATTGGTCCTCCACTCCTTTTCTTGTCCGAAGTATCAACAGTAGCTTTTGACCTGCGATCTTTCTCTGATTTTTTTGAACCTTCCTTAACATCATTGGAGACTCCATTCTTTCTTTTATCCTTTGAAGCAGAACCTTCATTGCAAACTTGCATTTCATAGTCTAAAGCAGGGTCATAGACACCCAACCTTTTTTCTGTTCCACGCTCAGACATCAAGCTAAAATCATTAGGCTCGTAACTCATAATCCCAGCAGAGCTGTTTTCTGATTTTTGATGCGCCAATGGAAGCTCAGATTCCATGTTAATGGCAGTTCTACCATCTGATCCAACGTCAGTCAATGACATTGACCTAAAAGGTACTACAAAAGACTCATCAGTCATATTATGTGACGAAGCTTTGTCTAGCTTATTAGTATGCTCATATGCATTTGGATCTAATGAATTTCTCAGCCCTGATTGATTTCCTCGACCATTAAGCATAAATTCATCATTTGCAGTTCTACGCATGATTTTTCTCCCATTTATCTCAGTAAACTGCATGTCCACGTGGTCACCAAGTTCTTGTCCATTGTCATATCCTCTGCTAGAAAGTAGAACTTCACCATTAGAACCCCTAGACATGCGAGACATCTTTGCACCAATTGTATGCATATCACTCAACCTATCCTTCATTTCAATACCGTCTTGGGCACCAATAGCCAAAGGATCATCGGAAATGGTACTTTTTGGTCTCCTCCTTGCATCTTTCTCCATTGCGAACATGCCATCTTTGTCATCTTCATTACCTTTCAATAAACAATTTTGAAATGCCAGCCAGTGCCCACCATCAGCTTCCTTCTCACAAACAGTGTCATCATCATATAAAATTGATTCAGTGCGGCTTCGTCTTGTTTTTGATGACCGTGAAGTTCCCTTTTTCACCAGGTCGTGACCGTTGCCTTCTAGATCTTCACTATCAGCACCATTTTCCGAACCAGAAGCTGCTTCTGATTCGTTATCATTAGAGTTCTTTGCTTTAGAAGTGATATAATTAATGTTACGTATAACAACCTTTCCTGATTGATTTTTCCTAGACCGGACAGCCTTCTTTCTCTGACTATAAGACCCTTCGTTGTCCATTTCTTCATCTTCCTCTGAGTCACTGTAGCTCTCTCTCCTATCGGAAGACTGTTTTTTCTTTCTACTCTGCGGAGTGACACCCGTTCGAGAGTCTTCCATTCCTGGATAAGGAGGTTGATAGAGATGTCCATTTGCTGGATAAGCTGGATAGTAAGGTACTCCTTGCATGGGATATCCTTGAAAAGCAGGTACGCCAGAGGGAGGAGAATGCATTGGCCAGGGTGGATACATTGGATGCAGAAATTGATATTGTTGTTGACCATTTGGACTTTGTTGATCCAATGGAGGCCTTTCTCCTATATTGCAAAATAATACATCAGATCTTACCAACTCTCTCAAGAAGGCACATGTTGTACAAAAATATAACATGCCTAAATCATCCTACTCAACCCTCACAAACCGTTAGACTATCAAGGTCAGAACTGAAAGGAACCCCAACCCGTTGAACATTTTGTATGTCAAAAAAGAGAAACAAAAACTAGAACCTCGATGAATAAAAGAATGTATGTTATTATTTGTCACAAGAAATCCAATAATTTATGAGAGAACCCCTCTAAGAATCTCCAGAAAAGTGTCTAGAGTTCCTCAGAGCACAGATTCTGGCACAAGGTTATCTGGACCATCCCTTGCGAGTAATTTTTCATACAGCTTAAAGTTGAATGAATCATCAAATGAGGGCAGGCTAGTAAAACCCTCCAGAGACAATAAAATATGGCCTCGCCCAGAATCCTATATGATGAACAAGTTATGATAAGAGTACCACCCTTCAACAGGATTGCTTCGTTACCTGAATTACCATCTGTGCTTGATTTCACATAATTCTCAGAAGCCATCTCGCTGTTGGAATCAAATTGCTTATTAGCAATATTAGAGAGCAGAATTCCAGATGCATTCATTGCAGCAATGTCTAATTGATTTGCCATTGCTTCTGCAGCTTCAATTTCAACCCATTGTCCATTTTCATGCTTTTTCTTCCACAGTTCCATAAATCTTACACATGCATCTCTGCCACATGAAAACATATAATGAATCATAGAATCGGTTATGCAATTTTTTTGAATTAACCTTTTATTAGTGACTCTTCTAATAGTTTGGAAGAGAAGTAGAAGTTGCTCCTGGTTGCTTACCTTAAGCGTGAGGCACCAAAAGATTCGGAAAATGATACCATCTGTGTCATACGATCAATATCAAAACCAGCAGCTACAGCACGAGCAAATGCCATTCCTTGTTCTTTTTGAAGCACAGACTTGCGAGTCTCCAGGACCTTCAGAAACTGTACTCTGGATAAGAAAAAGCAATCAAAACGTGTTCGAGCTGTTACTAAACTTGAATAAGGCTTTTCATATATGTAACAAGCGCAAAGGACTCCATATAAGTTTATGGAGATTCTTTAAGGCCTACAAACCAATAACAAACTGAAGGAAACTTCAGAAAGCATGAGCATAGGCTGGTGTCATACAACTTATGTCAATACTAAAAAATGGAAATAAAATACAAGTGAATCCAGCCTTTATTTTGACTAGCCCAGTTTGGAGGCCAATGAGAGTGGACTCGCCAACATAATATGCAATATTGAAACAAGCCGACATGCATAAAGACTAAGGGGCTGTGAACAAGGATTTGTTTTTAAGCAGAGAATCATGAACAAAGACAGGCGTACAATAGATCAAGAAATAATAGTGAACTTTGACTAGCCATGGTTTGAATAATGTGGAGGATCATAAATGTTCCGGGTCAAAAATATGAGTTCGGTTAAACTTATACCTAAGGCTACATCGCCACTGACAAAGGAACAAAGATGCAAAAAGAATCTGTCAAATTCTTCTACTTGATAAATTATCATCAACCGATCCTAATCCACATGATGATAAAGTGAGACCAGAGTCTCGTGTAATTTCAACGAACAGAAAAATCTGCTGAAATGATTTGCCACTCACATACCTTGAATTTTCTTCCTGCAAATCTGTTTGAGGTTGATCTTCCCCCGGCTGCCCGAAAAATAAACCAGATAAGGAAAAATGCATAAAGTGTGCAACACTTGAAAGAATACAATGTGTTCAGTCACCTTGTAAAGAACAATAGCTTTCTCCTCATTGACATCTGCTGTAGATTTAGTACCTGCCCATAGTTCAGTGTTTTCAGTACCTTGTGTCATAAACTAGCAATTTCACATAACACTGGATGATAAAGCCCACTGCTATTTAGCTGATAGAAGATGGAAGAAGAAGAAAGATTTATTGACAAAAATAAGGAACTTAGAGTGTCTAGATTGATATCAAAAGCAATATTTCCTTGCAAATGGAGGAACCAATCAATGAGCAATTGAAGGGGGGAAAAGTTAAAAGTGGGAAGAGTCAAATTAGCCAAGAAACCAAGACCATAGAGTTTAGAACAGAGTATCACTTGACCTGTGTGATGATGAGAACGAAAAAGAAAATGAATTGGCCTTGTTCTGTTAATAATGATACAAGTTTTCACTCAGAAGTACCTGCAATGTTTCCTGCTGGTTTAGCTTCTTTGTATTCAGCCTGTTGAAGAAATAAAATTGTTGGAGTGGCGTCTTGACAATCAATGACACATGGAATTTCTGAAGATCAAGTAAATACTTACTGGCCCCTGCCCACTATCATTGTTTCCGTGAAGGGCTATTGCTTCCTCAATCTGCAAGATCTCAGATTCAATGGTGTATACCCTTTCCAAAACCTCTGGATTGCTCACAAAGCGGACAAACCTATTAACAGAAAGAAACATTGGACCAATTGATATCAAATAAACACTGGACTGATATGTTTCTACACCATTATCACACTTGTATTCTCTTTTTTAATCTTTCTCAGTATCTGTAGGACGTGCCAAAACAGCTTAATCTAACAGGGTGTGAAGCTATCATGACTGAACTCCTGGACACTCCAAAATAAACGTTATGTGATAAATGCTTACAAGAGTCATTTGGTTTAGCTTGCTGGCTACACAGAAAGGAGGGTAAAAGTTTCCTTTATTGGTTTGCAACAATATGGACTGTCCCTAAAGTTCCGACGCACTTAGAGAGAAATGTCTATGAAAAAGTTTATCCCTTTGCACATGAGAAATCATAGATTATAATGTCAACACAAAATTGATATTAAGATTACATGAAATTGATAGTTGGAATTCTTACAATTTCAACATAAAATTGCACAAACCTTTCCACTGTACACTTTGTAAACCATGAGTCATCAGCGTGAGCATCTGGTTCCAGCAAAATTGAGTAACCACCCTTTGCAATTTGATCCTGAGCAGTTTTCAAGTGAGCAAGAAAAGGAGTAAGCAATCCAGAAGCTATTTTCTCTTTCTTGTCATTGGCTATAATGAAAAGATCACACCTGAAAAAATATGTAACTGATTAGTACAGAGAATGTCAGCAGCTCCGCTCGACGTCCTTCAAAAATGCTTTTGCAAGGAAACACATTACACTTAGCAACATATTTACTATCCAGAGGCACAATAACCAAATGACTACAGCAATGCCACTCAAAATGCTCAAAGTTCTATTATTTGACCAAAATATTGGCACCCGGGATCCTATAACGAAGAGGCAAGTAGAGAGATAAATTGCATCTGCAGATGCTCTTGATTTTTCAGTTTGTATAAAACTCAACAAAGATAAAACAATAGTAGAAGCTAACTTGGGTGCAGTTTTCACATCAATCCAGATTTCAGTCTCTTTCGACAATCAGACAGCAATGCCATTTCGATTCAATCATATCATATAAATATATATAAAGAGAACCTTAGGTCCGCCTACGTGGCGCCACCACGAACAAACCATGTTAATTTATTTATTTCCAAAACTAGTCTTCCCCTTGCATGAAAAGTTGTGATTTTTATGAAAAGTTGCGAATCAGAAAAGCTCTAGCCACCTTTGAGGAAACAATAGAAGACTCCAAGCATCATACTTTTATCAAAATCACATATTCACAGGTTCACAAAAGGAAGACATTATAAGGCTCCATAACAAGATTGTTAAATATCCGACTGGATTCTCAATCTATATGTTCAAGGAGGTTTGAATTGCATTTTACACAGTTATTTCTCACAAGACACTTGGGCCTAACTCAACCCAAAAGAAAGCTAGCAGGGAGTCCATATAAGCAAACCACCATTCGATTCCCCAACCAATGTGCGAATCTAACAGTGACAGAGCATCATAAGTCAACAACCAACTAAACTTTCAATGTCAGACTAGTTAAATTTTGCATATGAATCCTCTATATCCATTCCGCTTTATTCAGGCCCATTTTGCCCCATCACCAGCAAATAATTCAAGACAAACTCAGTTTATGCTAAAACTAAAAATTCTCTGAATCTCACATATGTCTGACATGACATACAATCCTCTAACAAGAAAACAACAAGTTGAACATAATCATCATCAACCATATAAAACCAAAGAGATCAATCTACATCCATACAAACACAGCAACAAATCATTGTAAAACACCATTCATGAAATATTAACCAAATAAAAAGACAACATTTTTCAGTATATATACCTAGTTCTAGTAGGAGTAAGCTGAAAAACAACTGAGTCAAGTCGAGTACTCGACTTCATGATTCTTGCACTTCCAATTCCTTCACCACCAACTCTTAGATCTTCAAAATAAGCTTCCAAATCTTGAAACAACAAAACCTAAAGCTGAATAAAACAACCCCAAATGAACCAATCAGTAAAACCTCACTATTTTCATCATCAAGATTCCTTTTTTACACAAGAAAAAACACAAAAACCCACTTTTTTTTAGACAAAAACAGCAAAAGGGTCCAAAAAGATTAAAAGAAACTTCACTTTAATTGGTTGTTTTCATACATTAACACTCACCCAAATCAAAATGTCATTCAACAAAACCAAGATTCCACCTTTACATGCAGAAAAACTCACTGACCCATCACCCAATATAGCTCAAAAAAACACACAAACACACACTATATGTGAAGGATCCGAAGAAAGAGAGCAACTTTGGATGCCCCCACTCGAGAGAAAAATCTACTTACTATATACTAACAAAGAACAAGATTCCACCATTGGATATATTATCACCTAAAGTGAAAAAAGAGAAAGGTCAAGGGTATTTTAGGTATTTTCTATAAAAAGTTGAGCACTAAAAGATGAGAGGACAAAATGGAGAAGGTGTGATAAGAGAACTTTTTCAATAAAGTGACAAAAGTACCCCTTAAATGGGAGTGTGTTGAGAAAACCACCAACCAGGTCAACACTTTTAGAGTTTCGAAATTGTTTTTGTTAGAACATATTTTATTTATGATAATAAATTTTTCAATATAAATATCGAACGTAAAATAAAAAAAAAAAAAAAAACAGTGAGTGATGCTAATTTGCGCCTAGGAAAATGAGACCCTCTTTTTTGGTTTTTTTTGGTGGTGACAGTCAAAGAGGCAGTTGTACATCAATTATATGAACTTTTATTTTTTGGTTTTATTTATTTATTGAGATAGCTTTAAATATTATTTATGTTGTGTTTTTCGTAATTTGATTCGATTAATTTTTAAAATTAGATCAGATTAAATTTTTTTGAATATGTTAAATAAAAAAAGTTAAAATACTTAAAAACTATACTAAAAGTACTAATTAATCCTATAAATTGTAATTTTTTTATTTATTAATATAATAAAAAAATATCGTAAAATATTTATTATTTGATTAAAAAAATAACAGTTAAAAATAGATAAAAATAATACTGCTCTTTATTTTTATGGAGGATTGCGACGTTAGCTTTTACATGTTTTTATTATTAAAAAAAGATTTGGAAATCGAATTATATTGAATATGTAGTGCTATTGTTGTATGTGCCTGAGTTATGTACTAGGGTGGGGGTAGAGAGAAAACATTCCCTTTTTACAATTTTTATAGGATAAACCCCACTCTCGCATTCTATCAGTGGCGGAGTTAGAATTTTCAATAAGAGAATTCAAAATTCATAAAAATAAACACACGAAATAGCTAAAGAGGGTTCGATATCTACTATATTTACACTAAATATTATTTTAACCATGTATAAATAGCATAATTTTCTATCAAAGAGGATTCGGATTGTACCAAGGTGGCTCCGTTCCTGCCCACACCCAAAACCCCAAGCAAATTTTAATAGAATTGCATATTTGGTATTAGCTTTCGTCATATCTATGAATATAAATTGTGTCTCATAGATTATTGTTAGAATCAATATGAGTTTATAATTATATGTTACGTTGCATGTGATGATATAATTTATTAGAAATAAGTCTAGTTAAGTATATGAAAATTTAAATCAGAAAATATACTATAATAAAAAAATATTTTTTTTCACTTGATCACTTTTAATTCACTTATAATACAAGTTTAATATATATTACAAAGATAAATTTATCAATCAAATATAATACAAGTTTTAATGATAGATAATACATTTATCACACATTTTAATACACTTATAATACAATGTGACAATTTTTTACCAAACAAACATAATATATTTCAAAAATAATTATTAATTTAAATATATTGCATACGTGATTCACTTTTATTACATATTAAAGATTTATCACAATATTGCTATAAATGGTAACAAATAAAAAATATCGATAAAATCAGTAATTATTTTTAAAAATATTTTATTCGTGTAATTTTTCCTTTTTAAATTTTTATCGAATTTCAGATCTTATAAAGTGTTGCAAGTTGCACATACATCTAATTTCGAATTGTGGCAGAAAAATAATCTAAAAATATTTTTTCTAAAATTATAAGCTTTTATTTTTTCCCACATAAATGAATTCTTCCTAAACAACACGACACCCAAAATATGTAATGAAATAGCTGTGACAATTAAGACACGAAATAAAAGAATCACAATGTCACTATAAATATCATACCTAAATACTAATATACAATGAATTTTGGGCACATGATCAACAAAATATTCAACAAAAAAAAGTTTAATGGGTTTTGAGAAAAAAAACTCAAAAATTGTATGTTTTTTCATTATTCGATATCTGATATCTATAATCTGTTTAAGAATAAATTAATCATAATATAAATTAAAAATTTATATTTTAAAATTTAATCTAAATTTATATCGAAAAATTTTATTTAAAAAACATAAGTCATTTTCTATCGAAAATGATTTTATATTAATTTAAATTTATATGTTGTTGATTAAAAATAAAAAAAAAATTTATGAAATTTTCGATAATCACATATGGTATGTCTGTTGCATTGGTTTGCCAAAAACTTGTCATAAATAAAAAGTCAATTATTGGAAAAATAAACATTGGATGCTTCTAATAGAAATTTCTGGATCTATTAATAGTGCTATGCATAAAATATAATTTTACTGTAAATACAGTACAAAATGTTAATCATATTTTATACTATACTATTTTTTTTTCATAGAAAAAATAAAATATTTTTGGTCATGTGATTACAGTAGAGTTCAAGCACCCCTTTGGATAATGCAAATTGTGAAATTTTACTGCAAAATAGATAATGTGTTTGATTATGAATAGAAATTAAAATTATATTTGAAGTTTTGTATATAATTTAAAATGAGTTGATATTTTTGAAAAAAAAATTTCACTTTTGAGATGAATTTCAATATTTTTGAAATGTTATGGCCAAATATAATTATTTTAAATTCAAATAAAAAAAATTTAAAAAATGAAAAGCATTCATTGTCAAACGGTAACTTTAATTAAGTAGAGGAAAAGGAAAAAGCATAGCAGCCAAAAAAGAAAAGATAAAATTCAAGTCATAACTCCATATTTTTTTCATTTTGTTCACTTTTTAGGATATTGTTTTTGAACAAAAATAATATATATATAATAACGAAAAGATTCGATAAGGTCGTAAATAATTCTTCATTTTTATTAACGAATTGGACTCAAAAAGCAACATCATATTAATCAAAAGACTTTTAAAATTTACAAATGATATTGTATATTCTCAGTGATTAATAGTCTATCGAAAATAATATTTCTACCTTATAACATAAAAATAACATACATATCATGCTCCTATTAGTAAGAATATATTAGCCGATTTTATATATATATATATATCTATCTATCTATCTCTCTCTCTCTCTCTCTCTATATATATATATATATATAGTTGTAATTTTCATAATTATTGAAATTTTTGTGAATTATTAACTAGTCCCCCATTTTAAAAATGACTCTATTTTCTTTTTTAGTCTATTTAAAAAAAATGACTCATTTCCTTCTTTGGCAACAATTTAACTTTAACTTTCCACGTGGCATGTTTAAAATCAAAATATTTTGATGTATTTGACATAACTTTAATTTAGAACCACAAAATTAAAAAATCTTTTTTCTTTTCTTAAACTCTATTTCAAGTCAAACTAGATTATTCTTTTTAAAAAAGAGGTAATAAAATCAAATATTCCATTATACCTTTTTTCTCTTTGAAATAATCATTATCTAATACACAAATAATTCCATTATATTTAGCTTTATCTTCATGATCATGAAATAGACTAGTGCCTACACAATAGTAGGATAATTATCTAGTGAGAATAATAATAATCTCTAATATAGTTGTTGAACCATTTTCGATATATCAATATCTTATAAAGAATAATAATAACACACCTTACTCAATATGTTATGATCTCCGATATGATTCGAATTTAGTTAAAATTTTAATGTAGGTTTTGAATATTGAGTGAGAAAATAACAATAAAGTAATATGATCATACATCATATGTTATTCGAACTTAATCAGAGTTTCAATGTGACTTTATGCATCAGGCAGGAAAATAATAATAGCATGTTATCACTTATAGTACGTGATTCAAGTATAATCGAAGTTTTAATTTGAGCTCCAGACATCAAATTAGAAAAAAAAAATGTTAGTACTTACTATTCAAAGTTCAATAGGTATATCATTATATTTGTGCCCAATTGATTGTGGTTTTTATCATAATAATCCACTTACTTAATTGTATATAAAAGTGATACAATAGTCCTTATGAAATTACCATAGTCACTAGTGGAACGTGACTTTCCTATTTTCAATTAGAAAATAATTTTAAGGAAATTTGTTTTCCAAGACAACATATTTTTTCAAAATTGTTACAATTTTCTGAAATTCAAAAATTGTTTTTACAGTTTTCGTTTTAAATAACGCACAAAAATTCACAAACAACTCTAGTTATAAGAATAAAAAAGTAAAATTTACAAACTGGGGAAAAAATAATTTGGAGAACAATTAGGGTAAATTTCTATCTTCGATTTCACTTAGATTATAGTTACAACTTTATTGTTGAAGAATAATCCAGAAGTTGAAACCTACTTAATTAACCACTTCGACTTCACTTATATTTTAGAAAATAGATAAAATGAGAAAAACAAATATCCATTTATTTTTACACAAAATTTTTTGGGATGAGTGCGGAATACGAAAATTGATGTTAATTAAATAACAAGGTAAAAAGTATCGTGCGAGGTGTCATATATAATTTCATAGCCAAAAGTTTATATTTTTGCTTGTGATTTGCTCAGATAGTAAGATTTTAGAAAGAATTGATTTTTTTTTTATAGTTTTCAGAACATGTGGGTGTCTATTAAAAGATACAACTTAAGAAATTTCAAAATACATGCTCAAATAAAATTTCAACCTCATATCAGTTTGATATCACATAGAATGTCTAAACGACCCTTAGAATAAATTTAACTTTCAAATATCAATTTAACCCGTAATGGTATGATTTATAGCCTCACAAATATTTATGTAATGGTCCAGTCCAATAGTGATATTATCCACTTTGGGTCTAAGCCCACACGACTTTAAAACGCGTTACTAGTTAGTAAGGCATGCTTATTTAAATACCCAACATCTATATTGTGTTTTACCGATGTGGAACTTCTAATCTTAAGTTGGGGCATCGCATTAGCATCCTCGTTGAGGTTTGCCCCATCATATGAAATTTGCCTATATACAACACTGGGGTTTGTCCCGCCTCACCGAGATCGGCATAAACTCAATTGAGCTCCGGCCCACATCGACAAGCCCAACACAAGAGTTACCCCAATATAATTGTAGCCCGCTAGTGATTCCTATTTGGGCCTAGGCCCGTATGACTTTAAAACATGACACTAGTTGGGGCTAGACCCGTACGACTTTATCAATGTGAGACTTATAATCTTAAATCGGAGAGTCACAATTTATGACTTATTTTAGATCACATATTTTCAAAATCTTTCATATTTTTTAAAAATTGTACTCTTTTGGAAGGCAAAAAGGTAAGGCACATCAAATTAAATTGAACAAGTGACAACTTAAGTTCAACAACAACAGGTCTATATTATAAGTACATAAGTGATGCATGAGAAGAGTGGTACTTCCATAGCTTTATTCCTATTATGTGAAGGTAGAGACAGGGGCGGACCCACATGCACTTATGAGGGTGCACGTGCACTCAGTAACTTTTTCAAAAAAACCGTATATATATATGTATATATATATATATAGACAACTAATAAAATGAACATATATTTAATTGTGCACCCTAACAATCAAAAGTTGCTTTTGGTGTAGTGGTTGAACGCACAAATTCTTTGCATAGTTGCGTGAGTTCAATCCCTAGCGGAAGCAACAATTTTTTTAACTTTAAATTTGAAATCTTTTCTCTGAGAAAATTATCAAAATGGCGTGTGGGATTTGCCTTATTTTGATCCTTAATATATTTTGCATGATCCATATAGTCCTTAATGTATTATAAAAAGTACTCAATTTTATCTTTTTTCCTAAAAGTAAAAAATCATCAAATTTTTGTGTTAAGTTTAAATCTGAGTTCCACAAAAAAATAAATCCAAAAACTTTTCCGTTCCCCTTCTAAGCCATAGCCAAAAAAGCTTGTCCAATTTTCTCCTTTTTCATCTCAATCAAATTTCACTTTCTTAGAAATTTCAAATAATATATATAAAAAAAAGTGATTTGTGGCAAAGAATCAACCCCAAATTAAAACTCGTTTTTGCCGCCTTATTTGGACCACCCCCTTTGTTAACCACCCTTTTTTATCATCCTGTTCCATTCCGTTCTAATTGGATTTAAAAACAAATAATTTTTCCTAACACAATTCTAAACAAAATATAAGACTCCTAAATTAAAGTCATACTCCAACAAAAAAATTTATAAGCTATTTTTTTTTACAATAATTTATTGTTGATTCTTGTGCTTTGAGATGGATAGATTTTTGAAGAAAAATAGTTCTTCTCAGCAAGGGTTAATTTTAGAGACATGGTTTAAGGGTTCATTTTCTAGATGGTTGGAGTATAATATGAAAAGAAGATGTTATATTTTACTTATGTTGTTAACGTTACCCTGGTGCCACTCCTAGCCTTACCTTTGAGTCACTCAGTAGTAGTGCACCCCCTATATTTAAATCCTAGGTACGCCTCTGGGTAGAGAAATTGTTTTCGATAAGCCTTAAGTTTAAGTCAAACATAATAAAAGAAATATGGAAAAACAAAACACAGTTATGAGGTAATTATTATAGAGAACAGAACAATAGCAATAACACATAATATTGTAATTTTATTTTTTAATATATGCTCGATAAAAAATATATAGAAATGTTTGTACCCAAAAAAATTTGGATGATTTAAATCAAGACATATATTATATAAATAAAATAATAAACTCCAACATAAGACAATTCTAGACACCCACTCTATTCGACCAAACATAAAATAAAATAAAACAGAATAACAGACTTATACTTTTAGACACTCTTCTACTAAACAAACATATAGAAATAAAACTTCAAAAAAGAACTTCAAACTTAGAACATTTTTAGACACCCCCTTACAAAGAAGATCCACATAATTTTTGTTTTAATTAAAGTCTCAAGGTCAAGTCCACGTCATTTTGTTCGTCAGCAATGTTAGCTAATTGATCAACATTTGTTGGAACAGGAACATTCAATTGATTGGTCAATGATCTTGTACAATCAATAGTAGAGTCATTTGAATTGGGGAATGTTGAATTTGGACCTCCAACTCTGTTTCTGCTTGCCATTTGTTGCCAATTGAGTGGTGGTGCTCTATCACTGATTCTTGTCGGGTTGTTACGATTCAAAGACAATGTTGGCGTGATAACAACGTTATTATTTCCTTGCGAAGTCGCATGATGTGGGGCTGCAGGTTGAGGTGATGACATATTTCCTGTAAAAAAATTACCTGATCCATATAAAGGAGAACGTTGGATAACGTTTTGCGGATTCGCATGTTGTGGGGCCGCATGTTGAACTGACGATAGATTTCCTAGCAAAAGAGATCCAGATGAATATAAAGGAGAACGTAGGTTAACATTCTGTGGACTCACACGTTGTGGGGTCGTAGATTGAGCCGATAGCATATTTTCCCGCAAAAGAGTACCTGATGGATATCCAGAGGAATGCCGGATAACATTTTGTGAGCTCGTATGTTGTGGGGCTGCAAGTTGAGATCCTAGCGGATTTTCTGGGGACAAAATATTGGACGCATATGCATGGGAGCATAGAATGGTATTTCGCTCAGACGTTAACAGATGAGTAGTTCGTATATGATTCATGAATTGCAGATGAGTACGGAACGCTCCATAGCATAAAGGACATCGAAGTAATACACGACAAGATGATAAAAATGAAGGAGGAGGAACATTTGCATTACTCATACTTTGAAGTATGAATACCAAAACTTTTTCAAAGTAAAAAAAGGTAGAAAAAAGTGTACTATGATTTTGTAAAATGTGAAGAGAATTTATAGGCTACTCATGGTATAACCCTCCTTCCTTTATGTTTATTCCATTTTTGCAATGAGTGTCAACTTAACTATCAAAATTTATTATATAATAAATGCTTTTTCCTAATTTATTATTTATATTTAACTCATTAATTGAAACACACTTCAGAAAGGGAAAAAGAATTAACTCTAAGTAGACAATTTTAAAAGAAGAAATTTTTTTTCTCTAATAATTAATTAAACTTTGACTTACAAAATTAAAGTTCTTTGACTATTGCTAGATTGTTGTAATTCAATATACAGAATGAATCATACTGTCAACTTACTATTATATCAAGAGAATTAAATTTTTCTTATTATAAATTTTAAACATGCTTTAATTTTTTTTTACTTATAAGTGATAATTTCATAGTCAATTATGATTTAAACTGGAAATAATGTTAATGTCTCAATCATTTATGGTTGATTTGAATAATTTTAAAATAGAAAAAATTATTTATAGTAGTATCATATAATAATTATTTTAAATATTTTTTTGTTCATTCATACAAATACATGCTTTAGATTGAGGCAATAATATAAGAAAGCAAGTTAATGGTCACCAATTATATTAGAGTTGACTCATAAAAAAAGAAGAAAAATTAATGTTGATTCACATAAATATAAAACACTATTTTTCTTCTTATTTTAAGAATTTTTTTAATGAGAAATGCATTTTTTTATAATTATAAATCTTTGTGAATATTGGTGTTTTTTGGGGAATATAATTAATTATGTGAAAACATTGAGAATGAATGAGAAAAAGGTAAATCCTCCAAAACCCAAAATCTTTCAATTAATATGAAAAAGTGGTAAATTGCAAAACTGGTGCATTAATAATAGGAAAAATAACTTAAAAGACACAACTATAAGTTTAGTATTCTTTAATTTTCTCTTCTTTTTTTAACTATTACATAATTCCATTTTTTTTAATTTTAGTAGAAGTTTAGAGATACATAACCTTATCTCTCCTATAACACACACTTCCCCAATGTCATGCCTATTTTTTCTCCACTAAAACACTCAATCTTCTGAATCACTTTTTGAATTTTGAATTATTAATTTTAATTAAAAACGTTTCACAACATTTAATATGAAATTTTGAATTTCAAAATTCAAAAAATTTGAAATTTCTGAAAATTAGACCATTGTTTACTGGTTCTTCTTCTTCTTACTCCATCATCCGTCTATAGTTCTTCTTCTTCTTCTTCTTAATCCATCATATGTTCTTATTTTCTTTTTTTTCTTCTTCTTGTTCATTGCTATATTACATGAGCCGTCTCTAGGTCTTCTTTTTCTTCTTACTCCATCATCCGTTTTTTTTTCCAGTGTCCTATTACATCATATTAATAGATCATTTTACTAATAGAAGGATTTATGATTCGGACGATGAAAATTGGAAAGAAAATAGAAAAAAGTAATTGCATGATCCTATGAATGTTCGGAAGGATTCAAACAAACATTTTGGCGAATCCTCTAAATCAAAGGTTGACAAAATACACCAAAAAAGGAGAAAAGAAGCAGCAACCATTGTTGTTGAAATTAGTAAAAATTTTATTAAAGGAATCCCATATGTATCATGAATTTTTGAAAATTGTTATCATGTATCAAACAATAAGTTTAATACATAAGTACTCAGTGTGTTATAGTGTGTTAGTCGATGCATTGATATATGAATTAGATGTGTATCATATGATTTCCTATGTATCAAGAGTTTTTGAAAATTGTTATCATGTATCAGTCAATAAGTTTAATAACTGCGTCATCAAGTGTGCTTGCTAATACATATCGACTCAGTGTGTTATAGTGTTTAGACGATGCATTGATACATGAATTTGATGTGTATCATATGATTTTCTATGTATCACGAGTTTTTAAAAATTGTTATCATGTATCAATCAATAAGTTTAATAACTGGATGCTCATAAAAATGTCTTTAAACTAGATGATATAATCTTGAATTTTCAAAATTTGAAATTGTTATCCAATTACGTGCTGAATTAATGCTTATTAATGAACTGTTACCATAATTTAAGCTGATTTAGATAACAAATTTAAATGTTCCATTTTTTTCTCCTTTTAATCTTAACAATTTTAAGTTATTGTGTATCATTTACCATGTATCACAACATACTAATGTATCACGCCACAACAATTTTAAGGGATTATTAGTAAATACTAAATTTGTCGGGACAAAATGTAATTATTGTATTACACTATGGGATTCCTTAAATTTATTTTCTAAAATTACAAATTCATTATCCTGATAAAAACTCACTCGTAAAATTATACTATTAAAGTTCAATTATTTTTACCTAAACTTCATATATGGAGCACCATTTTACCTAAACTTCCCCCAAAATTCATTAACCATTTTTATCTAGCTTTCTAACATATCTAAAATTATTACCAAGTAGATAAACAAGTTGAATCTTAGTGTCAAAACAAAATACCCCATGTTACGATATGAAGCTTAATAAAACAAGGAGAACTTTCACATATAGCCACTAAAAATAGCTTAATTATTCTCCATAGTTATAGTTTGATAATTACAATTCGTAGTTACATGTTATAGAGAGGAGAGAGACGAGCGAGACTGGGAGAGAGAGGAGAGAGGCGAGAGAGAACAAAAAATAGAAGAGAGGTGAATTGTACATGTAAATTGCTGAGACAATTGTATATTATACATATATATTCTATACATGGCAAGCAAGATTTTGAGAAACAGAGGAGAGAGGCGAGCGAGAGAAGACAGAGAGTAGGAGAGAGAATTATATATGTATATTGGTTAGATAATTGTATACTATACATATTCATTTGTATAAAATGCAAGCAAGATTGAAAGAGAGAGGAGAAGGGCGAGCAAGATTGGGAAGGAATGAGAGATGAATTATATATGTATATTGATTAGATAATTGTATATTACACATATACAAATGTGATTAATTAAACAAACTCGAAGTCAGCCCGCACAATCAATGTATAATGTTAGCCGTAAGTGATACTTATAGCCACCTATAGTTATGATGAGTAATTAAATAGCATAAATTTACTTTAACAGCGTAATTTTGAGTATAATGGAGAAGAGAAAAATAACAACACAACACAGTAACCAAAGCAAAGGAAACACGTAATAAGACAACACAAGTTCATAGTAACAAGTTATATAGGAAGAAAAATTAGAGGTACATAACATAAAAGTATATGATAACAATTCTGGGCACAAGAACCACACAACTAAGAGGAAGTACTGAGATAGCCCCTTAAGTAATCGGAGCTACACTGCATAACCATGAGCTATATTTACTTTCGCCATTAACATCCTCCCTGTTCGCAAGCATAGCAGCCATGCACATCAGGGGAGCAATGGCCAGATGTGAAATATTTTTATTTTTCGAGACAGATCCCGGTCTACAACATCACATTAGAGAGGTATTCTCAAATATACAAAACAGAAACACCCCTCTATCTCTTGAAAGTTTAGCAAGTTTGTTAAATTGCAAGAATCAGTGCATGCTTGTTGGGAAGTCCTTGAGAAAGCTGCTCAACCTGCTGTTCAACTATAAGCAACAGACGGTAACGATAAGTTCATATTAGCTGAGGAGTAGTATTTTTGGTACCTTGGGGGTAGATATTAGACATTATATAGCCTCATTTCCTTCTTCCGTTGCCAATAGTTAGTAGCTCAAAGCTCCTAAGAGCATCATCCCTACCCCCTCTAGTTGCAGTAGCGCGGGTAAAAGATGAAGACTTGGATTCAAATCCAGGTTGTACTCTTTGGGTAGTGGAAATACGGCCGCTGCTTGAACCTAAGCGACCAGAGCGATTGTCAGTGGGTTCGCCAGATGAGCTGGGCCGGCTGCTTCCCATTACAGCCCTCCTCGAGGTGCTACCAGTCCGAGATACACGGCCTCTTTCAGCGTCAGCTTGCTGAAAATGTTACAAGTGCATCAGATAATAACCTATAATGAGCAGTTCAGACACCAAGAAAGCTCCAGATAGGAACAAACTGATGACTGTAAATTGAGAGGATGCCAAAATATTATACGGAACCCCAGGCAGAATAAAAGATATCACATTCGCTGCTTACCACATCCTTAGATGATGGTACATCGTCAGATGATCTGTGATGTCTCAAATGGTCCCCTTGCAAACCAGTTCCAGACACGTTCCTTCTAGAAAACGCCTCCACAGCACCAGAAAACCTATCTTTGATTTCCTGCCTCACTGTACAAGAGATCAGACAATCTTAAAATTAGCCTACAAATCTGTAACATGATGACATACATTCAACCAACAAAAAAAAACGGGAGGAAAAAGAAACAAAACAAAATGCCCCAAGCCACCTATAGTTCGTATTGGGTTTTATTTTTCAGAGGGGATGATTTGACACACTTCTTATCATTAATTGGACGGCACCCATTTCCGCAGATTTAAGAAATCCTCAAGGATAGCTGCAACTTCTAGTCACATACTCGAGCATTGTACATCTCTCCCACTGCCATTGAATGGGCCACACATGCAAACTTACATTTATGTGTTTCAAGTGGGTCTTCTGAAACTACTTATAATAAGAGATTTGAAGTGCTATTCTGCTTGCAATAATTGGCTATTTTGTCAAAAGCATGGATTAGATTGACGACAAAGGTCAAGCACCATGAGTCCGCCCAAACATAAATAATCATACGAGGAATGTAAGCTACTATTTCTTATTCTTTGAAGATGCAGTTTCTTGTAACAGTACCAGGGATCTTTTCTGGTCTTTCAATGGATGGTCCCGGATTCACAGGTAATCTTGCAATAGGTTGCTGAAAATACACAAAATGTAAGATTAGGGCATCTTCTAGAATGCAAAAATAAAACAGTAGATAATTTTTAGCAAGAGTAGATTAAAGACAGACTCGTGCTCTTGAACTGGAGCCGATCTGGGGATACTTCAAGATAGTCCAATCAAACACATAGTCAAATTGATAACCTGCAATGCATGCAAAAAGAATTGTCGTATAAGACTACAGAAATATACTTGTAGTGCAAAAGAGATAATATAAAGGAGGAAACAGAATATTGAAACTATCATGAAACAGAAACTTACCCTCTCTAATGAAAAGGTCACGGAATAGCCTCTTTAGGTATGAGTAATCTGGCTTGTCATCAAACCGTAATGATCGGCAATAATGAAAATATGATATGAATTCTGAGGGATAGGATTTGCAAAGCACCTGTTTAACAGAGAACAGTGGAATATGTCATTATGCAGTTTGATGAGAGAGCATAGTTTAGGACAGATATATTCACAAGACCCGGTACTTCTCTGTAGGACAGATAATATTTGGCATGTATAAATAATGTACATAAAGTCACTACCTCTATAGGTGTAAGCATTTTCTTCTCACTAATCCTGTCATATTTCTGCTTTTTGGTGCCAGCTTTCAGACCTTGCCATGGAAGACTAAAAAGCACAAGCAAATATGCTAATTGTAAGAAACAAGTAATGCACATGGAAATAGAGAAACAGGCACCAAACATAAACTATATCTGTAACTGCCGAACCTTCCTCTCAAAAAATACATAAGCACATAACCAAGAGACTCCAGATCGTCTCTTCTGCTTTGTTCTGCATACAAGGAAGAGAGGTGATTATGTAAAGTTTAACATACTACTAGGTACTTGGTGTAATATCATCCTCACTTACCAACTCCAAGATGGGTGTTAACACTAGCATAACGAGCTGTTCCTGTGAGGTTTTTGTTTTCTCTGTCAAAGGAAGCAAACGATTCATTCAGCAATCCATATTACGCTCCAATCATCCACTCAACACTATTAAAATAAGGTCAGGGAAAGAAAAGCTTGATAAGACGCAGAACCTCCAAATTTGTTTCTTAATCTCAATATCAACTATTGAGAAGCTTGGAAGCGTACATTGAGACAGAAAGGAACAGAAAAAAAATAAGAGAAGCATCCTAGCAGGAATGGAGGGAAAAATCATTCCATCCGGCTTTGTACTTTCTCAATAACATAGTACACAATGTGCATTCAAAATCTACAAAAGTCTAATCATTCAAGATGGTTTTCCATATCCACTAGAGCTGCTTTAATTTCTTTGATTCAGCTTATGCAAAAGAGAGGGCAAATTTTTTTTAAAAAACAGGGAAGGGCATAACTAGGTTCTAGCAAAAGTTTAAATTCTCATTACTCCAAAAGGTCAAAAAATGAAGCCGCCAAAGAAACAATTGGAAGAACATTCAACCTTCAGCTTCTCAAGCAATCATCATTACCAACACATTGTGGTGAATTGACCAATTATCAAATCACCTAAGCAAGTAATATTCCATTGTAATTTCTAGAAATGGAAGACCATATGAGATCTTTGAGAAGCATAAAAGGTTGATACCTGTATGGTATATGCTTGTGTGTCTGAAGATCTCTGTATTTCTTGGCAAGACCATAGTCAATGATGTATACCTGTTATAACAAAATAAAACACCCAAATCTTAGAGATGCATAGTTTCAATCAGATCCATTAACTCGTTCTATACATAGATTTACAAACAGGAACCTACTGATCAAGTTTTACAAAATGCTAATGTTCAGTAGCATCATGCAAGATCAGATGACAGGTTCTCTAAGACTAAGTCATTTTGTTTACAAAAAGAAATTCAGAGGAAACTTCATCCTCGTTTCCGGGTAGGAAATATTTCTTCCATTTGCAAGTGCTTATTACCAGAATTTGTTGGCAATAAGATCTTCTACCTCCCAGATCAAGCATAAGCATTATGCTGGAAAACATAAACTAAAGAAAGGGGGAAATCTCTCAACAGATTACATGTGTCCAAGAATATGCAACTGCACAATGCACTGGATTTTGAGCATAGTTCCAGAAAACTAGAAGAAATGCCTGGCTAGTTGGCTAAATCCTTCTTAGACAAGAATGTAATGGTTGATGTCACAGGGATTGACTTCATGGAGCTCTAAGAGAAGGGAATGGGAGAGAGAAAGAGAGAGGAAATGCGACTTCTTGAGTTCTGGAACCAACAAAAAGAATGTTACCCTTCCATCACAAATTGAAGTTCTTTGTTCGAGCTCAACAACCACACGCTACAATATGTCCCAATACAAAAATGCTGGAGGAGCACCCATACAGTAGACCCAAAACCCTAGTAGATAACCAACTTGTCTAATTCCTCAGTGATTTAATTCCCAAGCAAGTAGGTGGAGAACTTTCCGAAAATATCAAGTGCAAATGTATAGGGCATTTACATCTACACTTCGAGAACATATGATGAAGTACACACCTGATTTGCTTTACGCCCTAAACCCATTAAGAAGTTGTCGGGCTTAATATCACGGTGAAGAAACCCTCTTGAGTGCATATATTCAACCCTATTAATCTGCATCAGAGAACAAGTATCAGGCAACCAGCTACAATAATTATGCATTAAACAGTAAATAATTTTGGATATTTACCAGTTGATCTGCCAGCATTAAAGCTGTCTTTAAAGTGAACCTCCTATTGCAATAGTTAAACAAGTCTTCCAAACTTGGTCCAAGAAGGTCGATAACCATGGCATTGTATTCACCTTCAACGCCAAACCACTTGAGGTGTGGAATTCCAGCTTAAAATAAGAAAATGATTATTGAAAAAAAAGAAAATCAGTTCAGCTCGAGAATATAACAGTCATTGAAATTCATAGGTAGAAACTATCACTTACTTCCTCCTTGTAGAAGCATATACAGCTTTGATTCATAATGAAGCTGAGGGTGCTTTGTTTTAGTTGATTCCTGCAAACCAAAAAATTAGATTCTGGAAACAGCAAAGCAAATGTATCAACCAAAAAAAACTACAGTATTAAGCATAGCACTGGAACAGACACCTGCATGGAAAGCACAAGGAAATCTCATTCATGATGTTCTAAAACACTTAACAGATGGTCAAAGTATCTGAGAAACAACTACATATGAAGTCCTTGATATATCACAATAAGGTCCCTACCAAACAAATTCACTGATCAACATAAGCAAAACTATTCAAGACTATTCAGAAGTAGAAGCTATATCCAGCAAATGCACACTAACAAACTAGCACCAATAAAAGGGCCAAATAAACAATGTCACTAGCATATTCAGCCAAAATAGCAATGTTCGTCTATCATATTTAAGTTTTATATCATGAAAGCTTATAATACAAGAATGATCTTCTCATCCTCTAGTGAAAGATGTGGTCTTTTTCAACCTTTTATTGTTGTTAACTTTATTTAGCTAAGCCTCAATCTTAAGACATTTGATATCACAACTACATAGCGCGAATTTCCAGCTTCAGTCAAATCAACATTCCAATTTTCACTCAATTCCAGTAAACAGTTCAATCTTTAACACAACTGACACCATGTTCTAATCAACACACTCACCAGCTTCACAGCAACTTCTTCTCCAGTTTGCACATTTACCCCTGATACAAAAGCAAAAAACTCAAGGTCAACTCAAACCCCATACCACAAAACTTGAGCTACAATTGAAACTAACAACAATCAACTAAAAACACATTGATATTACCTAAATATAGTTCCCCAAAAGATCCACTACCGATCTTTCGTCCCAGTTTAAACTTTCCACCAACCACATGATCCATAGTTAAAAAGATTCAACAAACCCAATCAAACCAAACAAATATCAATTATCAACCACTACTCCCACAAATAGTCAGGAAATTAAAATCTGGAAATTACCCCAGATCCAGCAAAATCTACCTTACCCCAAAGAACAAAAATACAAAAAAATCACTTCTTTGAGGCACCCCAGATGAAAAAAATCTTCAAAAACCCTAAAGCCTAATATCAGTTCTATATATATGGAAAACACTTGAAACAAGTAACTTTTTTTCCTAAACAACAGTGTCCCCCTTTTTCTCTAAAGAAATAAAAGAATAATCCAATGAATGACACAAAAATTACAACTTGATGAGAAATGAAAAAGCTTAAAAGGGGTTTTGGATTCTTGAAAAAAATTCAAAAAAAAAAAACAGTAAATGACTGAAGAAATGGAAATGGAAAAATACAATAAGCTACAAAAAAATGGGGGTTTTGGGGGTAGGGGAGAAGAGAGAATCTAACAGAAAACGAAATCTGCGGAAAATTTATGGGAATTTTTTTTTTTTCTGTGTAAGAGAAGAGAATAGAAGAAGAAGATGAAAAAGGAGAAATATGGAGAAAATGGGATTATACAAGAAAAGAAAAAGCTGAGAAAAATATTAAGCTTTTTCTTTTTCCTTTTATTTTCTTTTCTTATAATATAATATTATTATCATTTTTATTTATTTTATTGGTGTGGGGTGGGATAAACTCTTTTATTTTTTTTTTATAAAAGAAAATGATAGATGCTGGGAGAATAATTTTTGAAAAATTAAAAAAAGAAGGAAGAAGAATATATATGTGATTATTCTTTAGGAAAGAAGATTATAATGATTTTTAAAATTTCTAATTAAGAGGATTAATAATAGTCTTTTTTTTATGTATTAATTATGATTAACTTAAGTAGTTGGTATTATGATGTTTTTGAATTTCAAATTTGTCTGCTAACATTTTCTTAGATAATAAGCATATATAGTTTTTTTTCTTGGGAAAAAAATTAGTGTTTCATTTTTTATTAAATAAAAATAAATTTAAGTTTTGACTTTTCCAAATTTATGTAAATGATTTTTTAGAAGTAGCAAGGTATTTTTAGAATTTTAAATTTTTATAGATAGAAACTATGAAATTTGTCAAATATTTTTCAATCTTGCTAACGTGTTTAAAATCAAAAAGAAAAACGTGTTGCAAAGTAATTTCCAACAGGATATTTGACATCTTTTTATACTTTTCAAATTATGTAATATTGTTCACATTGCACTCATATTCAATTAAGTTACTAGAAAGGTAACATATCGAGCGGTAAATGATAAATATTTTTTTGTTTTTATTTAAAGATTTAAATTTGATTTCTACTAAATATGAAATCACAATTGTTAGGGAGTGTTTATCTTAATAAGAGACTTTTTGATATAAATTAAAATTTCGTGAAACTTTGACGTGAATATCAAATATTAGATGAGATACCAAAATAAAAAACATGTAACATGGAGATGATATGATCATGAATTTTATTAGATTTCTTGGGTGATCCTGTTTTATTTTGTCGTATTAACTTTCAAAAGTTTTTCTAGACTCTCGAATAATTTAATTATCAAAAACTTTTACGATTGTTCCAAAAATAAACCTAATCCTAATATTGACTCATCTAAAAACACGGACTATGATGATAAATTATAGTATCATTTTCGTGAGGGTTTTCGAAAGAAAATCCCTTATGAATAGTTTTACTATCTTATGATCGGCTTCTTCTTTAACACCTCTGACTCGCTCGATATTTTTATCCTTTGTCGATCATTATATGTATAAATATTAAATGCGTTAATTCAAAATATGAAGAAACGTGTTGATATTATTTTTATTCAATATCTAAAAAAAGTGCTTGTGGAGTCTTGAAATATAAACAAAAATTTAATAGAATACGATTAAAATTTATAATATGTTATATGTGAATAGTTTCATGATATCATCACTAATTTTACTTGTATCCACATAATAATATGATATTTTAGAGAACGTTTGTTCTTCCTCAATACGAAGGATGGATTTCATAGAGTGACGTAAAATTTGATGGTAGAAATGAAAGTTAGAATGAATCTCATGCCTAATCAACTAATAACAAAGCTAATTTTGCTTCATAATTATCTACGTTTTGGGGCGCTAACCCTACTAAAAAACAAGCAAGAACAAGTAACCCTCGGTACAAATAACGTAAAGCACTTTATTATACGTTGATGAAAAAAATACATCAATCACTAAATTCTTGAGAAACTATTGTAATTTTTTTATATTTAATTTGAATTCTCCCACTGAAAGAGTCTTAGCACGTCAAACTTCTTCTCATAGATCATAATTTTGATTAGTTTTTTTTAACGGTTATTGCACGATATTAATATATTATTTTTTGTGGTCAATTTCAAATTATTACAAAATTCAACTTGGTTGATTTGAACAAGTGCATCATGTTTATATTATTTTAATTTAATTAATAATAATAATAATAATAATAATACCATATCCAATTCAACAATATAATGATTTGTCAAAGCTAAATGAGAGGTCAAAATTGAAATGTTCACCACTAATAAGATATCAACAATATTTTAGTCCTATAAAAATGTAGGACCCCTTATGGAAAGTCTAGCAACAATGATAAAACCTCAAGTATGGTGTTTGATAATAATAAAAAAAAATTGTCACCAAAAATATTTTTGTATAGAAATTCTTTGGAAGCTAATTATACCGTATCTCGAAAGTTTTTTGAATTATAAAATTTTGAACTTTTTATTACTCTCGAGTATATTTCTTAATTGTCTAATATATTACAAATAATACATTACTTAATGAGAGAGATGTATTTGAAAAAGACAGAAAAGTATTCGACAGAGAAATTTTGTAACTTTCCTAAATGGTAATTTTTTGAAAAAAAGATTATAATATCGTAAATTGTGTATTTATATTAAAAAAATTATTGTTTGTTAAGCAAGCAAAAATATCATTCCTAAGAACATTTATAAGGATAGCATATGGGGGTGGGGTTTGGGGACTACAAAGGGTGAGGGTGAGGGAGGAGATAAAACGATTAACATGTAATGCCACTTATGAAGCTTGTTTCAGTTTGTTCTATTATCTTCGTTAAATTCACATAATTTTCAAGAGATTATCAATCTCGAGACACATTCTTTCAATCAAACCAAAAGTTCATAAATACAATATTACAAGAGATTATCAATCTCGAGACACATTTTTTCAATCAAACCAAAAGAGGTTCATAAATATAATAACATTTTCACTGAAATCTCGCGAACGTGAAAATTCACCAATTCATGCTTTAAAAAAAAGGGAAAGATAAGAAGTAAAACCATATTATATAAATTTTTATTTTAAGTTGTGACAGCAGAAGTGCATATGAATCAGAACATCCTTTTTGTCTCAATAGGCATGCTCTGACAGACAATAAGATCATTTTGTAAGATAATACTTAAAAAAAACATAGTCTGCAAAAAAGATCACCATAACCAAAATCACAGCATATTTTGTCTATTTGTGCATTTGCAATGTTACTTTCACATGCCACGAGACAGAAAACAAACAGTGACTTATGACCTCAAAAATACATTGTCACTTCAGACACAATTTGTATAAAGCTAACTTCTACTACTACTGCTTTATTATGTTGTCTTTTTTTGGTCCTATTCTTGATGTGAAATAGGATGTCCCCTTAATGCCAACTCTTGGGACCAAACTATTGACGGCAGTGATATTTTTGGACCAAACTATTCACTAACGACATTTTTGTTCAATTTCGTATCGTTTAAGAGCATTCTTGACCTTAATAGAATGATGAAGCTTTCTATATTCTTCACTGTTCCCACTTGGCTCTACCATATCTTCTGCAAATTTCACTTTCTTCTTCTCCTTCTTCTGATCTAAAAAAGGAAACACAAAAAAACCATCAACAAACATATCGAAGATAATTTATACATGCTGACAGTATAAAAAAAAAATCACCATCAATAAACTTTAGCCTGCTATGACGCGTTTCTTGTTCAATATGGACATTTTCACTATTTCCAGGAATTTTGTTCCGAAAAAGCTATTTGGACATAGAACTCGCATCCCCCCTCCCTCCAAATCAGTCACAAAAGTTCAAAATCAACTCCAATATGTATTCATGTCTAAACACACTTGAGGCTACTTACAAACAAATACTATTTTAGAAGAAATAAAAATCACAAATTTTATGTCGAAACGTCCAGTAAAGTGGTATTGTGCTAACATCATGATAATAATAGAAATTTAAACTGTTACTTCTGAAGCCAAAGTTTCTTGAAACAATACCAGGGATCTTTTCTGGCGATCTTGCAATTTGCTGAAAAACAAATAAAATGTAAGATTAGGGCATTTTTTACAGTGCAGAAATCAAAATAGTAGATGATTTTTAGTGAGAGCAGATTAAGTACAGACTTGTGCTCTTGAACTGGAGCTAACCTTAGAATAATATTGCAAAACAGTCCAATCAAACACATAGTCAAATTGAAAACCTGTAATGAGTACAAAAATAATTTTGTTGTATAAGACTATAGAAATATAACTTGTTGTGCCAAAGAGATAATATAAAGGAGGAAACAGGTCATGAAACAATAATTATACCCTTACTAACGAAAAGGTGACGGAATAGCCTCTTCAGGTATGAGTAATTTGGCTCGTCCTCAAACTGTAATGATCGGCAATAATGACAATATGATATGAATTCTGAGGGATAGGATTCGCAAAGCACCTGTTTAACAGAGACCAGCAGAATAGGTCGTTATGCAGTTTGATGAGAGACGGTATAATTTAGGACAGATATATTTGCGAGACACACGGTGAGGAGGTGCGAGAGGCTGATTGTAAGGGGTAGAGGTAGGCTGAAAAAGTATTTGGGGGAGGTGATTAGACAGGACATGACTCTAGGAAGCCGTGGAGGTCGATTAAGCCTGTTAGTGCCTGTCTTAGTACTAGTTGTACCCGTGTAGTTCTTGTCGTATGTTGTTTACAATGTTTCGATTATCACACTATTTTATTGTTGTTATTGTTTCTATCTTGTAGACTTTACACTACTTTCTATTTTTTAATGACAAGGGAAGGGTAAAACCCTGCTCTTATGCAATAGCTCGCAAACCATACAAGAAAGCTACCCACACTAGGCAAGCCCGGTGTGACTCGACCCAAAAGGCAACCCCTCGCTTTCGCTGACAAGGAGTTTCAGCTTGGGACTTCCAAGGGTAGGATTTATACTACTTCCGTAATAATTGTTATGCTCTCATCATTGTATTTCTTCTTCTTTTACTTCGGTTTGTTGCACTTGAGCTGAGGGTCTTCCAGAAACAACCTCTCTACCTCCACGAGGTAGTGGTAAGGTCTGGATACCGTCTACCCTCCGCAGACCCCAATTATTGGGATTTAACTAGGTATGTTATTGTTGTTGAAATGCACATCAAGACACTACCTCTATAGATGTAAGCATCTTCTTCTCACTAATCTTGTCGTATTTCTGCTTTTTGCTGTCAGCTTTCAGACCTTGCCATGGCAGACTAGAAAAGACAATCAAATATGCTAATTGTAAGAAACAAGTAATGTGGAAATAACAATACAGGCACCAAATATAAACATTATATGTAATTTCCAAACCTTCCTCTCAAAAAATACATAAGCACATAACCAAGACACTCCAGATCGTCTCTTCTGCTTTGTTCTGCATACAAGGAAGAGAAGTAATATGTAAAGTTTAAAATAGGCATAATACATAAATATGCTCTTTAACTTGGCTTCGAATCACATTTATGCCCTTCAACTTTGGGTGTGCACAAATAGACACTTAAACTTGTAGAAAGTTAAACAAAGACACTCATGTCCTACATGTCATTTTTCATCCTAGGTGGTGTCTTATGTGTATTTTATAAGACTCATTTGTTTATTAATTTAAAAGTTGGATAGTTAAAGTGCCTATTTTTGAATTATGAAAGTTGAAGGTCAAAGTTAAAATTTGAAATCAAGTTTAGGGTCCAATATATGTATTATCCCTTTAAAATATATTAGGTGCTTCAGGTAATATCATCCTCACTTACCAAATCCAAGATGGGTGCTAACACTAGAATAACGAGCTGTTCCTGTGGGCCTTTTATTTTCCCTGTCAAAGGAAGCAAAATAAGTCGTTCAATAATCCATATTACACTCCAACCATCCACTCTAAACTCTATCAAAAATAAGGTCAAGGAAAGAAAAGCTTAAAAAGAATGCAGAACCTCCAAATTTCTTTCTTGATTCCAATATCTACTATTGAGAAGCTTGGAATAATATATAGAAGAGACAGAAAGGAAAAGAACAAAATAAGAGAAGCATCTTAGCAGGAATGGAGTACCTCTTCATTCACCTTTTTATTTTCTCAATAACATAGTACAGCATGTGCATTCAAAATCTACACAGATCTAATCAAACAAGATGGTTTTCCGTATCAATAAGGGCAGCTTTAAGTTCTTTGGTTCAGCTTATGCAAAAGAGATCTTTGAAACAAATATTAACAACAAGGGAAGGACATAACTAGGTTCGAGCAAAATTTTAAATCCTCATTAACCCGAAAGGTCAAAAAACGAAGCCGCCAAAGAAACAATTGGAAAAAGATTCAACCTTCAGCTTCTCAAGCAATCGTCGTTACTAACACATTGTACTGAATTGACCAATTATTAAATCACCTTAGCAAGTAATATTCCACTTTAATTTCTAGAAATGGAAGACATATGAGATCTTTAAGGAACAAAAGAAGTTGATACCTGAATGGTATATGCTCATGTGTCTCATGATCTCTGTATTTCTTGGCAAGAGCATAGTCAATCATGTATACCTGCTTTAACAAAATAGAACACCCAAAACTGACTTAGAGATGCATAGGTTATGTGATGGGAATTATTTTTCATCAGATTCATAAACTCGTTCTAATGTAGATTTACAAAGGTACTACAGAGACAGGAAGCTGAATCAAGTAATTACAAAATGTTCATGTTTAGTAGCATCCTACAAGATAGGATGACAGGTTCTCTGGCTAGGTTAGTATGTTTACAAATTAAAGATTGGAGGAATTTTATCCTCCTTTCCAGTAGGAAAAATTTCTTCCACTTGCAAGCTATGTCGCTCGGACTTTTCAAGAATGTCGACTGGTGCATATCAGATCCTTCAAAAGTAGCGCATTTTGAAGGATCCGACCCGGGTGCGGTACCATTTTCGGAGAGTCCGAGCAACATAGCTTGCAAGTGCCTAATTACCAGAATTTTGTTTGCAATTACTAGGTATGTTGATGTTGTTTGTTGGCATCCCAAGCTCAAACATAAACATTATGCTGGAAAACATAAACTAAAGAAAGAGGCGAATCTTTCAACATATTAAATGTGTCCAAGAATTTTTACAAATTTTTCAATAGTACCAGTTCTTAAAAGAAGAAATTTCCAAGAATATGCTATTGCACAATGCACAGAGTTTTGAGCTCTGTTCCAGGAAACTGAAAGAAATGCACACCTGGTTAGTTAGCTAGAGCCTTCTTGGACAAGAATGCAAAGGTTCATATCACAGGGATCAACTTCATTGAGCTCTAAGAGAAGAGAATGGCAGAGAGGTACACAAGAGAAAAAGATAAGAAGTACAAGTTCTTGAGTGAAATTAGGGAATATCCAAAAAAAGAATGTAACCCTTCCATCTCAAATTAAAGTTCTTTGTTCAAGCTTAACAAGCAGGCTACAATATTTCCAGCTCCACAAATGCTGGAGTAGCACTTGTAACCCTAAACTCTAATAGATAACCAACTTGTCTAATTCGTCGGTGATTTAGTTCCCAAACAAGTAGGTGGAGAACTTTCCAGAATATCTAGGGAAAATAATAGGAGCACATAACCTTGTTATCAACCATAGACATACATGTACACTTAGAGAACATATGATGAAGTGCACACCTGATTTGCTTTACGCCCTATACCCATTAAGAAGTTTTCGGGCTTAATGTCACGGTGAAGAAATCCTCTTGAGTGCATATATTCAACCCTATTAATCTGCATCAGAGAATAAGTATCAGGCAACCAGCTGCAATTATTATGCTTTGATCAGCATATAATTTTGGCTATTTACCAATTGCTCTGCCAGCATTAAAACTGTCTTTAAAGTGAACCTCCTATTGCAATAGTTAAACAAGTCTTCCAAACTTGGCCCAAGAAGGTCAATAACCATGGCATTGTATTCACCTTCAACGCCAAACCACCTGACGTTTGGAATCCCAGCTTGAAATATGAAAATGATAAAAAAAAAAAAAAAAATTTAAAAAAAACACTTTAGCAAGAAAATATAAGATTCATCGAAATTCATGGGTAGAAGCTCACTTACTTCCTCCTTGTAGAAGCCTATACAACTTTGATTCATAATGAAGGTGAGGGTGTTCTGTTTTAGTTGATTCCTGCAAACCAAAAATTTAGATTTTGGGAACAGCAAAGCTAATGTACCAAAGAAGAAACCATAATATTAAACATAGCACTTGAAACACACCCCGGACAGCTGGTGAGAAGCAAACCACAAATGAAGTCCATAAATATATCACAATACGGTCCCCTACCAAACAAATATGCTGATCTTGAATAATTAAGCAAAATTATTCAAGACTCTTCAGAAATAGAAGCTATATCCAGCAAATGCACACCAACAAACTAGAACCGAGAAAAGGGCCAAATAAATAATTTCACTCGAACATTCAGCCAAAATAGAAATTGTCATCTATCATATTTTAATTTTTATATCATGAAAACTTATGATTCAAGAATAATCCTCTCATCTTCCAGTGAAATGGTCATTCTTCTCAACTTTATCAGGTTGCTAAGTTTACTTAGAGAAAGGCTCAATCTTAAGACAATTGACAGCAAATTGTGGAGTGAATTTTCAGCTTCGAAAAACAACTTTTAAAATTTTATTCAATTCCAGTGAAAGGCTAAATCCTAACACAATTGACACCATGTTTATGTGGTGAACTTCCAGCTTCAGCGTTCAGCTAATCAACATACTCACCAGCTTCACAGCAACTTCTTCTTCAGTTTGCACATTTACCCCTGATACGAAAAACAAAACTCAAGGTTAATTCAAACCCTATAACAGAAAAGTTGAGCTACAATTGAAATTAACAACAATCAAGAAATACGCATGGAGATTACCCAGATAAAGTTCCGCTAAATATCCTTTACCAATCTTCCGACCCAGTTTATACGTGCCACCAACCACATGATCCATGGCCAAAGATTGAATGAATGATAACAACACCAAACGAGAATGAGAGTTGGAAAATCTCAAGCCTAGTCAGCAAATAACAAAGTTAATTTCACCTCACAATTCTCTGTGTTACAGGGCCATGGCCTTACGAAAGGCCGAGCAAGAGTAAGAAACTACTATCAATACAGGTGGCTTGAATTCATGAGAAATTACTTCAGCTAGACAGGGAAATCGCACTGATTTTTCATGTATAGCTTGAAGTCTCCAATGAAGAGAGTCTAAGCACACCAAAATTCCTCTCTTAGTATATAATTTTGAATGTTTCATAATTGCACAAAATCAATATGTTCTTTTTTGGATCAATTTGAAATAAAATATCACAAAATTAAACTTGGTTTTATTGAACACGTGCATCATGCTTATATTATTTTAATATACCATAGTCAACTCATCAATTTAATGAGTTTACTTTTTGTTCAGTCTTACCCAGATAACATGAATTTGTCAAAGCTAGTTGAGAGGTCAAAATTGAAATGTTCTCCACTAAGAAGATATCAAAAACTTCTTTTTCTTTCTTTTATTTTTCTTGAAGAAGAATTCTGCAAATCAAGTAAATCATTTGTCATTTTTATAAACGTAGTGTCTTAGCCAACTTGTGCGCACCTCGACTAATTCCATGGAATACCTATCACCTCCCATCAACAGCGAGTATAAGGTAAATCGGTCCACCAAGGCTAGAATATATAAGAAGAAATAAATAGATGATGCTTGACTTTAAAAAAAGCTTTAGTTCTACAGCCTCCTTAAAGCATCATGATATTTATTTGCACCATTAAGATGTGACAAGTACTTTGCATGTTCAGATTGTAGCATGATGACGCATGTCATCATCTGCGTAAAAGACTTACAGTTCTTGCAGCTTGACCAGATATCTAGCAATCATCATTTAGAAGAGGAATGAATCTTTGCTAGAATTGGTGAGAGCTCCTAAACTTTTCAGCAACAAGGAAGTGCAACGAATGTGATGAAGCAGTCCTGAAAAGAAAGAAAAACCACCTTCTGGCCATTCAGAAGTTCCATATCTTACCCTGCAGAAGTGTCTAAGAATACTAAATCATATCTACAAAGGTAGCTTCTAAATGATAAAGATAGCATTACATTGACATCACAACTTCTCTTTTTCAGGTTGTACAAAAAATTCTTAAGTCAGAAAAAATTATAGGTTACAGGAAAAAATTTGAAGTTAAAAGTCAAGTTCCAAGTATCCTTCTCACTTGTATATGACCTTGCGGAATTCCAAAATTCCATCACCAGCGAAGGCACAACAGCCATAAGCTCAAGAATATTACGGCTTCAAGGTCTCAAACCTTTTGTAACACCAAGAGAAATTGAAAGTTCACATCAGGACATTTATCCAGTTTGCTAGCTTAATGGATTGATGATATACATGCCTCCACTACCATACAGTTGAACAGCTTTTGGAAGACAGCATAACTTTCATATCAAAGCACTGAGGAATTATCTCTAGATTTTCTCATAAAATGTGAAATACTAGAGACTGTCTGAACACCTATATAATCTGCCATTTCCTAGTAGAAACCTTCCCATATGTGTTCTCCCCTTTTATTGCTTATAATAAAGCCCTTTATGCTACAGTGTGGATACATTTCCATAGTTTCCATCACCAGTAGTCTCCACATGAACAACTCCCATCTTTGAAAAGGTGAAATCGACTATTATCTCTAACAATTATATCTCTCCCCATAATTTTGGATATGAACTTTATGGCTGTGTGACAGTCTACACATACACGGAGATTTTTAATTATGCAAATGGTTGTCCCAGCAGGTGTACTAATAATGCCGAATGCTATTGCAAGCCGTTCACTATGAGTATACAGCAAATCACTCTTTTGCTCCTCATCAACATCATGTAGTGCCTCACTAATCTGAGGAACGTAACCTTCTTGTTTCATGCGTTCATAAAGATCTCTTAGTACTACATGTATCTGATCATAATATGGGTGAGATGTGTCTCCTGAAACAAAAGCATGCACCTGGTTCCTAACTTCTATCCAGCTGCAAGCTGGTGGTTTTCTCATTCCTTTCTTCTTCATATTAGTTCTTAATTTTGATGCATCTTTCCATCTCCCAGCTGCTGAATACATATTTGACAAGAGCAGATACGGTCCCATGTTCCCAGGATCAGCTGTAGTCATTTCTTTGGCAACTTTTTCAGCCAGTTCAACATTTTTGTGAACTCGGCAAGCTGATAGCAGCGTAGCCCAAATACTCCCGGTGGGCTTAATAGGCATGTCATTGATAAATTTATAAGCTTCCATCAATCTTCCAGCACGACCAAGAAGATCTGCAATAGAAGCATAGTGTTCGAGGTCCGGAGAAACACCATATCTGTTCATACTTGTAAAATAATTCCAACCTTCATCAACCAAACCAGCATGGCTGCAAGCAGTTAAAATAGCTAGATAAGCCACAGCATTGGGCTTTATCTTATCATGTTGCATATTTTCAAAAAGAATAGTGGCCTCACGGGCATGACCATTCAATGCATATCCCATGATTATAGTCGTCCATGAAACTGAATCGTGTATCTCCATCCTATCAAAAATCAATCTAGCAGTCATTATCTTCCCAGATTTGGCATACATGTCCACAAGTGAGCTAGCTATATACATGTTTTGATTAAACCCCACTCTTATTATGTATGCATGGAGCTGTTTCCCCAGATGTAGTGTTGTCAAATGAGCACAGGCAGGCAGTATAGCTGAGAAAGAAACTTCCACAGGCTTAACATTAGCTGCTAACATCTGCCTAAACAGTCCCAGCCCTTCAACAAAAGTACCATTTTGCACACATCCTGCTATAACTGAGTTCCATGAAACGTCATCCTTTTCTGATAACAAATTAAACACCCTATACGAATCCTCAACCCTGGTACAATTTGCATACATATCAATTAAACTACTCCCAATAAACTCATCTTTGTCAAACCCATGTCTAATTGCATAACCATGAATCTCTTTTCCCTTTAAGACATCTACATGCCTCGCAAAGACAGGAAGGACACTTGACAAAGTGAAACAGTCAGGCTTCAAATAGGCATTGCTCATCTCCCTTAACCTTTCCAGAGCTTCTTCATACAACCCAGTTTGTACATTTCCACCAATCACAGTATTCCACGAAACAACATCTTTATCCGGCATCATTTGAAAAATCTTACTCACACTATCTAATCCTGTAGCATTTTTCACACTCCTTCCACCTAAAGACTCAAAATGACTTTTTTCACTCCTTATCAGAATTCCAATCTCAGAATCTTGAGCCAAACTGCTTCTACGACTAGAAACGCGATCTGACAGGGGAATTTCATCAAACAGATGATAGTCATGCGACAAAACCTGCAATTTTGCATACATATTCATCAGTGCATTCCCAGTATAACGATCAGATTCCAAACCAAACCTGATGACACAACCATGAACAGACTCACCAACCCTCAATTCCTTCAAATGGGTACATGCTCTTACAACAGAAGGGAAAACATCCCTACCTGGCAACTTACCCCAACCCCTCATTTCAACAAAACAAGCTAAAGAATCACGAAAATAACCATTACAAGAGTAACACCTGACAACAGACTTCCAAGCTTTAGTGGGTACATAAAGAAAGTTGTTAAAAACTTCTAAAGATTCTTTAAGAAGGTTAAGGTCAGAGTAAATTCCAAGAATGATAGTGGCAAGTGAAACAGACCTTGACCCTCTTGTTTTCACTATTTGGGCATGGAGTTGCTTAGCTTGTGACTTTGTTTTTATGGAAGATGGGTTCCTTAAAAGAGTTTTGACAAGATTTTCACTGGAAGATTCCATTTTTTGCTCAATGGGATCGTCAATTACTTCGTTGAAAAGCTCATCAGAACGATTATTTGAGAATGTGATGTTTTGTGTCAATGATGATTCTCATTCAACAGTTTAAAAATGGAGTCTTTGTTGAGATTTACAATTCTGTAACAAGAAGAACAGAGAAGGGGAAGGAGAGTTCTAATGGGAAAAATGAAGTGTACTTCAAATATTTGGGGTAAGCTTAAAATTTTCTTTCAAAATTTATAAATGAGAGAAACCGAAAATACGAAGAATTATTAATTTCATTATCGAACTATTCAACTTTAAAATTATTTTTTTATTTGACTAACTAAACATATATATATCCCGATTTGTCACATAGTATAGCAAATGGTTATAAACTCTTGCAGTATCGTGAGACTCTTAATTAAAAAATCGAGAGAAGTATTGAAAACACGTCTAAACTTTATAAGGATTTAGAGTTATGGTGTATTTTAGTTCAAAAATTTTAAATACAATAAAAGAAGAACCATATATACTATTATTTTAAATTTACGTAATATATTTTGAATAACTTAATTTTGATCATGAATTCATATATATAATTTTTGAACTATTTGAAACAAATTTACATATTCGAGAACACTAAATGTAGGGAAAAACATAAATATACCCCCAACTATCATAAATGGTAGGCAGATATACTCGTCATATTTTTGGATATTGATATCACTATCGTTTAAAAATTAGAGCATATATACCCTTTATACTAACAGATGTCATAATCTTATTCACCGATCGACATTTATTAAATATTAGATTGATGAATAAGATTATGTCACGTGCCCCTATTTAGTCTTTTGTTAGAGTGAAGGGCATATATACTCTAGTTTTTTGGATGACAGGGGCACCAATGTTCAAAAGTATGACTGACGATATCTGCATATCATTTACGATAGTTTGAGAATATATTTATCACTTTTTCCTTTAAAAGTATTATAAATTATAATAATTAACCATTCATATAAAAGTTACTATCAAAAATAACTTTGTTTTATAAAGGGATAATACTCAATTACCCCCTAGCCTATACCCAAAATCTCTACGACACACCTTATCTTTGATGAGTACCTATTACCTCTCCAACTTTATTTTTAAGTAATTTATTACCCCTTGCGTGCCTACGTGGCAATAATAATCTGCAAGGTCGAAGTGTTTGTTGAACACGCACCGGGACCCACTTTTTCAGCTTTCGATAAAATAACTTTACAATCCCAAGTTTGAAAAGGTGTCGTTTTATCTTTTCCAAATTAATTTTACCAAAAAGTAGATGAAGTAGAAAGAGAGGAAAGTCTTGCATGTGTGGACGGGATCAATTTCAAAGGTTAGACATTGTCAAAAAAATAAGAATTAATAATCGCCATAAAAAGATGTAAACAATATATTAATTTTACTTTACTTTTTCAAATCAAGGAGCTATTTAACTTGAATGATAATGGATGGAGCTTCTTCAAAAATGAAGAACCATGAACATGGGGTTATTTTTTGAAAAGAGGAAGAAGAACTTGCTTTGAGAGAAACAATAAATTTATTTTTGAATTTTTTTCAAATTGCTTTGACATGTGGCTAACTTTTATTGGTCATTGTTAGCCAAAATCTGCACTCACGCAGCGCCCTACATGGGTGAAATCACGATTATTGCCACGTAGGCACGCAAGCGGTAATAAATTACTTAAAAAAAAAGTTGGAGGGGGTAATAGGACCTCATCAAAAATAAGGTGTGTCGTAATGATTTTGGGTATAGGCTAGGGGGTAATTGAGTATTATCCCTTTTTTAAATTTTGAAATTCGAAAAATAGATAGGGAGGGATAGTATATGGCTAAAGGGCAACTGAAAGTTTATGTGTCTTGCAAGTAGACTAAAAAAGTTAATAATAATAATTAAGCAACTTGGCCTATGTGATCATTGTTTAATTTTATCGTCTTGTTTGTATGAATAATAAACTATATTGTTAATTCAACAACTCAAATGTGCAATTAGCAGCCTTGCAAATTGCTGTTATATTATTCATATCATAGTGTAGTTGTTATTTGACTAAAATAAAACATTTCCCATTGCTTTATTATTAGTAGTATAAAAAGTAAAGAAATTAACTCCAAAAATTTGTAAACATTACAATAATGTCTTCTTCTTTAGAATCAAATCTTGTCAACTATGGCTTCCTTATTATCAGTGCAATTTTGTCAATTATCTTCATTAGTTCCATCAAATCTATCATCAATTTCATCAAAGATAGATTACATCATTCCCCTAATCAAGGTTAAGAATCTTTCTTTTGTAGTAATCATAGTTAAGTTTTTTTGTCTTGCTTCTACATCAATTTGTTGATATGTAGTTTCTAGTCCTTATGTTCTAAATCATAGTGTAGACCCCGAGCTGGGGCGGATCTAGGAGGGGGCGATGATGTTATAAAAAGTTACACTATATATATATATATATAATATATATTTATAGAGGTTCTATTTATTTTTTTTTTCCTCGAATTATTCCGAACCCCTTAGTGAATTTTATTATTTTCGAGCCCAATAGCGATAATCATGGATCCACTGTTGAAGCAACAACAACAACATAGTGAAATTCCACTAAGTAGGTTTGAGGAGGGAAGAGTGTACGCAGGTTTTACCAGTACCTCAAGGAGATAGAGAGGTGGTTTCTGAAAGACTCTCGGCTCAAGTGTATCAAACCAAGTAAAAGAAACAATGAAAAAAGCATAGCAGTTTAAAAATTAAGTAGTGTAAAGTCTATAAGAAAGAACTAGCTGAAGAACCTAGTTTTTTTATCATAGTGTTGATATGTGACTTCAGTCGTTATGATCTATCTAAATCGACTTATTAGTGCATGTGACATGATATGATCCTGCTGATTTACGCGTGTTAGGTTGATTAAAGCTGTTGAATTGTGTGATCATATCATCTAAAAGCTTAAGTTGTTCGAGAGAAAACACTTCTATTTACTTACTTATATCGTCAACGTGGTTTCTTTGATAAAGCAGTAATGAAGGAGGAGAGTCAAATGAAGCTCCTCCTCAAGAAGCTGTACCAATTGAGGTACGTCCAGACATGTCGTTGGATGAGATAAATATACTGACTGATAACTTCGCGGAGAAAGGTCTTATTGCTGAGGGGTCTTATGGCCGCGTTTATGGTGCTACATTAAGCAATGGACAGAAACTAGCAATAAAGAAATTGGATACAGATTCTTCTGCAGAATCAGATACTGTATTCGCAGACCAGGTGAGTCGTTTGTGTTCGAGTACTACTATTTTGGAACGAATAGAACAATGTCTCGAAATGTTCTAACATCCTTCTTGTGTATACAGGTACAAATGGTGTCAGGACTTAAACATGAGCATTTTGTGACACTGTTAGGTTATTGCTTGGAAGCAAATAATCGAATCCTGGTTTACGAGTCTGCAACCATGGGCACATTGCATGATGTCTTACATGGTACGTCGATAGTTCATTCAGATTCAGACCTAGCAATTGTATTGGATCAATAGTATTTATTGGATGTTCTGTTTGTATAGGTAAAAAAGGAGTAGAAAATGCTGAGCCTGGTTTAGTTCTTACCTGGAATCAGAGAGTTAAAATTGCTTGTGATGTAGCTAGTGGCCTTGAATATCTACACAAACATGATGAACCAATTATCCATCGCGATATCAGATCTAGCAATGTACTACTGTTTAATGATTTTACAGCGAAAGTTGCTGATTTCGACTTAACAAATCAGTCTTCAGAGGATTCCACTAGAGTTCAGGAGAGTTATGGTTACCATGGTCCAGAGTAAGCCTTTTGCATTATCAACCTTGAGTCCTTAACCTAACATATTCTCATTTATCCTCCATTGTGACTCGAACCCTCAACTTAGCGTAAAAATCGTGTCATACTAAGATGTTAAGTAAATTATGGTACAGGTATGCCTTGGGAGAAAAGATAACAGACAGAAGTGATGTTTATAGTTTTGCTGTTGTTCTCTTAGAACTGTTGACAGGAAGGAAGGCAGTTGATTATACAATGCCTGAAGGGGAACAAAGTCTTGTTACATGGGTAGATTCTCTTATCCTATTCCTACCTAATTGTTAGCTACGTTGCTTGAACTCTTCAAAAACGTTAGAGATGACTAAATTTGAAAGTAGTGCACTTTTGGAGGATCCAGCACGAGTTGCAACAACATTTTTTGTAGAGTTCGAGCAACGTAGAATTGTTAGTTATGGTTATCTCTATTTTGTGCCTCTGTATCAGACTGATTCATATTCAATGCAGGCAACTCCACTATTAAGTGATGATAAAGTTCAAGAGTGTGTTGATCCAAAACTAAATAATGAGTACCCTCCAAAGGCAGTTGCTAAGGTTTTCTACTTGATATTTCATATTTGAATAGATTATTGTAAAGCAAAAAGGCTTAGTTTTTTCTCTCATAATGTAACAACTAGTATTTGGCTGTGTCTTTCTCAGGTGGCAGCTCTTGTAGGACTTTGTATCCAAGAAGAGCCACTTTTCAGACCAAACATGTCAATTATGGTCAAGGCGTTGCAGCCACTTCTTAACGCGGACTAAACCAGGATCAGCGCCTTGTTCTGCAACAAACTTGATTGAAACAGACTGAGGCGGATACAGGATTTAAAGTTTATGGATTTCTTATTAACAAATACTTGGATCCGCCTTCACAAGCATGGACTAACTTCCAATATCAACAAGGTTGTGGTCCAAGTCAAGGATTCTGGTACTAGCAGATAAAATGTTGTTTTATTCATGTTTTTTTCTACAAGTTGAAACCATTTCAAGATTTTGCTGTAACCTAAATTTTTCTTCTTTTTTTTGTATTATAAAGAATGATACTTGGACAAAACTTTTTTGTTTTTGTTGTACTTCATTCATTATTGTTTACACAAGCTGGGAACTGGAAGTGTGACTACAAGTAGGGATTGTTGGTGCTATATTATTTCTTTTAGATTTTGCACAATTATAACATATGCTCACTAATTATTGAAATGTAGGTCAATAAGCATAGTCGCACAGGTGGGATTTTACGAGGATAGGATATACACAAATTTTACCCGACCTTTGCAGGAGAGAAAGGTTGTTTTCGATAAGTACTTACTATAGTGTTTAAATCTAGACCTCGACTAATTCCACGAGACACCTGTTATATTCCCAAGACATTCTTGTTCTCCATTCTTGTATCATCTTTGTTGAAAGAAAGCAAATGCACAGAAATTACAGGTAGTTTCTATGAAAGTTGAGAACCAAAGATCCATAATAGAAAAAACCAGCAAGAACATTCATCTATAGAGAATAGGGCTATTGAAATAAATAAACCCAAAGTTGAAAGAGATTACAAGAACAAGGCACAAGTTTCTGCAGCTTAGAGAGTAAGCAAAATTACAAACTAGCAACAAAAAGAATGATATATGTACTTCCAAGAAACAATTTACACAAAACAAGCGCAAACTATGAACCAAGGCAGTTGCACCAGAATTTGCAAAACTGCCTTCGTCGTGAATACTTTACTTACACTTGGAATACACCTAGGTTATAAAAAACACAACAACGAAAGCTATTGACTTGACGAGGGGTTGGCACTGCCCTTGTTTACTTTGGTTTGGCTATGGTCATGAAGTTATTAACAGATTAGTTTTGGATGTAGCTATAGTTGTTCAGCCTGCTTTGAGGATTCCAAGTGTGGAGGTAAAAGATTAAGGAAACTTCCATGAGCCTGTTGAGAGTCGGTGGCTTCTGAATCCTCACCTACAAACATATAAAAGTACATATATTAGCATGTTTCTTCTTGCCAACTATATCAAATACCCTCTGTAATGATGCATAAGAGAAGAATAGTAGGAAGAAAAACAAGAAAGAACAAATGAAACAGATGGACAAGATGCTGCAAAGGTATCGGAAACAAAACGTCAACCAATTATCAGATCATTTTCTTGAAAGCAGATTGGTGGCACGAGTTGAGCTTAAATAGAATACTGAGGATTCATATAGCCGACCCCAACTTGTTGGGGACTGAGGTGAAGATGTTTTATTAAAAATGGATAGTAATATCCATGTTTCGAGCCTGCGGGCTCAGTTCAAGAGGCAAATGTCGAGGGACTAGTGACATAAGTCATAGTTTCGAGCCCTGTACCATGCAAACTAATCCTGGTATTTAAGCGGCGAAGGGTAGAGAGGCGAACCCATTATCCGTGAGTTTTAAAGGCTGCGGTTAGTCCTAAAGGTTGGTCCTTCACGGATTTCTCGGTCATCAAAAAAGATATCTGCTGTTTCCTTCGACAAATTACCACCATGATGGGAAATTCAAAAAAATTCTCTTCACCTCCAACTCCTTAAAATCTATAAACATTAAGGACAGTGATGCTTCAATCCAGTATAAGTTGCAACTCATTTCCTGGGACAAGGTTTCCTGAGAATGACTACCACTCGAGCAAGTGAAGAAATGGCACTAATATTACCGTTCCTAAGTTATTGCATCTCTTTTTCTAGGGAGCAATGTTAAAGAAGTAATAATCCCAGTCTACAGTAGTACTATGAAAACCAGAATAATTTTAAAAAGGAAGACAGATATCCTACTGAAAAGCGACTTCACAGTAGGCCTCTTAGCTTTGTTGCTCTTCTTCTTCAATTCAGCTGAAAAACAGAAATAAACATTTCAAAACAAACACAAACTGAAAAAGACAAACAAGATAAATCGAATGATTATAATCTACTGCAAGGACAGAATAAGTACCCATTTGAGAAACATCGTTATCATTCACAATCTCAAAATTTTTGTAAGTGTAACCCATAAAGTTGACATCCTTTGAGGAGAGCATCTGTAACAACAAACAAAAGGGCCAAAACAGGGTTCAACACTGACAGGAATCTTACAAGGACAGCATGATGACAGCAGTAGAAGTTGATGAACCAAATTAGCAGATGATAAATAGCAAAACGAAACATTTTCTATTTATCTTTTTCCGAGGAGGAAAAAAACATATTTTCCTCTTACTCAATACTAACAGTTCTATACGCAAATTTATTACCAAACTAGTTCCTGATAAAGGAGGCAGCATCTTACCTATCAACTGTCTTTTACCCATTATCCTTTACAATGCCTCAGGAGTAGTTCAACTACATGGATTTTTTCGATTTGGAAACAAAAAACCAACCATATACTTAATTCTACAAAAGTACAGAATTTATCTACAAAAAAACCAGCACCTCTGTATGATCATTAGCAGCTCAACAAACAGATATATCTGTTTTGATTTCACTGTCAATTCGGCTCAATTGTCACATAGAGAAGTAGTAAACAGGAATTCTAATTTGTCATCTACAAACTGCATTTGGACTGTGATAAGTGAACAAAGCAAATGGCTACTCCCAGAGAACTAGCCAAAATTCAAGTTTGCATATGCACAGTGAAGTTAGAATAAAGACCATATAAATGGTTCCTATCAGCTGATTATTCAATTGCAGAATGCATTACTGGAAGCCCCTATAAATTATAAAAAGTAGTAAGCAGTTTCTAAAATCATCTCTATCAGTTGATTATTCAAATGCAGAATGACAATGTTAACCTCATTTCAACATGCACCTATGAAAATGAATTCACTAGCAGTTTATTGGTACTAACCTTCCTCCATGGACCTGATTTTGCTGCTGTTGGAATTTGATTGTCGCCCTGCAAATCAAATTTGCAAAAGAAAACATGAGAAACAAGCAAATAAGAATTGCACCAAAAAGGTTACAGTAGCACTGATGGGGAAAAAAGACTGAGCAGCGACCCGCATACCTCTTCAAACTTCTCAAAATTCTGAGTATCCAACTCGCCATTAACTTCTGGAATAAATGCAGCTTTCATTTGATAAAGTTTATCCCATTCAACACCTTTGAACCATGGGTGAGCCTGAAGGACAGTTAACCAATTAAATTTTCTCCAAGTTCAATCCCATTCTAAGTGTTCACGGGATTTCACATTGAATACACCAAGTACCTTTATTTCATCAGCACCTCTGGTCCCAAGTCTCTGCTCCACATTACACAAGAGTTTACATATGAGATCTTTTGCTTCTGGAGACAGTTTTGCCTCTTCAGGAAATTTAAGATGAGTTCGCCAATTTACTATCTGTAACAAGACAAAAGTTAATTGTCAACAACAACGAATCACAATGGAACTTTAAGTTGGAAAGCTACAATATTTGATGCAAATATTCCAAGTTTTCACCAAAGGTTATATACATTATAATTGATGCAATAGAGCTGATCCAGTGTGGCATTTCAATGGTTGAAAAGTGTGAGAACAGCAAGACTAAAATCAGCACGAAGAGAACGCTTAGAAGTCATCTTGGGCAAATGTTGCTAAATGCAATAATCATGTTTAGACAACGTGACAGATTTTTTTGGACCTTACCCCCTATGTCACAGTGAAATGGCTATGCATGTCAAACAAGAACATATAGGTATCAAGATCCAATCACTGAATAGTGATTGAACCTCTCTCTCTGTAGTCTAAAATTGGTCCTGCAGCAAATCCATTTAAAACTTGTTTTTCCTACACAGATACTTGTGTGCCTAGAAAGATGTCATAAGAATGCATTCATTCCAGGTTGACTTGTGTGAACTGCCGAGATATTAAGTTCGTAAATATTAAAATGCACATATACACCATCTATATATAGTGGAAACAACAAGGCTACATGTCATCCTGTTTCTACAATTTCAATAAATTTCTTGAATATAGGCTTCTGCCCAAGGATATTTGGTGTCTCAGACTCTGGATGAACAAAACTGAGCATGAGATTCTGCACCATAAAACTTAGAGAAGCATGACTCAAATGCATAATGATAATGTTAAACTGTATTACTTCCTCCTGGTCCTTTCCATATAAGTGAGACACTGAATGATTATAATGATTCCAAGCAAATAGCCGACAAGTGTTTCCTTCACATACCAAACTGCTCATTGTGCTCAGACAAACAATTACATTTCCAGGTCTCTTAGCAACTTAGACATGGCCCATAGAGAAGTCTTTGAGTGTCATCTAGGTAAAAAGTTCAAGTTTATTGGCGGACTATTAATTTCTATTAGTAATATCCTCGTCAATTCTAATAATTAGAAGCAGGTCAGACTTTTTGTACCCCAAACCAGAACACTAACTAACTGAAACACCAGAATATCTGAAATCTCCAACATAACCCAAAAGTTGAAATCAAACAAAAAAATAGCTACGGCACAAGTAACAAGACCAGAGGTATGAATGTGCAGAGATAACAACCAGTGGATTGCAAACACTAAAGACTTTTAACCATGCATAACCCAAGGAGCAAATTCCAGTTCTTACCTTTCTACAGGTGGACATAGGTTCATCAGAATAGAATGGTGGGTATCCCACGAGCATTTCATACATGATCGCACCAAGTGACCACCTGAGAGAGGAATACACGGAAAATGTAATAAAACCATATAAGCTTTGACTTGAAAAAGAGAACAAAATACGAAGATACTGACCAATCACATTCACATCCATATCCTTTCTTCAATAAAACCTCTGGAGCAATGTAATCAGGTGTCCCAACAGTGGAATAAGCCTGCAGTACTTCATTGTGTTAAAATGATTACACAGTAATGAATACAAGGAGCTGCATAAAAGAACCATTTGGCACTGTCCCCTCCTAAACAGAAACAGGGATAAGGGAAGAACTCTTACCAAATTGTACAAAAAATACATCAAAAAGGAATCAACCAAATACATCCAGACCCAGTCCAGCTGCTAAGGTCCAGTTAAAGGTACTACTTGAGATACGAAATAGGGATCAGAAGAGAGGATATGAAATTAGTAACTAGAGGGAGTGCATAGCAATGGAGCATATCACACTCAGGTATTGAAAAGTAAACTCTGTTGACAAATCATGAAACCAAGTGAGACAAAGAGAAGTGATTATAGAGAAGTGATAAGAGAGAGAGAAGTTGATCAGAAAGGAGGTGACAAGGAGAGAGAATGATAGTTCACTTTACTGCAAGATTTTTTGTCCTCAGTAGTAACTTTAAGAGTCATTCATGCACCAGTTCACAACACAAAGGTGTGCAACATCTTCCACGACCAAAAGGGGTATATCACATTCTTAGTCAATTCACCAATCCTAAACCGCTAGGAAATTCAGCTGTTGAACATAACCTCTACTCCAACCTCGAAGTGGTATAGCAGGTTCCATCTCTCTAACTGACTTTCTCTCTCATTCGTGGAGCGAAGAAAGGAGGATTTTTCCCAGCTACTGTTATCCATGGAAAACTAAAAGAACTACCAAAGGGAACACACACACACACACATATATATATAGATGATGGCTCTGATGCAGATTATGTTCTCTCTCCTATTCTAATATTTTTACTTTAAAGGGCATCACAGGGAAGGCAGTAGGGTTGTGTTTCAGAAATTGAAAATGAAAGGTTCATTTATCATGATTGTAATAAGGAACTCACAAGCATCCTCCTATTCTTCTGCCAATGCAATAATTGCTCCTGTTGAGTGCGCCTTGGAGGGGCTGGGCGTCCATCGCTTAGAAGAGCGCCATTTAACTTATTTGCCGCTGTGAAATCCTTTTCCTGAAGATTACTGCAGTCCAGCGGTTTACACAATCCAAAATCTGATAACTTCATGTGTCCATGTTTATCAAGTAGTAAGTTATCAGGTTTGATATCTCTGCAGATTTTGGATAGAAGAGATCATTACTCGGATAAGAAAACAATGAGAAAAGGAAAAAAAAGGAACAATTTGATAGGCCACTGCAATCACGTAACACAGAAACAAAATTTCATATCCACCTGTGAATATAATTGTGTTTATGGATAGATTCTATAGCAAGGACGGTCTCCCCCACATAAAACCTGGCCTCATCTTCTGTTAAAGTATCCTTGCGCATCAGCAAAGTCATCATATCTCCACCAGGAAGATATTCCATTATTAGGTAAAGATACTCCTCATCTTGGAAGGAGCAATATAGTTTAACAATGCAATTGCTCTCCACTTCAGCAAGCAGATTCCTTTCGGCTTTAACATGTTCAACCTATCAAACACAGTTGATAAGCAGAAATTAGTACACAGCATAAATATTCACCTGGTAACTATCAACAAACCTGTGTTTTTTTTTACCTGGCCTCTACGAAGCATTTCTGACTTCTTTAGCTTTTTCATGGCATAGACATGACTAGTTGCCTTCTCCCTGCATATTCTAACCTGAAGAAAGACAAAATAAGTTACAAGGTCAAAAAGAATATAATCTCCAAAACTATCTATATCTCTGATTCAGGTGAATGATGAAAAGAGAGAAGGGAAGGGGCTGGTCTATGAGTAAAACTTATTGATTTCTATCATTTCTTAATTAAAGCTCAAAAGCTTGCCACCATGAAGAAATTGGTTTGCCCCAGCAAAGAGAAAAAGAACTGTATGTATGCTGTAGAAAACAACCATGACACTCGGATCAGCTTGCCTGCACCTCGACTAATTTCACAGGGTACCTGCTAACTCCCACCAGCAAAGATGTGGAAGAAATCACAGAGTGTTTTCGCCTAACCTCATGGTTCCCAACCCACTTTATTGACCACTAGGCCACACCCTTGAGTGCCCTTACCTCAATCTATATTAAAGTTTATTTCACACAACGATGCTCGAACCCCGAGGGAAAAAGGTACAAGCTGATAACAGTTTTCTTTGACCATTATGCTGGTCAGATATATAAAGGGACAAAGGATGTGTGCATGTGGTAAGAGATGAAAAAAGAGACCTCCCCAAATGCACCCTTTCCAATCATTGTCAAAGGCTCAAAATCATCAGCACCCATTTTATGCCTTTGAATGCGCATAAATTCTGTCTCCTTTTTCTCAAGGTACTTCAGTAAATTGCTCTGCTCTTCCTCGGAAACCTCAGCATCAGCTAATTTTTTTTCAAGCATATTGCGTCTGAAACAAAGCAAACAAAGATTATTCAACAAGAGGAATTGATTTTTGTATGCACAATTCATTTAAAGCACAATGAACATGAAAAAAAATGCAATAATGGGCAGATGGCACAGTGAGCATAATCCTTAACTAGTAAAAGACGCACATCATATGAAGGAGGATCACCATAATCTCAAGATTTTCATTGATGAGCTTCAAAAACTTCCAACATAAGTATTTTCTAAAAGAATGAAGGATGGCAGAAGAGTGTTTATCTGAAATTTGGAGGAAATTCAATAATCAACTCTCAAGACAAGTCACGCAAAATGTGCTTACAATCTCTACATTTGCAAGCAATGAGTCGAACAGAGCAAATGTTGGTTGGCCAGACTATAAATGAGTGAATGTAAATGCAGGGCATGTAGAACAGCAGATGCACCAACAATCAAAAGTTTCTTGAAAAAATTGATTGACTCAATAAAAGAGATTAAGTAGACATTGAATGCAAATGTTGAGTCTATGAAGTAGGGGTTAAAGGCATGATATGTAGATCAGCAGTTCACCAACTACCAATAGGTTTTCAAAAGCACTAGGACAACTTAATAAAAGAGATCATATGAACACGGAAGCAACAAGGTTGAACGGAAACTTTAATCGGTAAAATCAGGATAACAATTAATTGATGAATTGATGACTCCATATATTACTTTACATGCATATCATACATAGATATCTGTATTACAGATGAGATGTTACAACTGTGGATAATCAGGGACAACAAATAAGCAGCTGAAATCGTCAACTCTAGTTTCTGTCTTTTTTTAATTAAGGTAACATCTTGTATTCATATCAAAAGCAGCACCTGGAGAGTGCTGGAGGGGTAATTACAAGCTCATAAAAAGATCTATGGTGAAGCTGTCAAAAACTAGTCTAAAACTAATTGTCTGTATCATTACAATTTGCCTATAAAATCTATCAAATCCCCAATAAATTCTGATACTAATTCACCGTCATTTATCAGAAGAAGAAAGACTAACATACCGCTCTCTACGCTCCTGCAAGCTCTTCATTTGTTCCTTGTAGTGTTTCTCTATGTACTGCTTGGCAGCTGCAACTTTCTGTTTAGTGGCAGTTGAAGGTGCTTCCTCATGAGGCGACAATTTCGACCCTTCTTTACCATTACTAGTAGTTTCCTGCTTCTTGGGAGGCTTAGGCTTATCTTTCTTGCCAAGCTTACTGAACCATCGTTTGGCAGACTCCATCCTCCACCTTAGTCAACTTACTAAAGATAGGAGAAATAATCACAAGAGATAGAACTCCGCAAGAGCAACTTTTTCTTCCTTCGACAACAAGTATTCTAGTAATCAATTATAAAGCGAGCTTTGGAACACCATAAGGAACCAATTTTTGAATGCTCTGCCTGATGGAAAAATGGAAAAATGAAAAAAAAAAAAAATCAATCAAGGAGAAGCATCATATTTGCACAGAGAAACTAGCCATTACAGGCAACTAAAACTCAATCAAAACCTTTTGCATTCTCATTTAGCTCGACTTCTTTTAATAATGGTTAGTAAGATAATACACTTTACATGATATTCACAGTTAAGAGACTTAGTATATCTCATACAGCACTACCATCCCAAAAACAATTAACAAAAAAGGGGACAATAAGACTCATTCCATGAACAAAGAAAAAAATCTAAAAAGTGGATTCCAAATAACCACCCAGTAGAAATCTAGTACTCCAAAATTGCCTGTCCATCAAAAACCAACATGAAAAGTAAATAGCACATAAGACAGATCCTTATATATCAAGAAACACAGAATCCATTAATTAAATCAGATGACAGAAAAATTTTATAACAAATAAAAGAACCCCATTGGTTTCAAACCAAATGTCTATATGTAATATCCATTTGGCATCCATAAGAAACATATCCATTTTCTAATTTTATAAACCTCAAAAATATATTGCTCAATTAAGACCACAAAAACTAATAATTTAACAATCCATAACACAAAATGCTCTAAAATAAGAGCAAACTAGTTCAAGCTATACCAAAAGAAGACCGTTTTCTTTTCTTTTTAAAAAAAAATCAGAAAACCATCAATTCCTAATATCAGCCGATCCCAAAAACTAAACTTGACTATTTAACAGAAAAGACTCAAACTGTACCTCAAAAATGCTTAATTCTTCTTGCTGAGTACCAAATCAACAAACCCCAGAAAGGAAAAAAGATGAGTATTATGTTTACCTAGTGAAATCAGATAGTGGGGTTGTTGGGAATAACATACAGTTGAATTGTGAACAGAAAAAAGTTAAAGCAATAACACTAAAGACTCAAACTTTACCTCAAAAAATGATTCAAGAATGCCTAATTCTGCTTGCTCTGTACCAAATCAACAAAACCCAAAATGGAAAAGAGATGAATATTTGGTTTACCAAGTGAAATCAGATAAGTTGGGTTGTTGGTAAAACACAGTTGAATTGTGAATGGTTGAAAAAAAAAAAAAAAAAAAAGAAAACCCTAAAGATGAAAAAGAGGGAAAACAAAAAAGTGAGAAAGATGTTGTGTTAGTTGAAGAAGAAGAGTTGTGTGGGAGTGGGGATGACCACTTTGTGCTTTGGTGGCATCAATTCACCATGGAAACACACAACAATGTGTGAGAGAGAGAGAAAGGAAAGAACTTTGTCCTCTTTTCTAATTGATTGAAGATTGAAAAAAAAGGGTGGAAAAAAAAAAGATTGGAAAATAAAAATAAAAATCATAATTTAAAGGAGAAAAAAAAGAGTTAAATAGAGATGGATTATTTACTTACTTTATTTTGAAATTGACATTTGATCCATAAAAATTTTAAATAATAATAAGATATTCAATGATATTTCATAAATGAAATATAAAAAGAATAGAGTTTACGTAGATCTTATCTGAAATATTATCATTTCAAGTGTAATAAAATCAATTACGAAAATGAGTAGGTATATAGGGAGGAGTACTAAAATATGGGAGGAGCATTGCAAATTCGGCAAGAAAAGTAAAAAAATGTGACAATCAAAACGCACTAAATAGCAGACTATAATATTACAGCTAGTACAACAACAAACACCTAATACTCCATTGCATATTAACTTTCTATCTTAGTATACGTCTTACACATCCTTTTATCTAAGGTTAAATTCTCGATAACATGAAGTTCAGTCATGTCTTGTTTAATCACCTCACTTTAATGCTTCATCGATCTATTCTACATACTATAACTAATGAGATGTGTGTGTGTTTCTCCTCTTCACATGTCTAGATTATATTAGTCTAACATTCTTCATCTTGTTTATCAGAAAGTTCATTCTTATACACTTTATTTTGAATATCGTCATTATTAATCTTATCACTACTTGTATATGCTCACATATTCTATCATATTTTTTTTCAAATATTAGTTGAAGTTGTATTTAAAATTTTGTGAACATTTAAAAACTTGTTTCACTACACTATAGTTTTCATTTTCAATCAAATTGTACCTTAGTTATATGTAAGTGTATATATATATAAACCTTATTTAAATTTATATGTTATGTTTTCTTAAGGAAATGTTTATTCAAACTATCAAGTATAATTTACGAAAATCATAATCAGTATACGACTTCAATTTTAATTAAAAAAGTAAAAAAAAAAATATTATAATGATGTGTAGTTGCTCATATATGGATTTAACCTATAATATTATACAAACTATTTATTTGAAAAGATTTTGAAATATTACTTTTTAAAAAAAAAAAAAAATTATGGCCAAATATATAAATAGATCCCTAAACTTGTTGGGTTTTTTTCTCTCAGGTACCTCAACTACGTCATTTTTCTATTGATCATTGAACCACACATAATTTGTTCCTTTAAAACATTGTTGGTTGATTTTGATCGGCTTTTTTATTGTAAATGTCTTCAATTGTGTTCGAATTGTAATAATTTTGATTAAATGAATGAAGACAAACCGTGTTAGCCTCATATGTTTTCTAATGTGTTCAAATGACTTCAGTAAAACACAATTATTCTCGAACATTTTGACTATCAATTGGACTAATGAGTTGTGGAACAACATATGTATCCTCTATCAATACCCCTCACAAATCTGATTCCACATCAGACAACGGTGTTTGTTTAAACGGAACAAATTATGGGGGTTCAATGATTCATTAGGAAAATTACATAGTTGAAGTACCTGAGGAAAAAACCCCAACAAATTTAGGAATCTGCTTATATATTTGGCCTTTAATTATATTACTCAAAACGATTTTACCAATTTTTGATATAGAAAATTTTAAAAATACATAAGAAATTTTTTTTACTTCTCATAAAAAAAATTATTTATACACAAATCCAACTTCAACATCAAACACCCTTTAATTATCTTCACATTTATGAAAAAGCAAGACTTGTTCTTTTCTTCTTCTTCTTTTTCTCAAAGGCATATTTTTCTTTTCTTGTTTTTCTTTTTTTCGTATATAATATATAGTGACTTATATTTAAAAATAAAATAAAATAGCGGATGTTTAATATATCGGGGAAAAATTGACGAGTTGGACTAAAAGTTTTTTTTCTGGCCAATGAGAAAATAATACTAATAATAATATTTTAAGTTTATATTAATTAAATAGTATTACTTAAACTTAACAAGTAAAATTTTATAAAAGTGTAAATTGGGAGGTTTTTTAACATCTCTAGCATCTGATCTTTTGAATTTACTGATCAGATTTAAAGCAAAAAACATTAATTATTTCTTATTGTCAAAATGTATGTCATTTAAATAAGAAAAAAAATAATTGCATTCAACCCTTTGAGGATAATTTTTGTTTCTTTTATTTATACATAATAAATAAATTATTTTCATCAATAATTTACGTGAGTGATTTTTTGATTAAATATATATTAATTATTTTAATGAAATATTGAAATAACTAACAAGCTATACATTTTTCAATAATTAAGCCTACTAAAGAAACGATGTCATATCATTTTTAGTTATTAATTTGTAATTATCAATAAACAACTTTATTATTTAATAAATGAATACTTTGAATAGATCGGTATCATAAATTTAACTATATATTAAAGGTCGTCCCTTTAATACAAGTTTTTTCATCAATAATTTTACGTGAGTGATTTTTTGAATAAATATTATCAATTATTTTAATGAAATATTGAAATAACTAACAAGTTATACATTTTTCAATAATTAAAACTAGTAAAAAAACGATGTCATATCATTTTTAGTTATTAATTTGTAATTATCAATAAACAACAACTTTATTATTTAATAAATGAATACTTTGAATAGATTGGTATCATAAATTTAACTATATATTGAAGGTCGTCCCCTTAATACAAGTTCTTTTCATCTTATTTGTTCTAATTATTAATTAGAAACTCATGATGTAATTCTTTCATTTGATTAACTATGACATTATTGACTCTAATGTCAACTATAAATATTGCAAATTACACTTCAACTTCATATTAATCAGAAATTATTACACTATATATTAATGCCCTCTTTGCCATAAAAAAAATTTCTGTAAATATTATTATTATAATATGTTCTAAAAAGAGTTTAATTATGTTCCAATTTAAAATTTATTTTAAAAATAAGATTTACGACCTAGAATTATTATCATTAATTTTTCCTTTTGAATAAAAGTAAATAAACAAAATAACTATAATGTTTTATTTCCATTTTGAACTTACTTTCGTAGAAGAAAAAATTTAAAATATTTTGTTGCTCTAATTTTCCATTATCAATAAAATACGATTAAAAAATATATTTTTAACTTTTGAAAAGAAAATTTTGTAGAGAACTTGGTTGAATAATTCTATGAGTTTTTATTTATTAAAATCAAAAGTTTTTACTTTTTTTTTGTTTAAAAAATATATAAAAATGCCAGAACAAAATAAACATCCTAGTATAATCAAAGTCAAAAAGTTGACTAAAGCCATTAAGCCGAGATATTCACTTTCACGGCTTCGTATGTTTTATCGCGATAAAATGAAACGATAAACTAAAGATAAAGGCATTAATATGTTGAAAATGATAGTAATGGAGAAAACGCGGTTCTCTGAGCTGGACCATTTTATTATTATTTAAGAAAAAAACAGTTTGAAAAAATAATTGCTTTAATTACATAATTAATTACCTTTTGTAGTTGTAGCTGTTTGGTTTTCGATTAAATTTAGTTTCGCGCATCGTAAGGTATTTCGAGGGCTATTCAATAAAGATACTATGAGGTTAGAGGGAAATGACTCAGAGTTAGCATTGAGGATTAGCTCTTAGTCAGTTTTTATTTGAATTGGTGATGAATGAATTGACGTGATAATTTAAGATAAGCCATCGTGGTGTTTGTTACTCCCTCCGTTCGATATTGTTTGTCATGATTTCTATTTTTAGAATCAAACTATAAAAAATTTGACTAACATTTTAAGATGTATTTTTTTATCATAATTTATAGTACTTTTTACGTAGTTTTAGAATATCTAATTATTTTTTATTTAAAATATCAAATTAATATGATCTGATTTACCTTTGAAAATTAGTCAAATTGACTTTCGATAAGCGCAACATAACAAATAATTTCAGACGAAGAAAGTGTATACAAAGGACGTGATGTTGATTCATCGTGAATAAAGTTAACGTTCAGATGGAGGTTTGGAGATAAATTTTTAATCTAAAGGATTTAGATTGAATATATGAACGAAATGGAAGTCTGAAGTTTGTTTTGCATAGTAAAAAGGTGTTACAAAAAATTAAAAAATACACTCTATAGAGCGATTAGGATAACTATGTTGTATGAAGTGGAATTATTAGCCATTAAATATTCACGTTCAAAAGATAAAAATAGTGAAATGTTTATATATATATATATATATATTATTCGGTGTTTAGAATCTGAATTATTTTAATTTTTTAAATAATTATTTTAAATTATTTATTTATTTTTTATTTTTTAAATAATTATCTTTTTATATCATATTTCGTGAAATTGTATCGCGTTATATTATTATTTATTGTACAACAAAAATGGATTATTATTTTTTTTCAGAAAAGGGTAAAAATAAAAAATATAGTAAGAAGATAGGGAGACAAAAACATAAGATAGCCTTGATGTGCGGCAGAAACATAGGGCATGATGGACACGTGGAGGCATAATAACATCATTAGTAGTTGTTTCCCATTTTTGGTACTTTTGACAAATCTTTGTTTCAATGTTTTCTTATCAATTTTATTTCAAAAATATTATCGGAGATTTTGACGTAACTGATATAATTATTATTAAGATATTCTGTCGAAAGGTGTTTTATTGGAACACCTTTTAATAAATTTGTAATTAGTTATGTGATATTATATTGTAAGATTGAATTAGTATTTAAATGTTCATCTATGATTTTATGTTCTTTGAAAAGCATGATAGAAAACTCTATAGTCTATATCATGATTGAGATATTTTTAATATAAAAATTGATTCATATATTTATATTTTGTTAAAACAACTTCACGTTTATGTCTATCAACTATAACTTTATATGTTGTTAAAATTAATAATGACATCGTTACATTATTTTCATTGATCTAAAATTTTTTACTCTAACCAACATATAGTTACTTCAACTCACACCAATTGATTGTTAAGTAATATTAAAAACGAATACACTACAATTTATGTTCAGTTATTGAATTAAAGTTAGATGAAACTGTTACTTAAGTGGAGAATAAATAACAATATAATAATATATTATGCAATTTTGTTATTTTATGTTTATTTGGTAAGATTAGATCAAAGCTATTTTAATAGTTTTTTAACTAAGATATTCTTATATTTATGAAAAAAGTTATATAACATTAAAATTTCATATCTCATGTTCAAATAAAATAACAAAATTTATTTAACCCCACTTAAATAGTAGCTAAATTAATTCAAGACTTTTAAATAATTTTATTCGCGAATCAAACTATACGTAACTAGAAACTATTATCATTTGTGAAAATTTAACGATGGAAAAATAAAGTGAACTCTTCTAGTATTTCTTTATTCCCTTTTTCAAAAGATAAAGTGGACATAGGTACTACACTAGTAATATATAAAAAAAAATATAATTGGATAATTTAAAAATCTTTTGTCTTTAATATCTTTTTCTGATGTTCAATTTTAATTTGAACTCGATAAATTTAAATTTATACCATTTTCCCTTCGAAACCTTTTATTTTAAACCAAACAAAAATATCTTTACCTACCACAATATTTTTCTAATAATTATCACTTCCTGCTAGTGCCAAACATATCAAAAAAAATCCAAAGAAAATCAAATCTCATGCAGCGTGAAGCTAACTTCTTCTTTTTATTTTTTTATTTTTTTAAAAAATTATTCTTATTTTCTAAAGTTTTTGCTTAAAGTGTGTGGCCATGAAACAACACTAATTTCTCCCTATATATATTTTGGTTTTTAAATTTATAGTTTTTGATATTAATTGATATATTTTACTTAAGTCGAGAATTGTTTAGAAACAGAATCCTTCTACTTATACTAAGTAGTAATAAGATCGATAAATTCTACTTTCTTGATATATCAGTTATAAGATTACGAGTGTGTTTGGTATGAAGGAAAACATTTTCTGGAAAAGGTTTTTCAATTTTCTCATGTTTGGTTGGGACAAAAGTTTTGGAAAATGTTTTCCAAATTAACTCATTTTCCTCAAAATTAAGGAAAATGACTTCCCTTCAAAAATTAAGGAAAACATTTTCCAAATCTCTCATCCAATTTCAAATTACATTTTTTTTTGGAAAACAAACATTAATTTTTTAAAAAATATTTTCAATTTCAAAATTTTATTTTTTCACCCGATCTCTGACCACCCTCCCCCTGCCCCCACCCCCTCCCCCCTCCCCCACACTACCCCCTCCCCAAAAAATTAATTTTGCTTTTTAAAAATATTTTCAACTTCAAATTTTTATTTTTAAGCTCCTACCTCCCCCCCCGGCCATCCCCCTCAGCCCCAACCCCCACCCCCAACCCCCAAAAAATTAATTTTATTTTTTCAAATTTTTATTTTTCACTCCTACCCCCTCCTCTGCCCCCCCCCCCCTTCTACCCCCACCCCCTATCATCACCACCCAAAAAAATTATTTTTAAAAATATTTTCAATTTCAAAAATTATTTTTTATTCTAGTAAAAATAAAAGATATTCCTCAAAAATATTTTTCATTCATAAATCAAACACAAAATCATTTCCGGAAAATATTTTCTACTCACCACCAACCAAACATGAGAAAATAAGTACAAAATCTACTTGTTTTCCAAGAAAACATTTTTTAGAAAAACATTTTCCATGGAAAACATTTTCCTTCATACCAAACACACCCTACATTTGAATTAATTGAATTAGTTGTTTGTTGTAATACTCTACCAATTTTAGTTAAAACTAGGAATATAGTACTCATGGAAATGGGATAGAATTGAAAGCATGTGAGATAGAGAGGGGCCAACTAAAATAATGTTTTTTTTTCATGACTAAAAATAAAATAATGTAATGATTTTTTTCAAATGAATAATACAAATTATTTCATCTTTTTTATCCCCATCACTAGATTTTGGTAAAAGTGGCCCAAAAGAAAAGCATGATTTTTTTAGCATAAATTGAATGTGATAAATTCATACTCAATAGATTTGAAAACAAATTACTTACTTAAATAATATGTGCGAAATTTCTTACTTATGTCACAAATTTAACTCGCGCTATAAAATTATTTTAGAAAAAGTTAAGTTAAGATAATTTTTTTAATGATTTTCTCAGAGAAATGTAAGCTAATAGAAAGTAAATAATTTTTGTATAATCCAATAAAAATGTTTAAACTCATCTAGAGAAAACATCATTTTTTTTAAAAAAAAAAAATTGTTGAGTTTTAACCCAATATAATACAGATGGATAAAAGTTGTACAAAATAAATCATATTATTACAGTGGACAGTGGTCCACAATGAACTTTAGCTTAGGAACAAAGTTTTCTATAATTTTACTAAAGTTTTAGTACATTATATCCCTAAAGCTACCTAATTGAGACCTTTAAATTTGAAAATATGTTCTATATGTTTTATTTTGGACGTTTGATATTCACAGTAAAATTTAAGTAATTTGAATTTGTAAATTCATTGAACGAATAAATAATTTGAAGATAACGTTTTCAACGAAATTTTTCCACATTAAAAATCTTAGATTTAAGGAAAAAAGATCTAATTCATTTATCGCGATTCATATTTATAAATAAATTTCACTTGAAAAATTTCTTATCCCAAAAAAAGAATAGTCAATAAATTATGCTTTTGATCTTGTGATATATAACTCAAACACAACTATTTTCTTTAACCAATTACAATGTAGGCTTTTAGTGCCTTTATTTGAAAAAAAAAAACACTATATGTTATATTTAGATTATTTCTAAAATTATATTATTCTCCAATATGAAATAATAAATGAGTTAAATTGGTTAAATGTGTTTAGTCTAATAGCATGAGAACTAAAACTAAAACTAATTATTATTTTCCCCAAAATCTAAGGAACTAAAAGTGCTACTAAAAAAAAGAAAAAGGAAAAGGAAAAGAGAAGTTTCCCTTCAAATAATTTTTAGATACGAATATAAGTTATGGTGCAAGGGTAAGATTGTTCCACCTTTAATCAAAAGTTTTCTATTCAAGCCCTGAATATAAAGAAAATCACGTTTATAGTATGATCCCTAAATAAGTTCTGTAATACGCGATAAGAATTTAATCGAAGCTATATGTCGGACTCCCAATATTGGAAGAAAAAGGAGAGGATAAGATTAGGTGATGGTAGACCCAACATTATAGGGAAACTTAAATATGTGGGAAAAATTGCCCCAAAATTAAGGGTAACAAATTTTCAATTGGGGGACCATCTTTAATCCAATTTATGTAGACAAATGTCCAATGAAAAGGGTCTTTTTTTTTTTTTGACAAATATCCCATTGGATTAATTAATTAATTATACTAATTTATCTTTAATTATTAGTCAAACATTAAAGATTACTAATTTCATTATGAGTCTAAGGAATCTTTACTTGAATTCTCCTTTTAATTTCTCATTAACAAAGTTTAGTAGATAACTTTTTTAATTAGGATCAAACCACTTTGTAGTTTAGTGTGTTTAGTTCAAATATTTGATTAAAGATTCAATTAGTTATGTTTAATGGATGGCCAACCTCTAATGTGTTCTCAAAATTCCTTCATGTTTTTCTCGAGCTTATAGATACAATCAACTTTAAATATAGATATCGAACATCGACGAAAAAAAAACATTTTCTTTCTAAAGATTTTTTCGATTGAAATAATTTTTTTTTTTACTACAAATACCATTGGCTGTTGACCTACAAGGCTGAATTTTTCTTCTTTTAGTCCTTCTGGATTAAGTAGTAGTCTATAAATACTGCCATCAATTGAATTTTCTTGTGGAAAAGTATTCATATGATCCCAAAATTAATTGTTTTTTCAACAAATCTCATGTTTTTTGAAAAATAGGGTTGTAAGTGAATGATGAGTTGAAACAGTCTTATTGAAAATTTTTTGTTTCTCAGCTCGATATTTGTATTGAAGCCGATTAATTTAAATTCGTATCGCGTAGGGTTTATTAGCGAAAGTGCTTTCTAACGATTCTCTTTTTCATATGTGAAACTCAAAAACTGAAACATCTGATTAAAGGCCTGATCAAGAAAAGAAAACATTCTCATTCTTATAAAATAAAATGCTACCTATAGCAACAAATTAACAATTAAAACATGCATGTTATCATATATAAAGAGGCAATTAGAGGGAAAGTGAGAGGAAGTTGTGAAGGGAGAGAAATATTGTTGCTAATTAGGGAGACATTTCAACATGACTTAAATTTAAAAATTTGTACTTAATTATATAACAAAAAGAATAATAAAAAAAAACATTGCAACTATACAACTAAATAATAATAATATTTGAAAGGGAGCATAGGTCTTAAAGCCATGTTAGACTTCATAGATGATGGCAAAAGGTCCATTTGCATGTGCCTCTCTTGGTCTCTTTATATAATTCCTACTAATATATTTTACAAAACTTTTAAGTTATACACATCGTTAATATAATATAAGAAATATATATATTGTTATCTGTTATAACATGTAATTTGTGTCATTTTTAAGATTATATATTTCATACTTTAAGAAAGTTTACGTATAGATATTTTTTGAGTGACCTGATAATAATATAAAAAGCGAATACGTTGATGATGATGTATATAAATTGAAGTGAAGTTTTATTATGTAGTATGATGAGTGTGCCCAATTATGGATAGGCAAATTGACAAACATAATTAGTTTACTTCATTGTAAAGAGACCCTTCTTGTCCTATTTTTATAATATTCTTATAAAGGGGCCATTTGGTGGGGGTGTTGATTTGATTTTGTTGAGTGTTGTCATTAGTCAATACAGTGCTGTTTTGTACAGGCAAGAATCTGGGTTGGGCCTTCTAATATTTCCAATTTGGTATTGTATATTACTCAAACTTGTTCGAAATTGAAACGTAATTATTCATTCTTTTGAAACTTTTTCCTATTAAGGCGAGGATGGGGTGTCAGATGGTGATAGTGATTAATGAGTGCAATTAAAGGAGAACGCGTTTTCTATTGATCATTCATATTATAAAGTGGTCGTCCTTGTTTAGTTTTCGATGTTTACACTAAATCAAATAAATGTGTAACATATATCTGTACATAGACCTTCATTACTTAAAACCCTTTACTTCTATGCAATAGAAACCCGCACCAGACAAGCTCAGTACGACTAATTCGACGCAGATGGCAAACCGATTGCTTGCTGGCAAGGACTTTCAAATTTGAGACCTCTAACATGAAAATCCGAACCCAGACCACTGAGCTACCCCGAAAGGTTTTAACAGTTTTTAAGTACCTCTAATAGGGATGAACTAAAAAAAAAAGTTAATTGGGAACATATATCAAGTAAAAATATTTGCCAACTCCTTCTATGAGACTTTTTGAATCTTATGCATTTCAGCAACATGTTTAACACATAAGTTTACATTACATGTAATGCATAAAGTAAGCTTTTACCAATGCCAAAATTTAAGAATAGAGCCTATAAATGCATATAATATGTAGTCTATGAGTTTGTCAACTAAAAGAAACAACAACTGGAAATTAAGTTAAAGGATGAAAAGTAAGAAATAAATATCATAAATACTACAAAATCAAACTGATATCTCCTTTGACCTTTGAGGTGTGTTGTTCTTAATTATCTCAAAAGTTAGGAGAAAAAATGAATCAAGATGAAGTGGTGCTTTAGTGTAGCAAACTTCATTTACTCTGTATCTCTGATGCTTTCACTTGTGAGCCACAACTTCTTTTGGATGATGAAAACAATCTCATCTCCTTCCTGGTCTTGATCTGGCGTTGGATCAGCTACCGCTTCCCAGTGCAACGGAGATAAATACTTCTTTACAAAGTCAATAACATGTTGTTTGTCGCGGAAGATGACAAAACCACTAGGCCTTACTATGCGATCTATCTCGAGTAACAGATCCTCACCACTGCAGCCTTTCTTTTCAATGTCGGAGAATATATTCCATGCATGGAGCAAATCATAAGTCCTAGGATATGTTGAAAATGCTTCACACCTGCACTCAACGATGTGCAAGGAAGTAAGATTTCCGATGGCCAGCTCTGGTTCCGAGATTCTAAAGGTATTCTTCACAAGGTCGATTTTGTGAAGGATGCTAGATTGATGCCCATAAAATAGACGGGAGAAATCTACGTAGTTCTGTGAAGTAAGAAATTATTTACGTACCAGTCATGAGTTGTGCCAATCAAACCACGGTCATATACAATCTTGAGAGTGTTAGGTCCATCTTTCGGTACAACGTTCATGACCCAAACATCTTTGTCCTTCAAAGCAGCAGCAAATGACCCCATATTGGCCTTCATGTCCATGATATTTCTCAGTGTGTCGGAAGAAATCTTTGAACTTAAAATATTCCAGTAATGTTCAACTCTTCGCTGCCAAAGCTCCTGCGAATAAGGCAACAAAAGCAAGAAGTATAATAAGCTTTTCCTTTCCATTCTCACGATTCACCTGAGCACTTTAATCTCACATGTGGAATGATATGGCAGAAGTCGAAAAAATTAGATCATAAAATTACCACGTCCTTCTCAAACATTTCACTTGAATACCCAAAATCAGCAAGACGAGGAGGAGGAGTGGATAGCCTTGCTGGCCAAGGAGCCAGCCCGCTTCCGCCAACTTTGTGGTCATCTGATATCAGAAAATGAGAATAAGGTTATACGTTTTGAGGAAAACGAAACAGAACTAACATTAGCATTGTTTACTAGCTTCAGCAAACCTATGACTTATTTTCTTTGATAAAAACAAAATTAGAACTTCTGCTTATGCCTATTGTATCACAAAACTAATGGAACAATATCAGATGTAAAAACTCCATAAAAAGCTCCAAACATAATCTTAGCATATACGCACGAAAATCCACTTACAAGATTGAACAATCCAGGAAGAGCTATACATTGTTTAGTGTACATGACATTGTACACTCAAAACTATAACTTTTGATTCGTGCTTAGGTGCTTTGACGAGTGGACTTTCTCAGTATACTATGCATTGTTCGAGAAAGCCTTCCGGAAACTACTAATTTTGGTGTTAAATTCTATCTGATTCTGAAGTTGGGTTCGCAAAGTTAACATTATTTTTGTTATGAGTTACTATTGCTTAGTTGACCAGGTACAAAACACTTCTATCTGCCATTTTTACTGCTTTACACAGGTATACCCACCGTCACCGATGCTCAAGAATGAAAATAAGCAAGAGACAGGACACTTACGATCAGAATAAGGTGTTATGCATGCTTCCATGTTCACACCCCAAACAGCATCAGGATCATCATTGGACCGACAAAGTGGTGGTTGAGTACCAGCTGGTCTTTCCATGTAACAGTCGTTGTTTAGAGGCTTGACCCAAATCACTGTTTGGTTCTTTTTTTCTGCTATTCTCCAGCACATGCGTTCAACAAGTGTGCTCATCTGTTTCCATATTCTGAGATCCTCTTCATCCTGTGCATATGCTTCAGGAGATGAATAGGCAAAATAGCCTCCAGGTCTAAGCACCCTATCAAGCTCGAGAAGAAGGATGCCATCCCTCTGAAGCCAATCGATCCTACAACGGGAACAGTGAGCAAATTCAAATGATCTGCTTGGATAAGGAAGCCTTTTTGTCCCAAGAACACCAAGATATGCAGGAATTCCTCTCTCTAAGGCAAATTGGATCTGATTCTGATGCACATCATTCGGAGCCAATGACATTGCTATGATATCAGAGGATAGAAGATAACCACCAAAACTAGCCACACCACAACCAACGTCAAAAACTGTGCGTATCCTTCCTCCATTGTTCAAGTTATTGTTCGGAAATTTCAGCATCTGCAATCACGATTACGGTAAGACAACTTTGAGAAGTGTGAACATCTTAAGAGTTGACTATTTAACTAAGCCTGGTTATATATTTCTTCCTATCGACAGATCTGCAATATTTCAAGAAATAGAGTGCTCACGTTTGCAATTAAAGCAATGTATTTATCAGCTCCATAGTGAAAGTGAGTGCCTCCACCAGGAAATATGATCTTTTCACCCTTAACAACCATCCAGTTTTGGTCAGATTTCTCATGTGCAAGGTGAGTATGTGGTATGTTTGCCTTCCAAACCTCATCTCTACTTCTTGGCCACTTAATCGGTACCTACAACAACATCCAAGGGGCGAAAGCAAAAAAGATGTGTCTGATCAGGAAAAAATAACCGAATAACATTGGAAGTTAGAGCATATTCTTGACTTATATTTAGTACTGATATAGCTTATGCACCTTGTATCCAGCTGGAGGAGGAATCAAGCAATTGAAACGTCTTTCAGGCAATGGGCAATGTCTTTCATAGTGCTCCATTAATGTTAGATCCAGCTTCAATCTCATTTGGTATATGAGATGCCTGTCCAGACAGGGAATTAACTCCGAATGTCGATCATCGCAAACCTTTAAAGAGACAAAAATAGTAGAACAAAAGTTAGAAAGTTAACAAGACAACCAAAATGCGGCAAGTGTTTTCCCGGTCTTCCATATAGCCACAGTCTCACGTATAGTTAAATGAGAGTGATTGTGACATCATCTATCAACAAAACGAAAAAGAACAATATAAAAGGAAAAATAATACTCACTGGGAAGCTCCTAGAAACGATGCCATCTTCACCATCTTCCAGCCCAAACTTCTCATCTTGCTTGCTGCTAAGATCAGAGTCATCATCTCCACCCAAATACGAGGATCCCAGTTTCCTCAATGACCGGCTTCCATACTCTAAAGCAGACTCACCGTTGCTTTTAGAGCCAAAATAAAAATACAGGACAACAACAAAGAGTGCAACAACAGCTACAGAAGTCAACAAGCGCTTCTTCTGCGCTCCATCTGATCTCCCTCGCATCATTTGTGTAGTTTTAGAATCTTCAAAAAAGCTTCACCTTCACCCTTTCCCCTTCAGTTCTTAGAAGTCATTGCTTAGGTGGACCAGTTAGCTCCAAGATCCCGAACGTAAAAGATTGCAGAAATTAGATTCTGAAGGAAGATGGATTTATTCTATTGGCGAAATAACCTGCAAAATCACATGCACAAACAACTACATCAACTCGAGTAGTGTGGCAAAGGGCAAGCAAAAAATAAAAATAAAAATAAAAAGAAAGAAAAGCCACCGAGATATTTCAAAAAAGAATCGAAAAAATTATAAAAAAAAAGCATTATAAACGTCCAACCGCAGTAGATATTGCAATCTTGCATTCACACATACTATATTTCTTTGAAAAGAACATGTAAATTAAACTTCTACTATATTTCTTTTACAATTTCATGATCTCAGAAACAATGAACTCCACGAGATTTTCCTGGCTCAAGCTCGGATATGATACTCCAACTTGAATATTACTCCTTGAATTAGACGATAGGTATGTCTACTTCTCTAGCCAGTTAGGGAATGATAGGTATGTCTACTTCTCTAGCCAGAAACAGAGTTGGCTAACTGCTGGTATATCATTTACGTTTCAGGCTACATTGTCGGCAGTGTCTTCCACTGCCTCACATTCTATTTTTCGTACAACAACTGAAAAAGAGAGTTTAGACGCTATTTACTATATTAAAAAAATGCAAATTCACAATGGAACTTCCCATATCTACAGCTGAGAAGTATCTCAACTATGAACAAGATCCCGATGCATACAAACATTTGGACTAATTGTGAAGACCAATGAAATTCAACTTTTATCCTTGGATATCAAAGCAATAATGTGCTTATACTGATGACAGGTATAACAATAATTAAACTTGCTGAAACACGGATCTGGGTTGATGCAATTAAGAATCCAGGATTACTTATACAAATAAACAAGTCTAGGCCCTATTAGCATTAATAGGTCGAACAACAAAAGCAGAAAACAGATATTACCCTAGCTGAGAATTTTAAAAAACCAAGCATAAAAATGGCAAAGGATAAGCAGAATCCAACATGATCCATTAAACGACCCATAATTACTACTAGTACAAATTAACAAGATCAACCAGTAACATTAATGAGTACAAACAACCTAACCAAAGAACAAATTTTGGCCTAGATGGATAATAAACCAGCTCAAACGCAAATGTCTTGGACAAGCCAGATCCAATATTAAAAGAAAAATGATTGTTGATACAAATCAACAAGACTAAGCAATGGCATGTACAAAAATTATAGCAAAAGATTAGAACTTTGCCTAGCTGAGCATGATTAACAAGCACAAAAGGCCAAAAATGAGTAACCTAGATTCAAAGTTAAAAACAAACATGTTAATATAAATCAACAAGATTAAACACTAGTTCAAAACATTCTAAAACATTAAAAGATCTAAAACATTATAGCAAAAGATTAAAACTTTAGCTAGGTAGGATTAACAATTAAAAAAGGCCAAAATGGATAAGCCAGATTCAATATCCAGCAAAAACAAGATTAAGTAGTAGTGTTAATGGGGCTAAAACATTAGAGCAAAATATTAAAACTTTAACTAGCTTATAACAATTAAGAAGCAAAAGAGAGCAAAAAAGAGCAAATGGGTAAGCCATATTCAATATTAAGAAAAAACTCACTATTGCTAATACAAATCAACAAGATTAAGCAGTAACTAAAGGGTCCAAAATTATTAGAGCAAAAAGATTTGAAATAACAAGCAAAATGGCGAGGGTCCGAAACAGTACAACAAAAATTACAACTCTGAATGGATAGGCAAATAATAGATTAAACACAACATGTTTGTAGAATTGTACCAATATGAATAAAATCTGTAAGAAAGATTGAATATTAAAAAAAAGATTATAATTATTAACACAAATCAATATTAAGCAATACCATTAAACGCGTTAACAGAACAAAAAAACTTAAAACTTTGCCGAGTGAAACCAATGAAGAAGTAGAAAAAAAGCAAATAGGCAAGCAAGAAATCAGTCAGATCCACAACAATAAAAAAAGAATCTTACACTGTTTGAGCAGAACAGGTGCAGATCTGAAATTGGAGAAATGAGTAAGTTTTACAAATTGAGAATAATAGGACGTGTCAAGAAAAACAAGAAAATAGTTAAGTGTATGATGGAGAGAAAGAGAATGGAACAAAGCTCTGTATAAAAAAGAAAATTGTATTATTGGATACAGTTGGGAGGAAGAGAGAGGGGTGGGGGTGCCGACAGAGTGGGGTTGGGGTTGGGCTATTGGATCTCATTTTCAGTGAAAAATGAAAATTTAGGGATATTTTATGCCATTTTTGGAAAATAAAGGGTATAGAAGTGAAAGGTACAAACTTTCATGTTCACAAGTGTGAAATTGAAGAGAAAAAAAACACACAAAAATGGCCTATTCCTAGAAAATAAAAAATAATTACAAACAAGGTAATTTTGGAAGAATAAGATCAATCATTTATAAATTTCAAAATGTCAATAAATTTAAAACAAAATAAAAATTGTACTTATTTGTTTTAGAAATAGAGAGAGTATTATCTTAGAGTGTATATTGAAAACAATTTCAAGTACGCACAAAAAAAAAATTTAGTCTTCGTTAAATATTTATCAAATTTTATTTGTTAGATTTGATAGAGAGAATGATTATTTCTTACTGATCTTTCTTTCTTTTTTTTTTTTTTTTTTATACAAATAGAAAATTTGAGTTATTATTGTTACAACTTTGATTAAACAAAAATTACCAATATAAAATTTTTAAAGCATGTCAATAAATAAGTTCCTTAAAAAAGTGTACCTGGAAATTTGTGTTGTGCATTCATTTTTAGGTAAAAAATAATTTTTAACACATTATTGGACTCATAATAATATCCAACACTAGTGTATATATCTAGAAAAATTATTATTTATGGTAAACTTGAAAGAGTTCTTTTTTTGGAGATTATTATTTGAATATCTTTACTGCTCAAGGCTATTAGAAAGTATATAAATGAATGTATGCTCCTTTTTGGATATTTTCCATTTTTTAATATGGTTATTAATTAAGAAATAAAAATGATTAAAAAATTGTTGAGATCTTGAACTCGGGACATTAATAAATAATTAGAAAATTGAAATTCCATGAGGAATGGGATCTTTGCCCATGGATGGTCACCATGTGCTCTTGATTCAATAAATTTCAACATTTCTTATAATACTATAAATAATTAATTTATTACGCGCGACTGATACTCTTATTTAAAAGTTTTAATAATTTTTAATTAACGTGTAATTCAAAATCAATAATTCAGTGGGACGAATATACAAATAAAAAGTGATAATGTAGAATTTACTTTATAATTTTTACTATCCCACAAACAACTTGAAAATCATAGAACGACAAGAAACTAGCTATATATATGCTTCAATGGACATAAATACTTTCGTGTGAGTGACACATTTTGAATCATAAAATTTTTAATTAGTTCGAAAAGATGATCATGAGTTATGGTAATGGATTAAGTAGAATGTAACTGAGTCAGTAGAGAAGATAGTTAACATTAAATAAAATCTCACATAAATAACTGAATAATACCTACTTAACATTACACTCTTAACAATATTTTGAGCCTGCATACAATTAATATATAATTAATGTATGAGTGCAAATTATCAAATATTAATTTTTATATCACAAAACTTTGATCAAAATCTGTAACATACATATATACTACTATGAAGAATAAAGTTTTCTAAAGCTAAACAAACATATATACTTCTCTTTTATTTCTTTAAACAATTTATTTAATTCAGTGTTAGTATCAAAACCATTAATATATATTCATTATTCAATCATAATTAACTAATTTGCATTGTTACTTTTTTAAAATTAATAAGGTTAAATTATTTTATTTAAATGCTATGTACAGAGTAATATATAAAACATAGTATTATTGTCAATATATTTTGAACTCAGAGCAATTAGATATTGTCACACATATAATACTTTTTTTCCATTAGAAAATCATTTTTCTCATTATGATAAGAAAAGATGTAAAAAGTTGAAAGTGATATCAAAGAAATATAATTTGTGCCGACAGATCTAGATACTATAAATTGACATATAAATTAATTGTAGATTAAAACACACGCAACTTAGCTTTCTGTTTTTACGAAGATCTCGGATATGAGTCCTCCTTGATATAAAGTAACATTTATTGAAAAAAAGCATTTTATTTGTTAATATGAAAATTCTCAATACAAATTCAAATTTAATTAGATATTAACATAGATTTCGAACATTGAGTTAAAAAAATTAAAATATATGAAATTATTTCATTATGATACATCTTTTAAAACTTTTACGACCTTAAACTTTGTTGTAATGTTTTTTTTTCTCAACCCAACTCTTTAATCCTCTAATTTTTATTTATTTTTTGTAAAACAATCCTCTAATAGAAAAATAGGTGAGTTTAATATATATATATATATATATATATATATATATATATTCTACTATTTATATATAAGTGGCAATAAACACATAGCTGAAGGTAAACATCTCTGCTTCAGCTGTGTGTCTATTTACATACCTAGCTATTTGGCCTACTGGATTAAGCTTAATTACTCTCTTGGTTTACTTTTATTGTTATGTTACGTTTTTTGAAAGTCAATTTGACTAATTTTCAAAGTTAAATTAATTACATTAATTTGATATTTTAACCAAAAAATTTAGATACTCAAAACTATATTGCAATTTTTTGCATATCAATATGATGAAAAAATATATTGTAAATGTTAATCGAAATTTTTATGATTTGACTTTAAAAATGGAAAGTATGACAATTAATAGTACACGAAGGGAGTATTATTTTGATAATTAATGACCTCTACATCTACTAATTGATTTACAAGATTTTCACCTTAAAATTTTGTGTTTTAATTTGTAGAGGTCTTTGATTAATTTTATCTTACTTATTGATTTGAGGCTTTTGAGGTCTTTGATTAATTTCTTATTCATATTTTAGTTGTTCCATCTTAACAACACAAGAGACAACCAATGTGCCTGCTTCACATGTGTGGTTCCACGCGATAATTAACAACATATTGACTTTTGAAATTCTATTTGTGTCATATATATTGGGAAAAGGAAAATAACATATATTATTTAAAATTACATAAGATACTGTAAATTACAATAATTAATAACTTAAAGTATTTAATATCATATTGTAGTTTAATTAACTTTCTAAATTTTATCTGTATCACATAAAATAAAATGAAAAATAATAAATATTGGCCCCGTACTAGCACAGGCGCATGTGTCTAGTAAATATATATTATATATATATATATAATATATATATATATATATATATATATAGTTTTCTTGAGATGTCAAATATGAAATCTTGAAAATAAGTGTTACCTGCTATAATACATAATGTATAAATTATTTAAAGTAACTATATATATTAAGTAAAAATAAATATAATTATCTTAAAATTTAAGTTTACTTAATTAATGACTACAAGTTGCATGTGGACTTCAACGAAAGCTGTCAATTTCTAATCATTTTCGTCGGTGGCTTATCTTGGGCTGGATCGACTATGTTGGGCCAGTCTAAAAGCCCAATACAAAAAATTCATAAGCCCATTTGTGAATGTCCAAAAATTAAAGGGCCCAAACTGAACATTTTCGATGGGCTCAATAGACAAAGGCCCATGGACCGAGTTAACGCCATTCGCTACGCTCACATGTGATGGGTTCCTAAGATTGGTCAAAGTGATCGAGCCGATGCCATAATTTAAGTCGATGATGTTCATTGCATTATCAGCTCGCAAGGTGTGGCGATCCAAGATCACCACACGTTGTCGAAGATAATGTCATGAATTGGAGTGTGTTCAAATGACTCCTACGTTCTTAATTTTGAACTGGTTAGAATTAGAGATAGATAGATAGATGAATAGATAGATAGACGGAGCGTGCTCGGAGTGGCTCGAGTTCCGAGAAAGATCATAAGTCACTAGAGCAAATTTCCACATTTATATGGACTTGTTGTATTTGTGGTGTGAATTATTGGGCTAATTATCATAGTTTTTGGGCCTTTAGAACTAGGCCTAGGAACACTTCCTCTAAGTAATCATATGCAAAAATGAAAATTGTTTTAAAAATTATTAGGAAATATGAATTAAGGATTTAAACTTCATAAGATTCGAATTGTACTAATTAAGCTACAATCTAATAGACTAGTGAGTAAATATGTTCAAAAAACTTACTCCCTCCGAGGATGGTTTAGTTCGACTTGGAACAGAGTTTAAGAAAAGAAAGAAGACTTTTTAATTTAGTGGTTCTAAATTAAAGTTACGTCTAATGGACCAAAATGTCCTTTAATCTTTTAGTTTCTTTGAAAAAAAAAAACGAGTTAATGTTTAAAATAATACGTGTGAACTATTATCATTTTGCGAATTTCACATTCGAACTATGAGTTGGTACCTTTCTCTACTTAAATAATTATCATCTACTCAATTAAATGTGTTTTAATTGATGATTCAGATAGAAGAATCATACAATTAAATATTAAATTAAGAAACTTATTGAAAAATGATAATTCAAATATATTTTTGATAATTATGTTTAAAAACACATAGAACGACAACTTTTAAATTTTGAGACAAATATGTTATAGATAAGTTGATTTTGGCTCCCAAAAGTGCCAACAAATTAAATCTTTTTGATATTTGTTCTTTAAATTGATTACAAGATAAGACATGTTACTTTAATGAATTTTTATGTGGTATTTAACGGTTCAATCTTAGTGATAAGCACTTAATTTAAAGTTGGTTAATTTTATTCGATTTGTTTGTGCTAAACAAGAATATAATTATGAGTACCTTTTTTATGGAACAAATTACTTTGCATCACAACTTGGAGAACATCATGAGGAGACAACTAAGATTATTATCATAATTATTTTTATAATATATGGTTTTTTATTTTATTTTATTGTTATAACAAAATATTGATGTCGAATCCACAACTTAAATAAAAAAAAAATGTAGCTACTATATATAATATATATGAAATCTTGTCAAAACTACTATTACTATTTCAATAAAACATATTTGAAATTGATCTTGATAAACTATATGAAATTTTGAACAAAAATATTCTATATTTAAATTTTACAAGGTCAGACTTCACATAAAAATATATAAGCCAGTCATACTTTATACGCAAATATTTGTAACTTTAATTGTATATATTTGAAATTGTTCCTAAGCGAGTCGAATTGCATTTAAGGAAAAAAAGGTAAATATATCCCTGAACTATTATAAATGGTATGCAGATACCATTCGTCATACTTTTGGGACAATTGTGCCCCTACCGTCAAAAAACGAGAGCGTATATGCCCTTCATTCTAACAAAAGATTAAATAGGAACACGTGACACAATCTTATCTATTGATCCGATATCGGGTTGGCGGATAAAATTATGATACGTGTATGTATGTTAGTATAAAAAGTATATATGCTCTACCTTTTGGGCGGCATGGACATTTATGTCCCAAGAAAATGATGAAGGATATCTGCATACCATTTATGATAGTTCGAATATGTATTTGTCCTTTTTTCCTTTTTTTGAGATAAATTAAATGACGCCTCCAAAATTGGATATTTGTTCACTTTGCCTACATTTTGATATATTAAATATATGTAGATTGTATTAAAAGAATTTAAATCTTATAGCTTTAAGCATATCACATGAAAAGTTAAAGATTTAAAAAAAATTTTGTCAAAAAAGAAAATAAAATGATTTTTAAAAAATTAATCAAAAAAAGTTTTCCATTTTTAGAATGCGTAGAAGTTATAAAAATAAATAAATAGAAGTTTTATTAAACATTATAGTTTAAGAACTCATCCAATCCAACGCAGTGCTATTATTGGAAAGATTAATAATTTATCATCCAAAATTTTAGGAACCTACTTATTAAATTAACCCTGTTTAATATAGGAGGGTATACACTTTCAAAGAGATTCTTTTAAGTTTTCGAAATGATTTTTTTTAAATTATTTTATTTAAAACAGAATAATTCTCTACTGACAATGAAATATAATAATATTTGTTCAGGTTTTTTACCTAAAGGAAAAAAAAACTTACTTTTATTTTCAAAAACCTACCTATTAAAGTCAAATGAACAATTTTTTTTAATCGATCAAGACTTTACCGACCTATACAATTAATGTTTATAGCAACAATATTTCCTTTTTAAATTGCATTTTACCTAGTTACGATATCAAGGACATGATAAATATATTTTAAAATCTTTAAGTACATTATTAATACATGTTAAAACCAAAAATTAAGAGACCACAAAAAACAAGACTGCAAAATATTCTTTTTTTTTTCTCGAGCCAACAACTTGTACTAATAATTTCTTTGAATGTACCATTAAAGAAAAAAATGTATGAAAATTCCCCCTTTTAAAGGAAGTTTTACACTATCTCCAATGGTTATTAATTATCACAATTAACATTAGGTTAAAACTAAAAACAAGAAAATTTACTACTAACTAACTAATACTACTAGGATTACCTATATATATAATTTAAACAATAACATATTAAGTGTAATTTCATAAATGAGATCTGAAGAGGTTGATGTTATCATCCTTATCCCGACCATATAAGGATAGAAAATTATTTCTGATAAACCCTCGCTCAAATAAAAACATATTATAAAGGATAATATGATGCCGAAGCAAAGGTAATAACATGTATTAAAAAAATGAAGCATAAGAAAATAAGGGCATCATAACACATAGAACGAAAACTAGATGACGTCTGCCTATCTAGTCTCTACTAACCTTCTAACTTAACCATCGACTTTTATAACCTCCTATCTAGAATCATGTCTTCCGTAAGTTACATGTGAGTTATGTCCCGTCCAATCTCATCTCCTTAATATTTCTTTGGCCTACTTCTACTTTTTCTCAGAACCAGTATAGCCAACCTTTTACGCCTCAACGGCATTCATTCAGTTGTCCTGTTCAGATAACATATGAACAACCCATCTTGGAATTTCGATTAAATTCGAATCGCGCACTGCATGGTCCATTCGGGTTGACGTTTCTAGCAGAATTTTCTTCATAACTAGAACTTGAATTCGAGACCTTTGATTAAGAGTAAACACTTTCACCAGTGTACTACAACCCATGTTGGTTCATTTTAATCTTTTTCCCTACATGTCAAATAGTTTTTTAAATCCATTGAATGAGGAAAATCCTAGTATAAAAATCTAGAATTAGTGTTAATACTATAGGAAAATGACATACAATATAATATAAAGTTTTTCAGTAAAAATTAAAAATAGTTGGAATTAAGTCTCTTTCATTCAGTGAAGACTATTTGCTTCATCCACTCAAGATCTTGAAAGCAACATGACAAGATTCTTCAAAAAAATTAAAAAGATGTGAGATTTCAATGGGAAAAAAATCAAAATAATTCCACAAACATTATTTTATTTTATTTTTAGATTTTTTTTAAAAAAAATGAAAAAAGAATCTTTAAGCCGACATGACTAATCAATTAGGGTACTATTTTCACCTTGAGATGAATATGGATAACACCAAAAATGTCACCATATAAAAAGGGATAATTGAATAAGACTTGTGTACTACAAGTTCAAAATTGTTTAGGCCTAAGTGGTTGTAACATAAGTTTCAATAAACTTTAATCAATTTTAATATAATAAGTTATCTTTATATATCTAGTCAGCTATTACGTTTTAACGTATACATAGAGACATGAACGTTAACATTGTCCGTGCAAGATTAATTGAATATTGTTCAAAAATTCATTTCTAGTACATTACTTTACTGTAACATCATGTTTCAAATTGTGAAATTTGAGAAATATCTTAAATTTATTATGACTCTAATAGTAAGATCATTTATATTTTTCAGGTTCAAGTCCTAATTAAAATAGAGTTAACGAACAATTTACTCCTAAAATACTAATTAGTTTCCAATAATTACGATAACAAAATCTTTTTAGTGGCAATAAATGTACACATAAATAAAGAATGCAAAGTCTTACAGGAATTAGTTAAGTGCAATTAGACTCAAAGTCGCTAAAGGTTTTAGGATATATAAAAAATGTTAATTATCGCTAAAAATACATATTTAATAATAATTAAGCTATTATCTTTAATTAATTGCTGCTAAAGATAATTTTTAACATAGTGAATGCGAATCTAGATTAATTGGCCTAACTGATTGTAACTTGAGTTTCATAGCATTTTTCGATTGTTATACGTGTTGGGAGATATAAGTTTAACAGCATGTATAAATATCTAATCAACTATTGCGCCTTAATTTATTCTTCAGACGTAACGTTAACATCGTCTATGCGATAATAATCGAATATGTTATTCTAATAAGTAGTTGTAACTTAAGTTTCGTGGCATCTATCGATTGTGGCAAGTGTCAAGAGAGATTAGTTTAATAATATATGTTATCTTCATATGTCTAGTCAACTGTTACGCCTTAACATATTTTTCGGAGATGTAACGTTAATATGTCTACTATAATAATTGAGTATTGTTCAATAAAACATATTTCTTGTACATCACTTTCACTGTAACGTCATGTTTCAAAATGTGATTTTTTTTTTAAATTTATTTTCTTATTTCTTTATTTATAAAAATCTTCTATAGTATTGTCATTGTGATACACTAGAGATATTAGATTACTAGCTAGGTAGACTTCTCTTTAGAAACATGGTAATGTTGGATTATAATGACTCCAATATTATCGAGATTTTAAATTTATTAGTTTTGAATTTTTAAAATTATAACTTATTGAATTTTGAATATATAGTATAAATATAAAATATGATCAAAATTATTAAATTCCGATAAATTCATAAAGCAAAAATGCTCCTTTTTGAGTATTATTTCATTGATTTTGGTTTATCTTTCTTTCATGCATTCAAAACATTAAAACAGAAAGTAGAATAAATAGTGAAATATTTAGACATACGAACATGAGTTGTGGTGCACTGTGAGAGTGCTTCACCCTTAACTAGAGGTTTTGGGTTCGAGCCCTGGATATGAAGAAAATCTTGTTGCGAGCGTCACCCCTAATGGGCCCTATAATACGCGATCTGAATTTAGTCAGAGCTCCAATGTTGGGCTCTCCGAAAACTAGGTGGGAAATCAAAAACCAAATAAAAAAATATTTAGAGATAATTTTTTTTACGTCCTTAAGACTATTGTCATTTAAATTAATTTCTTCGACATAATATAAAAGAGCCTATTCTGCAAATAGCAAAATTCAAATTTATACCATTTCAAGAATTTTACACGACGAACAAATCATCTTATCATATCCGAAGCAAGACCTTCGAATTTATAAACAATGAATTTCATATTAATTGAGTCTTATCCAAATCGATAGAAAAAAAGAAAAAAAAAAAGAGATAATAATTAGATTGTTCACTATATATATATACACAGAAGTTGGAGACAAATTGATATGAATTCATGCTTGTAGACTGTGGATACTTGGGACATTGTCGGTTACATAAACATGTTGAAATAGATCCAACAGAGAAAATATTATAATATTTTAATAAAATGAAATAATATATATAAAAAATAAATATATATATAGCAACTTATACAATGGATATTACCCACGCTTTATATATGTATTAAACTTTTTTTCAAAAAAATTATTCTATATTAGATTAGCTTTGAAGATATTTTAGTTCACTAAGTTTAAAAAATACAGACCAGTTAGATAGCTTGGGTACGATTTTTATTGGAGATTTATGGATCGCAGATGATATGTTTCCGTGACCTTTCACCTATAAAAGCAAATAAAAAATCGAATATTTATCAACAAAATAAAGTGAAAGATTAAATATTTAATCAATTAAAATTTTAAAATGTCACATCTATTAGAGTCTAAGTATTTGTTGTGATATTTATGTAAAGATGATAAAGAGTTAATAATATGCTTTTAAATTATGTGAAATTGCACAAAATGTCATTTGTTAATAATTGGTCTAAAAATGCTTTTATCGTTAATAGTTTGGCTCCCTATTATATTTAATTGGGTGAAAAATCTTTTGTTTTTTCGAATAAACATAAATATTTTTGTTATATCCTAATAAAATATAATTTTTAAAGAATGTTGTTTATTTATTTTCTTTAGCTAATGAAAAAATGGAAAGTACCCCCAATCTCGTCTTATCAATTACAACAAATACTCCATATAGTATACTTTTTTAACATATAATCATTTAAATAACCATAAGTTTTTTTTCCACGTCCGGAATTGACCCTTCTATTTTTCAAGAAGATTCGCGGCATGAAGCCCTGAAATCTAATTTACTATAAAAATTCAAAAAGAATTTTAACATCTCAATAATAGGGAAAATTGTGCGGAATAGGAAACATTTAAATCATATTAAATGTTATAGCTATTGTATAGGAAAATTGTACTTTGAGCTTTAGTTTTATCCAAACTCGCTTTTAGTTTGATTTGTATAATTTAGCTTATTTGAATAAATTTAAAATTTGTATAATTCAGTTTCTGATTGTATAAATTCAGAATATTGTACATGTTTATGCTAGCTATTTATATACGATTTAAGAAAAATTAATAATAAATTATCATATGTATATATTGACAAGCGAAATATACAAACGAAGTTCTGAAAATTTTCTAAATATATAACTATAAAATTTGTATATATTTACCATATTTGAATATTCGCAAACGATATATGCAAACGTGCATCTATAACAAACAGAGCTATAAGTATGAAGCGCAATTATCAAAACTATAGCTATAGAGTCTTATTATGTCTATTATGTTTGCTATTTCTGAAATTTTCTCTCAATAAAATCCACAACAAAATTCAACCCTATACCGTGTATGAGTTATGTAAATTTTTTGTATATATTGTATATTAATTATACACCAAATATACTCTGAAGACAATTGCAAAAAGTTACTGTTAGATGAGTGATTTATTTGTATTTTTTTTAAAGAAATTCTTTAGCATTAATCATCTCCTTTTTGGTCAAGGTTGTTAAGAGTTGCATAAATAGGCAATGCCTAAATTTGACATTCTAAGGTCAAACTTTATGATTTAGTCATGATTTTATTACTATAAATATTTTTATTATGTAAATGATGAATGTATACAACTTTACACATTTTAAGTTTCATATTCATTTTCTTAAAAAATAAATAATTGGACACTAAATTTTATTGTTACACATTGCTACTTCTTGTATTCAAAAAAGCAAAATACAAAGTAAGTCCAAGATATCTTTAATTGTATGAAATGCACTAAATCTAATAATACTATGATATCTCCATTTTCATGACCTTATTAATTTTACATCTTTTTTTCTTTTTTGAAATATTGACAAAAGTACAAAGATCATCAACTTACCATGAATAAATGATCTCTCTCTCTCTCAATTGAGATTTGTTTTATAAAAATTATCGCGATATGATGACGTTGGATTTTAAAAAATGTGAATGGAAAATAAAGAGTTGCGATTTTTATGAAGAATTTTGATTTTTATGAAAAGTTGTGAGTTTTACGAAGTTGTGACTTTTTCAAAAAGTTTATGACCTTTCTGATAATGAATAATAAGAACCTTTTCACACTACCCTTTGTTTTGTATAAATTGAAGGATATACTCTCATTTTAGGAAAATGGATTTTCTTGACTTTTTCTTCTACTATTAAATTAGTATTCTAAGTGTACTTTAATGTTATTGAGTGGTACACTGACACCGTGGTTTTAGGTACCGATACATCAGTGAGTAAGATCGTTATATTCTGGGAGGATATATTCCATTAACCTAGTATACTTGAAGGGAATAATATAAATTTCTTAAGGCGATACTGCACATTCAGTGGGCTTTATTTTCTTGTTTAAGAAAAATATTTTGTATATTATTTATAATCTGTTTCTGGTTCTATTTTCTATACTAGCTTAATTCTCTAGTTTTGAAAATACTCTTTAAACTTTGTTGTTCCTATCTGGTTCTTCGAAATTTTATTAAGTATCTTAGGAATATAAAATGAACAACAGACGTGACCTTTATATCCGTAGATTAAAAATTAGAGGGGGAGCCTAATGTCACGGACTTAGAGTATTTGCTAAGACTCCGTGCGGCACTTGACAACTTACTCACGATTCTTTCACGATCTCGTAAGCTCAAGTAAGCCTTTAACTTGGAACACTAAGAGAATATGAAGAAAGACTAAGAAAGACTTTGGAAGACAAGACTTATATTAACTTGAGAACTTTGCTTACAACTTTGGTTGGTTTGTTGGATGATTTACAAATGAATGACCCTTCTATTTATACTACATTTTAAGGGCCTAAGAGTAAATAAAATTTACTATACAAGTCCTTCCTCTATTTACACTTTGGTCCATATTCTAGAGAATTTCACATTGTCTAGAATATGCTAAAGTTTTCTACAAGACTCTAAAGTGTTTTAGTCTTCTCCACAAAACCAGACGAGTCTAGAGCCTTCTTGAAAACCTCTTCAAGACTCTAGCTCCTCCTCCCCCGTTTGGACGTGAAATCTGGTTAGAATTGTGGCGGGACATCACACTAAGCTCAACTCTCTTTCTAGTTTTCATCTAATGACTGTTCGCAGAACAAAGTATAAACAAAAACTATACAAAGTTTTGCACAAATGTACAAGTTTGAGAATTCGACATAATAGGCAAAAAATAGCTTATTATATGAACTAGATCATTTTTAATTAAGAATATAAGTATAGAGGATTATTAGTTAAACACTATTTATAATATATATCATCAAGCTATTCAAAGTTAGCTTAACATTTATAACATTCAACTAACTGTCTAACTAATGTTTTGTGTCAAGAAAAAACAACCAATAGGGCATTGACATCTATAATTAGTGTTTAGAACAGACTTCTTCCGTTTCCTATTAGTTGACGTTCATCTTATTATAATCTCAAATTACTTATCAATTTATAAAAATCATGCTCGAATTAATTAATTTATTTTTTCTTTCTACCTTTCTTTTTTTATGATTTATTAGGATTTTTTTCGTATAAAGAAAAACTGAACAATTAATAAGATAGAACTCAAAGATACATATCGCTACTAGCACAACCATTTAGCCAAAAAGATCTTTATGTGAATTTTACTGTTTAATACTATTCTTTTAATTAAATAATTTAAAAATGCAATTGATAAGCTTTATATATAGTTGATCATTTTCTCTTTTACGTTTCATTCACTTAAATCAAGAGATATTAATTCGAATTCTTAGAACAAAAAATACTTTTGATATATATACACTTCTTCTTAGGAAATTCCTATAAAATTTAGTCGTTTTTATCCAAACAGTATAAAGGCGGAATTAAAATTTAACTAAATTTTTATTCTTTAAATTGTACATATTCTATAGTCATTTTTACTAAAAATACAGAGTTTAAACTAAAGCTACTCAATTCGGCCATATCCGTAGCCAAAACGCTAGCTTCGCCCCTAGTCCTAAAACCTTGTAATTTTTTTTTTATTGAATTTAAAAACTCATAAACTCAAAATTCTTTTATCTTTACACGATGCGAATTCGAATTCATAAACCTAATAATGAAAACTTTTTTCAAAGTAAAAAATGTGACCTGCAGATTTGATGGTAGATACCTAACTTTTGCCAAATGTAAAGATCAAATAATAAGTTTGAAAAAATGTGAATATTTTTTTTTCTTTTCATGCAGAGTCTAGTCCAAGAATAAAAACAAAAAAAGTTAGGTTATTTTTGTCATTTTAATCAAGGTATTGTCAATCACTGCCACAAAAAAAATAAAAAAAAATAGAGGGGTTCACTATAGTTGAAGGAAACAAAATCATATTATTCTCAACTTTCAAAATTTTTCTTTTTATAACTCTAAAATAGTATTAAGCTTTTTCCTGTCTACATCTATCATTTCCAATCTTACTGTCAACCTCTTTTTATTTCCACAAAAGCCCTAACTAGGTCCCTTTACACTTACCAAAATAATACCATTACTACCCTTAACCCCACCCCCAAACCCCATTTCTAGGAAAAAATCAGCCAATCTATGTATACATTTTAAGAAATTAAAGTTTATACAAACATCAAAGTTTTTATTTTTTTTTTTAATCTTAGGAATGATCAAGTTATTGACTATAAAACCAAAGAAAAGATTATATCTTTCGTCTAGTGATATTGCATTGAGTATGAGGAACAAATTATCTATTTTTTTAAATATGAATCCAAATATAGTCTTTGATTATTTCGAAATAAAATTAAAGATACGGAAAAAAGTTTGAAAAACACTTTAACTTAATTTGGCTGAAATTATTGTTACGATACCAAATTTTACGGAGGATCTTTTATTCCTTTACTATTTAATAGTGTATTTTAGGGGTATATATGTGTCCACGTGCACACATTACTATTTATAATGATTTTCACATAGACACACACATATATATATATCTTTAAAATACAATGTTAAATAATGTAGGGGGTAAAAGGTCCTTTTCAGAGCTCAGTATTATTACAGCAATTTCGATCAATGTTCGAATATATTTCTGACATTTTCCATCTAAACATAACTACTCATTTAGTAATTGATGGTACATCAAATTAGAGAAGATAAAAACTCCTTTTAAAACTTGTGATATATTTAAGCGTTAGAGATGAGTTTTAAAAAGAATGATTCTTTTCCTTTTCTGTTAACCTTTTAATTCTAATTTTTTACGTGACATATATATTTAGCACCATAAGATAAATAAATTAAGATTTAAAATTCTGTGTCAAATTAAAACTAGACAAACAAGTTACTCCTCCATTTCAATTTGTTTATCATGCATTCTGATAACTTTTCAGTTTCAGCTTTTCATATTTAAAGAGTGTTCTACTGTACATTCTACGCATCTTTTAAAATAACAAGATTCAAAAATATTCTTTATTTTCTTTACTTAAAATTAAGTCAGGACAACATTAAAACAGAAAAAATATAACCAAAATAATTATCTTTTAAATAACAAATCAAAAAGAAAAACGATTCACATAAACTAACCCGAACAAAATAAGAGAAACTAAAGTTCAGCCCCCCCTACTCTTTCCCCAATCTTAACATATCACCCCCTGTCTCTCTAAAATTCACTCTATTTTATTCCATCATGTAGCTAACCAGACCTCACATGGTAATCATAAGCAAGCAACATAAAAACCCTAATTCACTATAAATCTATTGGTTCTTATAACCTACTCCCTAGCTCCTCTATTACCCTAAAAAAAACTTCTTATTCATCTTTTATACCACACCTCTCTTCTCTCTCTCCCAAATAAAAGATCATCAAATCAAACAAACAAAAAAAAAAAAAACCACAAATAAGATCAAAGATAATGGAACACAACCAAGAAGTGGATTCACCAAACTCGGTCATCATCAACCACCACCATCATCACAATCACAACGTTGATAACAATTCGATGACGATGTTAGCGGGTAACAATAATAATAATAATAATAGTTATCCTGCTTCATCGTCATCGAGTTCTCCAACAACCCTAAGCCGATACGAGAACCAAAAACGTCGTGATTGGAACACGTTCGGTCAATACCTAAGAAACCATAGACCACCACTCTCTCTCACTCGTTGTAGTGGGGCACACGTGCTAGAATTTCTTCGATACCTTGACCAATTTGGAAAGACTAAGGTTCACACTCAACTATGTCCATTTTTCGGGCACCCAAACCCACCCGCACCTTGTCCGTGCCCGTTAAGACAAGCCTGGGGGAGCCTTGATGCACTCATAGGACGGCTTCGAGCCGCTTATGAGGAAAACGGTGGAAAACCCGAAACTAACCCTTTCGGTGCAAGGGCAGTTAGGCTTTACCTTCGCGAAGTTCGCGATTCTCAAGCTAAAGCTAGAGGAATAAGTTATGAAAAAAAGAAACGCAAAAAACCAAATCCTCAACATTCATCATCATCATCGTCATTGCCACCGCCAAATGGAAATTCAAGCTAATAATAAGATTTGTTTTTAATTAAACAAATCTTATTTTTTCTTTTTCATGATGTATGGTATGTATGTCTATTTTCTAGTTTTAAAAAAAAAAAAATAGGAACCCTATTTTTCCCTATTATTACTATTTATGGGTACTGAAATTTGAAATTGAAACATTGATCTTGATCAGTACTTTTTTTTTGTTACTAATTATTATGCAAATGATGACAGCTTTTTTAGAAGTGGTAGTGGTATTAATGGAAGTTGCAGTGGCAGTAACTGTTATTAATTAAAAAATAAATAACATTCTAATTATTAAGATCTAGGTGAAATGTTTTGTTGTGCTATAGATATTTTTTTTCTGACTAGGAGGATCGATAGTGTTTTTCCTATTATCTAATTTTTTGGTTTATATAGTTGACTATTTAAACGTTATTTGTTAGTTATAAATTTTTATTTTTATCTGAATCAAGAATTAATAGTGTTTTCACTTATCTGTTAGCCAGTGTCACTCAATTAGTACTTGATCAAATCACGATTACTTGTTTTCGTTGATATTTTTTTTTTATCACAAAAATCAATAGTGTTTTTTCGATGTACTTAATCATACTTGATCAAACCTTATGCACTTGTTTAATCACAAGAATCAATCGTATTTCAAGTCTCTAACTACTTGAGTAAACTTTACTTGTAGATCTTTCAACATTCGGTATGGATATTTATGATTTGTTATATATTTCATAGATTTGCTTGTTATATCATGTTTTATGTCTTTTTGTTCTTTTGCCAAAATATTAAATGGCAAGTGTAATTAGTAGACTTTAGCAAGATTTCACATGTCAGCTTTGTCTAGGATTGGTCTGATTTTGACAGTGCAAAATATAGACACAATTTCATCATCAATCATCTTCTTTTCTTTTTTTCATACTTAATTGGGTATTTTTTGAGAACTTATGGTATACATAATTGGCTTGCCTATATCTATGTTTTTTTTTAAAAAAAAAACAAAAATGTATATACTCTTAATTTGAATTTTATATTATTTCTTATCCAGCCAGTAGGAACTTACATGTCGGTAGAGATATGTTTATTATAAATTATTAAGTCAATGGAATCTCCTAGAAGTAATTTAAAAGAGTTTATGTTATTGCATCGATAAATATAAAAAAATATTTATATAGTCAGATTATCGAAAAAATATACATTATCCATGTACAAGATAGGAAAGTTAAATTATACATATAATGACTATTATATACTTTATCATTGTATAGTATAACTTAAATCATATTGGAATTGAATTTAAGCTATATATACACTACATATAAAAAGAATTTTTACAATATCATAGACAAGTCTATTTTTTTATTTTACACCCCCTCCCCCTCTTTTTTATCATCATAAAAGATGACATGTATAAATAATTTATCTATCAATACGAAATTACAATAAAATCTACGTATATTTTATCTTTTTTCGTTTTCTTATAATATCATACTATGTTATTTTGTTTTGTTTTGTGGATTTTGTGGATGTTGTGTGTGGAAATGTTTCAGGGTGTTCCTCAGTAAGATCATATGACATCATTTAATAAACCAAATCCATCACCCATTGCTCCATTGTGTCATCTCTATCTTATCAAAATGTTCCCTAAAAGAGTATAGGGGCATTAAATTTAGAGAGGTACAATTCACCATTCAAAATGTTATTTCAACAATATTATAATATATAGTTAGATATTGCACATTTATGGCCATTTAGCCTTGACCACAAAAAAAGACAAAACTTACCTACAAAATACTAACTAGATATGGTTGCTCCCTCAAGTTATGGCAAAAAAAACTAGAGTCCATTTGTGGTTTTACAATGTGATATTATACACATTCTTGTTATTATATTAACCTATCTTCAATTTGATTTCTTTGTGTTAGAATACATAAAATTTAGATATCTAAGTTAGTACGATTTTTCATACTTGTATTGAAATTTTTAGAAAATGCATAGCTTTTAAAAAATTCGATACATACTCGATAATATTTTTGAAAAAAATTCAAGCCACTTAATATCCTAGCCGCTACTAGTTATATTGTTGTTTGGACCTTCTGAAAATGTATTACACTCGCAATAGATCCTCCAGAAACACATATTTTGGAGGAATTGACAAACCCTACAACATGTTTGATGAGTTTGAGCAATATACATAACATACGTTACTTGATCACTCCAAAAATATATTTAGATACCTTGAATGATGCATAGCTTTTGAAGGATTTAATACATTTATAACATTATTTTTAAAAGGTTTGAACAACATATAGTCTACCAGTCGAATTGGTTTTGTAATTTTTAGCTAGATTACTTGAGAATCGCACTATATTATTGTGTTATATCTCCTATATATAGTTGTTAAGATGTATCGCTCTAATTCTTTTTTAATTGTTAGGCGTGTTGATTTTATTTTCAATAATTGACTATTCTTGGAGTTTAATTTAGGATCAATTAGTATTAATCAATGTACTATATATTGACTTTTTATGTTTATTATTTTTTGAGTAAATTTGAGAAAAAAGTCATTATCTTAAAGAAGTGATACTCATGTTCTTTCATTTTAGTGTCAACATATTATTAGCTAATGATAAGTTGTCTCATAAATTTTGTTTGCAAAATGAATTAATGTTTAGTGCAATTAGCAGTACATACTACATAGTGGCATAGCCAAGCACAATGAAGAGCGATCAACCGAACATCTTAGTGAAAAATTTATATTAAATATTAGAAAATTATATTAACTATATAGGTTACAAATTATATTAGAAATTTCTAATTGCACCTTTAATAAGTGGCATGTCTTGATGGATTTTGTATAGATATGTGATTATATATGTCTAAGTTATTTTTTCATGAATAATATATGTGTAATCATTCTTAAAAGAGTATATAATAGCTCACTGATCGAATATGCTAATTTGAAAACAAATGAGATTAATTAGCAATCTATTGAGACTATGGACTATCAAAATATATGTGGGGTGGGGTGGGGGTGAGGGTGAGGGTGGGGGGGGGTTCAACTTTTAGAATTGCCAAAATGATGTTTCATTTTTTTTAAAAAAAATATTAATATTGAGTTAACTTGAACAAAAATCAAAAGAAACTAATCCACTAATTACAAGAAGACATGTACATGCTTGATACCTCTTTTGGTATCAGATTAATCGCGTGATCAGAAATTTCATTAAAAATATTTAAAATATAAAAAATCGTGAAATCTTGATTGATCGATCGATCGATTTGTTCATAGTGTTATTGCCTGCCGTTTAATTCGAATGTGTTGAACTTAGGGACGAGTTGTAATTATAAAGATGTTTGATCATATAAAATACAATTTAATTAACAAACCTCGATAACTTCTCCAATTAAAGGAATATTTATCTATTTATGTTCTTTATTATATTTTCTTAATGTATGTTGTTACCTTTTTCTTAATTTTTTTTTTTTGTTATCTTAGACCTACCATATTGAAACATGATTTCTTGTCTGCCTAAAGCATACCCAAATTGCCTAAAAACTTGTGTTAAAATATTAAAAGTTGTAAAAGCATTAGGGAACAACAGTAAAATTGATTAAGAACATTCTCAACATATATGATTAGTGCCTCAAGAGGGCAAACATGAGTCCAAATGAATATTAATTACTCAAATTTATGATTATATGGATCAAACCAATAATTATTATTATTTTACCCTACATAAAATTACAAACTGACGGCAAAGGGTTGTTTGGTTGTTAGAAAAGTTATACATGTATTAATACGATAGGGATTAAGTATTTACGTATTAGTAGTGTAAGGACTAGTTATTTTTACACGTATTAGCCAAATACTTCCCTTTGTGTGTTTAGTGTTATATATATCAACTAAAATACCACCAAATATAGTACTCTCTGTTCAATAATCGCTATCTACTAGTATTGACTTGATACACCGCTCAAGAAACTATAAATAGAAAGTTAATTTTACTATATCGCCCTTTAAATATAATAAATATAATATCTTGAGAAATATAACAAATGACTATAATTAATGACAAGGGTAAATTAGAAATTAAATGTAAAATTATCCATGAATTTCATAAAGTAGACAAATATTGCTGTATATCTATTTTAGTATAGTGTACAAGTATTATTGAAAGAGGGTGCATAAATCAATCAAATCATGTGAAATTGAACTAGATGTTGAAACAAGAAAGTGGACTAATATTATTTGATTTGATACATAACTACACAGATAATTCATGTGAGTTATAAAAACTTTATTATGATTTTTTTCGTTAGAGAAATTCTAGAATTTGCCAAAAGTGTCATAAACCAAAAAAATAAAAATATTTTCTAAATAATAGGTTATAAATAACCACAAATATAAACTAATTAATCGGATCAACGAATCTCCAATGATCTAAAAAATTAACAATTCAATCGTTGAAATTTGATGCTTCAAGGTCTAATACTCTAATTAACACAAACAAATACGATTATGAGTTTTAGTGTTATCCGTTATTTAAATAAATCGATTTGCTTAGCTCATAAAAAAAATTCAAACTCACACTTAAATTGAATTATTTTTTTTGTAAATTAATTCATGTGTTTTAGTTTATTTATTTTAATAAGTTAATTACACACTCTAACAAAACTCAGTCTCTAAGTTTAGCAACGTGTATTTGAGTTGAGCTCTAAGTTTGAAAGTCGAATTAAAAAATATATTATTTGTGGTCTTTTAGCTATATACGTTTACACAATTGGTTCTTTCATTAATTTATTTATTATATATCCTCATTATGAATCTTTGAATAAACAATATTATATTCATCAATCTCTATACTAAATCAAATGATTCCAAAAGAATTCTTGTGGATCGAAACACGTTTATACGAGTTTGTTAAAAGAAAAATATTATTTAGTACCGCTAAACCCTAAAATAAAAAAATCTTGATTAATGTGAATTAATTAACATTATCCTCTTCTTAGTCTTTTTTCACCTCAATTATTTTTTTTCACTATTACTATGATCAAATGAGTGAAAGAGTAAAATGAAGGAGAATAATATTGCTCGTTGATCTGGATCGTTTGAATGGTGAACAAGTTAGTGTCAAAATTTTAATATTGATTTTATTATATAGATATTAAATAATATTAGATTGTTATTTAGTGAATATAATTTTGTGGATAATTCACTACAAGAAAACATGAAATAACAACAGAATTTGTGGTAATTTCCAATTAATCTGGTGCTAAAAAACAGAGTTTGGAGTCAAAAAGGTAAAAGAAATTGTCAAAAATTCCAAAAGGGCATATCAATTTTTTTAAAAAATCAAAACGGTAACATCGCTCACGATGTAGCGATTTTGGCCGTCTGAAAAAGCAAATCGCTGCAATAGCAGCAATTTCTTAAATTTACTTTTAAAAAAAAATTAAACAAATATCTCCACATGGAGCGATTTTCAAAATAAAAATAAAAAATTATTTTTTTTGTATAAGTCGCTGCTTCTGCCGCGACTTCCATTAATTATCTTTTTTTTTGCTTTATTTTAAAAGATATATTTTTTTAAAAAAATCATTGGCAGCGATTTTTAATTAATTTTCTGATAATGATCTTTTTGACAATTTAACTCGTAATAATTGTAATATAATAATAATATTACAATTTTAGTATAAATGTATCTAAAAGTATATCTATGCATATATAAACAATCTCGGAATTATTAATCTCAACTAAAAATGAGATAAAACACTCTCTCGTGCTATACAGAAATCGTTATATCTTGTAACGCAAATAAACGTTGATCACTCTGTTACAATCTTAAGCATTTATATTTTTTTTAAACAAATAATAATTATTTAAGTGTTCGAGTTTATCATCTTATCAAAGAGTGTTTGACCACTCGTACGTGAATGTTAAAGATTACCCTATGATGTGGTTAATTATAATATGCTCAACTGATTATCTGAAAAATCAACTCAATTTTAAGCTCGTAAAGTATAGTAAGTGAAAAAAAAATTTACTCGAAATAAACAAAGGAAATAAGACAAATAGAAAGGAGTAGAGTAGAGAGATGAATGCTGTCATTTTCTTATACTTTTTAGGTTTTCATACACAAAAAGAATCTGAATATTATCAAATACTATTGATATTACTATTACTTTCATATTTTTGTCTAAAAGGAAACTAGTACGAGAATCCCTCATGCAAATGTATACTATGACTAGTCAAAAACACTATTTTCTATAATTTAATTCTAAAAAAAAAAGTTAATTATAATCATATTTATAATTATTTATTCCCTCTATATTAATTTCTTTATCCTTTTTTTTTCTCACACGATGACAGATATCTATATTGGAATCTAACAACTCCAAATTCGTGTGGTATAGGATCGATGTTAAGAACTTTTATCGTTAGTGATGGAATAAAAATTTTATATCTTGTTTGGTTGCCATGTTCTGGATAACTTAACTCGCCGTTTATATCATAGTGATGGAATAAGTTATCTCATATACATGGTTGGATAATTAATCTCATATACATGGTGGAGTAGTTATTCCATGATAACTGATCTTAGAATAACTTGTTTCCAATCAATCGACCTCTTAGTTTATTATTAAAACGATCCTTTAATCTATTAGTCTTGATTATTTTTAACTTTTTATTTGAAATATTTAAACTTAAATCTTTTATAAATCAAAATCAAACGAACAAAATAATGCGATGCGAAAAAAATTTCATTTTTTTTCTTCAAATAACTTGTAGTACTAGTAAATTACATAGGAGTAAACTTCCTCTTGAACTGACCCATATGATTTGACATAAAGTCCAATATTGGGCCCACTTTACCTGCCCAATGCACGTGGGCTTCTGTGTTTATTGTCGGCCCATTTAGGTACTTGCTTTGTGATTGGTCATGGGCCCACACATATATGTGGGCCGTAGAAAGTTGTTGTATTGTCTATGTCAATAAGGGGCCCATTAACCTTATGCCTTGTCTTGTCTGGGTCAGTCCTTTTTTACTTCTGTATTCTCTTACGTATACATTTTCGTCATTATTATTTTCTCATAACTTCTTGTCATTTTGGACAAGGAATATTTGGAATACTAGGCTATATTATTTTAAAAGTACTATATTTCATTGGAGTTGGGTGGATTCGATTATGTTGTATGGAGTGGAGTGTTGATCGGATAAAAAAATGAGTAGAAAAAGTAAATATTGCAAAAAAGAAGATACATATTAGAAATGAAAATATCTAGGATAAGATAAGAGTGATTTTGAAGGACGAGTTACGATTAGGAAACACAGATGATTTGAATATATAAAGGAAGAAATACTTGGATAACCTAGTCCAGATGTGTGAGAAGTTGACTATAGATGGTTTCAGTACAGGTAAAGATAGAGTCAGACCCATATTTGTAAGTGGAGGTG